>CM077085.1:18632384-19029807 GCA_039513925.1 Platanthera zijinensis | reverse complement strand
GCATGTTGTGTGGGTCTCGAGTACCGAGCCCTTTATCTTATTATTATTATCGTATGTTGTGTGGGTCTCGAGCACCGAGCTCTTTATTATCGCATTTATGTCATGTAAGAGTCATTATGATGTAGCCTATTTAAAAGGCATTTGGGTATGTGTTATGGGGCAAGCAATAACAATGTTCTAATTCTCATCTTCTATGTGAGATCTTGGTGGCTCTTTCCTCCGACGAGCAAACCCCGCTTAGGCAGCCGCGGTCACGGCTCCATAGTATCCCCCCATCATTCTCTACCTCAGACCTCTCCTCCGGGCAACGTTAAGAGGGCCCTAACAGAGACCTAGTGATAAAGCAAGAGAGAAGCACATATTTATTGTACCCGTCGCTGATCTATGTCATTCTTTTATTTTCTTGAAGACTCAACTGTTGGATTTATTTGATGGATGGTGTGAAATAATGCCCGTCAGTTGAACAAAGACGACGCTGGGATGTACCATCGTGATCTTTTGTCTTCAGTTTGAATCAAAGTTTGTAAAAGTAGTGTAATTGATTCTGTTTGTGTACATGAGACATATAATAAAGCATGTGATACATTCATAATCTCAGTTATATCTTGATATTTATCTTATAACTGCTATATTATATATGAATGTATTTATGATATAGGACTTCGCTGATGCTTTACTATGATGATATCAAATGGATTTATCCATTTTGAAGTAGCCTCTCATAATCCCCCGTCGTCTCCGTTTGGAACATTTTCCTCCACTGCAATCTAGATTTATTCTTAGAACTTGCTATATTAACTTGCAACTGTTAGTCACTTTTTGGGGACACATTTGCAAACAAAAAGGAAGGATATGAGCCCAGTTGAGTTCTCTTTAAACAAAATCCACGCATTGTTAATTTTACTAAATTTTATTAATGCAAATTCTATTTCGTAAAGGACCATTTTGCAAAAATGACAAGTGCATTTCGACTTGTTTGGGAATGAAAAAAAGGGCTACGAACTTTTTATTATAATTTATTTTCTAAGATCTCACAACTTCTCTTGTTCGTCTCCCGAACTCCGTGCTCGCCTGACAGAATCCACAACCATCGTGTTGACACAGCTTCTTGTTCCCTTCTCTATTTCTCCTCCAAATTTGTTTTTTTCCAACTATGCCTCTATCTTCTTCTACCCACTCTTTCAAATTCCACCATAGGAAATCATAAGGAACTCTAGTTTAGGAAGGTGAAGGGGAAATCTATTTTGTTTGAATCCTCCACCGCCGCATGATGAGATTCACATGGAGGCCTATAACAAATTGATAGAACTAGTCATCATGGAAAACTCGAAGGACAATATGCAGAATTTAGAGAGTTGCTGAAGGTCTTGGATGACTTTGAAAACCATGAATCTCATCATAACGATGCACTCACTACAGTCCACATCACATTTTATAGCATCATGTTTCCATCGTGTCAATGTGTGTCTTTTTTTCCCGAAGGGTATTAAACGAACACACAAGGGGTCGGAGGTTACCGGATTAAACGAACACATAAGGGGTCAGAGGTTATCGAATTTAAACCGCACACATAAGGGGTCAGAGGTTACCAGATGTCGACATCAACATTATCCCGGTGCCCGGGCCTCGCCGAACTTGCCATCTGCCTTGGCGCGAACTTTCTTGGCCTCAAAGAGAGCTCACTCAACTTCTACTAGCTTGGCGACAAGCTCGAGGTTAGCCCTCGCCGTCTAATGGAAGTGGTTGCAGGATCGCAGCAGGGACTTGGTGTCATGGACCGCTAGGTAAAAAGGAGAGGCGTTCTCCAGCATCTCGGCGTCTTCACGCTGTAGAGCGTGGTCGCCATGTTGAAGGTGTCGTTGCTTTGCTCACTATCCTCGATTTAAAACGGAGGTGTGAGCTAAGACTCTCCTGTTTTCGTCGCCCTCCTAGAAGATCCGTGGCTCGCCCGCGATATCAGTCCCCTCACTGCCCATGTCATAGAGGCGATGCAACACCGGATCGTCGAAGGAGCCATCGTGCATGCACTTGTTAGCGCACTCTTTACGCAATCTCTTCTCTGGACTGCCCATGGATGGAAGAGGGGCCGACAACTTCAGGGTGCTTGCCCTGGCCTCTTCCTGGCTTGCCCCCACCTCCAATGGGTTAGGGATGTGGCTTGGGCCAGTGAGTTCCGCTTGAGCAGGGTCGACTTCCTGACCTGCAAGCTAGAGGAGCAAAGGGAAGGACCCACAACCTCTAGTCACTGTCGTCTTGAATTTCTCCTGGGCGGGTCCTTCCCTTTGCGGATGTGCTTCGCAAACTGCACCAAGTCACCAGGGGTTTAGAAGATCTTACTATCCCATGCAAGTCATCCTTCAGGAGGTTCTGTCGACACTCCAGCTCCACGACTCTGTGCTCCAGGCTTGAGATGTCAAAGTAGAGGGCCTCCGTATCTTCAAAACGCTCTTCAAAGTCTCCATTTTTGTCATCCTGGCCTCGAGCGTGGTCATGCAGCGATTAAGATCACCACCCTCCAACGCCCTCACTTTGGATTCAGGAGCAACCGGGTTGGTATGCAAGCGGAACTGGTACTCGCGCGAAGGCACCTCAGGTCCCCGAGGTGCTTAATGCTTGTGACAACTAGAGAGTGACGAGCTAGTCCAGAGAGGGTAGAGGGCACTTGCACCACCTCCTAACCCGCTAGATGAGTTCTTTCTTTTCAGTGACACTTGCCACACTCTAGAGTCACATCTTGTAGTGGATGTACATGATTTTCACTCATCAGGTAGTCGTCACATTCGCGATGAATTTTCATACGTACCTCTTGGTGAGCTCTCTAATGTGTCAGGTTCCCTGAGAGACATTTGGCTTTTTACGAGCTCGTATTTGAGTGTTGATGTCTCACACAGTCATTTGGATACTTATCGCACACTCGATGAGTTTTTCTACTCACCATCAAAAAAATCTCCTGATAGGCCACCACATTTTAAAGACACCACAATCATTATTGGATTTCCCCTAGCGAGTGTGTCGTGCCTGTCGTGTTTTATTTGCATCATTGACATGAGTCTGTTGAGTCATTTCTTTATCATTTGCATGTGTCTGTTGAGTTGTTTGTTCATCGTTTGCATGTGTGTCATGAGTTGATCTGACGAAGTATCAATATTAGTGATAAATCTTATAAACCGCATGCAAATGTTTGACAAAAGCAGGTATTTCATGAAGGTGCGCAGGTGATGGTGAGAATCCGTGTTGTGAGGCTATGTGGGAGGCCTACTAAAAGTTTGAGTGTTAAGCAAATGGATCCTTACACAATCATGAGATGGATCAGAGCAAATACCTATGATCTTGATCTCTATACGAGCATGAGTATCCATCTCGTATGTAATGTTGAGGACCTGACGCCATACTACAAGCCTCGCGAGTATGTGGACCTGTTTCATGGAGATCCTCTTGAGCCAACACCCCTACATTCTTTGGAGCCTACAACTTTACATCCTCAGTCCTGCACCCAGTCTACTTTTGAGGCCCACCTGCCTTTGGGTCAGTTGCCTATGGCTTCACAGTCTGCACCAGTAATTGCACCAGGATTTCCAGCACATAAGTGGATTATTGAGAGCATTATAGATATCATGGCTCATGCATGCATAGCCGTGCCAGCCAGTCAGATGCATGAGTACCATTAGCGAGGATACTTTCCCATCGACGACACTTGGGCGACCTTTGGTGGATCTCATCGAATCTTACCTAGTATACATCAAAATAATTCTGATTTCTATTCATCAGGAGATGAATTCTTTCAAGCCGGGGAGAATGATGCGGAGCGGAGACGTGGACCCGCAGCGGAGGACGAGTTTTGGGCCCGTTTGGGGCCGATTGGCTACTTACCATATATGGCGTACTCGGATCGATGATCCGACTACACGGATGTGCTCGACCCGTCATTCCAACACGATTTCATATATTACATTGTCATTTTTGCTTTATTTTTGGTTTAATCGAGCTACCCCATTTACAACCAATCATAGTCATCGATGGTGGGATGTCCTAATATATCTTTATTATAAATAAGAGTGTATGAGGCCTGCTGTAGGCATTGTAGATTTTGGAGAACAAAAATCCCGAAATCCGGCGATCACTCCATGATGCCGACTCCGTGGAACCCTATGTGACGACTCCTAGGCGCTTATCTTCCTCCCCAAGGTACTGCCTAACCCTAGCAACCTTCCTCCCACTCTGAATCCCTCTACCGCCACCCCACAACCCCCAAATAGCTGATCCCCTGCTGGAAAATCTTTTCCCACAGCAACCGCCCCTTCCTCTAACCCCAACCGTAGCCGCCACGTATTCCACCACTCCAACAACTGCTGCCGCCCGAGTTTCCCGCCCCTACAGCCACCGCTGCCATCCCTCCAGCCACTACATCCTTCGTTGCCCCGTCTTCCAGCCCCCAAGACAAGCTGCCTTGCTGTCTACAACCACCTGACCTTGCCACCGCCCCCTCCCCTAGATCCACCTCCAAATGCCCTCCCCTACCCAAATTTGTCCCGATCTGCGCATTCCATTCCAGATCCTGGAGCTGTCCCATCGTTTCAGCCACCGACTCCTCTCCGAATCATTCCTATTGTGCCTAACATCTCTAGATTTGCTCTCCTACGACATCCCCCATGTTTTATTAGTTGTTATTTGTTGTATGGATCTTGTTTTTCATTATTAAAATATGTTGATGTGATTTTATATTTGTTTGGATAAATAACATCGACTCTAGATTATTTTTTGATTTGCAGAAACTATTTGCCGCGAGCTCTCGCTTTGGCCCTCCACGCGGAGGAAAACCTAAACCTGCTTGCGTAAAGAATTATTTTGCTTTTGCTATAATCATGTGTGTGTGATTTAATTTTTTAATTTTTAATTTTTTGATTTCTCCGTGGGCTTTGCATGACATGTAGGGTTAGACCATCGTTCATCCGGCGCCTATAGATTCGTCCTGCGTCACCTGTCCTGTACATCTCCCGACCTTCATGCTCGTTACGGTAGCCTGCAAGCATTGTCGGTGCCGCTTCTTGCTCCATTCTCTATTTCTTCTCCAAATATCACTGCTAGATTCCATCTTAGGAAATCATGAGTATCTTTAACCTAAATGATAAGGGGAAATCTATATCTTTAATTCTAATCATCCACGGGGGTGGCGAGACCCACATCTAGGGCGTATAACATCAACCTATGGAACAATGCATTGCATGATAGAAGTTCTTAGGACCTGCTAAATTGTTTGCTGCTGTATGCCTTTAATTTCTTGCACAAGGAAACTTTTTCCCCTCCTTTTTTCTGGAAACTTCAGGTTTATTATGCATCTTATTTTGTTATTTTTTTTCTTTATGAACTTGTCTTTGCCACTTAAACTACATGTGCTTCCCTTGCTGGCAAACTACCAAATAGGCAGTCTATGGAGCTCTCTTTGAAGCTGAGCATCGGTCAACATTTTACATCCCCTACTGGAATCTTCCTTTTTCTAGATGGATCTTTCCAAGGCAGCGTAAATTCCACAGCGACTTAAAGGTCATAAATAACTGCCTTGATGAGCTTATCAGGAATGCAAAAGAGACTAGGGAGGTGAGCACGCTTCTGGAAAATATGTAAAAATGCGTTTATTTCATCTAAATTGATAACGGCAGTCTTTTAATGTCAAATTTTATGGTCTCTTGTTTTCTTTTTGTTGAATGTTGAACTTAAACCGTCTTGTTTTTAAATCAGTTTGAAAAGGATCTACTTTACTTGAATTCCAATAGAGGTATGTGTGTGTTAAGTGCATATAGTCTTGGTTGATCTTAAATTTTCTATTAAACTTCACGTTTTATTAAAATTTCATTTTTTTTGAAGTATACTGAAAATTGTGTTCTAATAACATAGTTCCTATTGAAACTAAAAATGCACTTTTTCTTTCAAAATTTATGAACTAATCGCCAAGTAGGCCCCACATCAGTTGAATAGAAATTCTCTCCAAAATTATCTTTCAATCATACTCTGTTTACTGCATCTTTTAAAATCCTTTTACTGGCATTAAAAATATATTATTTCTTCAAATAGTTATTTATTTTAATTCACCTTCAAATCAATTTTGTCATCTAAAGTGAATGTCATAATAATACAATGTGAATCCTGACAACTTAGAGAAGATTGCTTATATTGATGGAATGATGTTAAGATTGTCTATATTTATTTAGATGTTTAAGATTCATTTTCTTTTTGATAAATAACTTTGTTCTTTGAACTGCAGTTATTTAATTGTATGGCTGGAAGAAATGGATTTCAATTTATATTTATTTATATGAACACATTTCCACACATGGAATTTCTATGAGATTGAAGTGGATTTTGTGTGAAACTGTTATGGTCCCACACGACCGTTTATCTGTAGTCAATTATCGTCGTCACGTGTTCTTGTTAGACATCTCTAATTAATCGAGTTGATGTACAAGTCTATAATTTTTTTTATGTTTTGTCTTTTTTCTTTTTATTTTGGGTTATTCACACTCATGTCATTTTGTAGTGTTATTATATAGACCCCCTTGGGTCATGAGGAGGATATGAATTAATCAAAGTTCTCTTATCTTCTCTAAGTTCTTCTTACTCTGTCTAATATTCTCCTCTTCATCCTCATTCTAGAGTTAGGGTTGAGTGAGACCCCTTTCTTCCTCTCTCTCGCATTTCCATGGGTTGAGCTCGGCTCCCTTGTATCTCCTCCACCATCACCTCTGACGAGATCCTGGAATAGGCCAATGACAATTTTGGTAAAAGAGCCTTCAGTCCTCCTTTTTTTAGCTCACGACGCAACATTATTCCCTCAAATAGCAGCCCCACTCATCACTCCCTCAAATAGCAGCCTTGACGAGCCTTCTTCGCCATGCGTCGACGCCTCCCCTCGACTCTATGACATTGCAAGCAGTTGTCATCAACATGTGAAGCTTATTCTAGATCCCCAACGAAATCCACCATCCTGTGACATTGATGACATCCCAATCCCAATTGACATTGTGATCAAAGTCTCCAACTCCTTGCTAGTGCACACAGACGCCACATTGCTTCTCCCCCTCGACTAGCCGCCCCTCGTGCACGCTCCTAGTAGGCCACACCCTTGCTCCAACCATTGCAACCCTAGTAGTGAACCGTCGAAACTCCACCTCCCACAGTTTTCAGCAAGCAATCACTGGAATGCCCAATTTCCCGGATCAACAACGTCGTCTTCCCACCGCATGAGCCTATCGAGCCTGGCAGAGCATGCAATGATCCCTTCCATCCCTTTCAGTTGGATGCAAACCTATAAGCTTGTGTGCGCGACCTCCTCGCCTCTATCTTTTTCAAGCCCACACTCTCGGATAAGACAACACGCCAAGAAGAGCAACATGCCTTTGCTCTCCTCGCTCTGCACACCTTTAACTCTTGATCCCCCTGCTGATGAACTAAGTCCTTTCCTGTTGTTAATAATTCGGTTAATTAATTCTTTTGGATTAATGGGTTAATTACCTCCAGCATGAAGATCAGTGTTGTAGAATAAGTTGTCTTGTGTTTGATGTTCTAGAAGTTACTGGAGTTGTCGACGTCATATGACACAGTGCTTTTGCGACTCACCGTCAGCATTGACAGACATTTCGGGGGCCGATCCCACCGGAGCAGCCACAGATTTCTCTAGAGCAATCACCGCTCAAACCAGCGCCCGAAGAAGTTCCAACGCTCTGCGCAGTTCTTGTCGTGCCACCATCGCCCACAGTTGTTCCTTTCCTGCCTCCCCTGCCACTTCCGACGAGATCCCAGAATAGGCTCATAATAACTTTGGTATTAGATCCTTCAGTCCCCCCTCTCTTTGCCACATGACCCAACATTATTCCCTCAAACAACAACCCCGCTCATCACTCCCTCAAGCAACCGTCACAATGGCCTTTTTCGTCATACTTCGACGCCACCCCTCGACTCCACAACACATTAACTCTTGATCCCCCCGCCGCTGAACTGAGTCCTTTCCTGCAGTTAAGTAACCAGTTAACTAATTCTTTTTGATTAATGAGTTAATTACTTCTTCTATATGACAATCGGTGTAACAGAACAAGCCACCCTCCATTCGATGTTCCAGAAGTTTCTGAATATGTCAACATTATATGACATTGAGCTTTTGTCACTCATCGCCAACATTGACTGACACTTCGGGGGCACGATCCCACCAGAACAACCACCTATTCCACTAGAGCAATTGCTGCTTTCACCGACGCCTGAAAAAGTTCCACCGCTCTCCGCAGTTTTTGTCTCGCCACCATTGCCTCCAATTGTTCCCTTCGTGCAGTTCAGGTAACCGTCTTCATCTCACATTCATGTAAGGCCTCCGTCACCCTCATTGCTCGCCATTACCGAGCACACACCCCAACTCCAGGGATTCTGTCCGACGGTCTTGCTTCTGCAAGTGTACCACGCCAGATCCTTGTGATCTCTCGTGCATTTGTAGCATGATGACGACCTGCCATTCAATGCAACCACTGCCACAATGACACGCTACCGAGAGCCGTTCTGGCAGCTGGCGCGAAATTAAGGCGCCAGGCGATCAAATAATTCAAGCCTCGTTCGATCTTGAGGGAAAATTTGATTTGAAGGACATGTGAAATGTTATGGTCCCCCTATGGCCGGTTATCTGTCGTTAATTAATGTCATCACGTGTTCTTGTTAGACGTCTTTAATTAGTTGAGCCGTTGTACAAGTCCATAGTTTTTTTCTATTTTTCATGTTTTTTTTGGGGCGGGGGGGGGGGGGGGGGGGGTAGGTATTTGCATCCATGCCATTTTGTAGTGTTATATATAGACCCCTTGGGTCATGAGGAGGATATGAATGAATTAATCAAAGTTCTTATCTCTCTGTAAGTTCTTATTTCTCTCTTATTCTCTCATCTTCATCCCCATTCCATTGTTATAGTTGAGCGAGACTCCCCTTCTTCCTCTCCCTCGCATTCTCCGTGAGTTGAGCCGGCTTGCCCTTATCTCTGCCTCCACTTTCAACTCCGACGAGATTTTGAAATAGGGCCATAAAAAAGCGTATTACTACAAGTTATTTGGAGGCTTCAATTGAAACCCTTATCAACACAAAAGTACATTCTTAGAAATATTTCTTAAATTCTCAAGATATGTTCGTGACACCATATTGCAAGAGGTCATTAATCAAACCTATTCTTTCTGTAGAAAGAAACCGGAAATTGAAGTATTGGAGAACAAAGATCGTATAGCTACTAGAACTTCACATTGTCTTCATAATTATCCACTTCTTATAGGACTTTGTCCAAATCAAGACAACATACACATTCATCTTTATAAAATATGTGAGGCCATTGTTTGTTATTCATGGAACACTTAAATATCAAAAATCAAATGCAATACCTAATCTTTAGGTGCGATGAGAAAAAAGCTAAGGTGAGGCAAGCCATTACCAAGTTTCTTAATAGATGAGCAGTTGTGAATGAGAAGAATAAATACATGATGTCTGCAAGGTGTACTTGGGATCAGTGAAGTAAAGGATGTCTGTGGTTCAGGATATTCAATTATTTATATTTCTTGTTTACTCATATGAGGTGCACTATTCTGTTTTTTGTTGCACATCGAACTGATAGAAAAGCAATTTGCAATTTGTTTGCTAAGGAATCTGTCTAAACTTTCTTACAAGCTTAACGGCTTTTTTGTTACCTTTTTTAATCAATGCAGACATAAATGCTTTCAGATAAATGATTGTGAAACCACCATACAAGCACTATAAAGATAAACTTTTTAAAATCACTATTACAAGCAAGTACTTTCAACAAATTATTAATATATTTGTTGTGGATGACAAGAAGACGATTATCTCTATTGTCAAAGACAGAATAAAAAATATGTAGTCAAAGACGTTGTTGTGGTTGTCGAGGAGACTGTGTTGGATGAAGTAACTATTGTTGCGGGAGGAGATTATGTTGGCGGGAAGTTTAGGCCTGTTTTTGACAGGAGGAAGTTGTCATTCAAGGAAGATCAAGGATCGGAGTTGTGTTGGATGACAAAGGATGTTGCACTGGATGATGAAGGATGTTTAACATGATGAGATGTTGATGTGATTGAGGAAAGAAACTTGAAGAATCGAAGAGGCTTTGATACCAATCTATGTGGGATGTTAATGATTGTATTGTTGGTGTGTAGCCCTGCTAAGGGAATTTAACAAACAACCTTAGGGTTATCAAATCCATGGAAGAACGAATTTCAGTTTTTCGCAAACATCAAATGCGCAATGAAAAGTTCAAAACCCTAGTAGGATCGGTTATGATTAGGATATTTTCTCGGGAGGAATCCGACAAGAGAAGGGGGCTGGCGGCGGTGAGCGAGAAGAAAGGAGGAAGAATAAATAGGAAACTTAGGGAGCAACCCTAAAATCTTTCATACATCCAAGATACCTCCACACGAAAACCCCTCCCTTTTATTTAGATGGGGGAGGGCAACCATAAAAGGAATTACAAAATAATGCACTTAATTAATTAATTATAATCAATTAATTCATACAATTAATTACAAGAAAATTGACCACGACAGCTTCCATATGTGCGCTCCATAAATTCTATCGAGTGGGGTCCACCTGAGTAAATGTGACTGTGTAATTGAATGTGCCTGCGTAACAGCTTCCATATGCGCTCTGCATAAATTCCGTCAAGGGGGTTCACCTGAGTGATGTGCCTGTGTAACCGCGTAACATTATACTGCCCTTGAAAATCGGCCTTGCCCTCAAGGTCGAGCCTCCAATATGTCAGGAGATCTATAACAATGGCAACGACGAAGATGAGAAGGGTGCAATGCATGAAGAGAGCGGGGTTTGAAGACCCGTATAAATGAAAGAGACAAAAAGGTTGGACATGTGGAAAAGGTTGGGGAGTTTGGGCAAAGAAATGTGAGTGAGAAATGTGAACTGAAGAGTGTTCCACGGGCAAGGAGAAAAAATAAGTGTGAAGGTCCATAAGGGAAGAGGGGCTCAAAGGGATGAAAAATTATGGGTCAAATATTGGGGGCTATTAATGAGTTGAAAAAAAGGAAACAAACAGCCAGAGCAGGTGGGGCTATGGAGGTGAATGTTGCTATTAAATGAGTACAAAAAGGAGAGGGGCCTTGACATAGCGTATGGGAAGGAGGAGGGAATAAGTGGCCCGTGGGGTTAAAAAGGAAAAAATAAAGGGCCGAAAAAGGTGGATGTGACAAGACAAGGGAAGGAAAGGGATGGTGTTGGCAACTAGGGAGGAGGGACATCTAGGGTAGTGGGAACTGAGGAGCTGTTCGGGTAGGACTGCAGCCGTCCAAAACGTCGGTGTGGAGTGGGATGGTGTGGGACTCGAGGAGATTAAATAGCAGAAGGCTCTATGGAGTGTCGTCGATGAGGAAGAAGAGGAAATTAGAGGTGGTTGCGGTGAGGTGGTCCTGGAGCAGGTCGGCGGATTGGTGTCGGTGGCGTCACCTTTAAGCAGTCGTGAGCCCGGAGAGGAGGACGACCACAGACAACATATGACTGGGGTAGCACCGACTTGGATACGGGAAGGAGGCACCCGTTGTTGAACTGAGCAGGTGGCATAGGAGGTTGCAGTCGGAGGAACGTCGGCTGGGAGGGTGTAGCTGTTGTGAGGGTCTGGTTCGAGGGAGACATGCGGCTGGGAGGTTGCAGTCGGAGGAACGTCGGCTGGGAGGGTGTAGCTGTTGTGAGGGTCTGGTGCGAGGAGACATGCGGCGCGGAGTCCGTGGGAAGATGCCTGGTTTCGGGCTGCTCGACGATGGCAGTGCTTGATGGGAAAGCTGGGCTGTTTTCCTGACGATGGGAGGGGAAGGAGCATCCTCTAGCGGGTAGGTCAAATGCCGCCTTCTGACATGCGGTAGAGGCCAGGTGTCGGTCAAGGAGAGCAACCAGTGCCTGAAGGTCGTGTTGGATGTCGTGGAGGCTGTCGAGATTGAGCATGGGTCTGGTGCCCGACAACGGCATGCTGAGCAGCCGGAGAGAGGAAGGTTAGATGGAGGCCATCGGGACGGGGACGTGAAGCAACGTTTGGAGCATCAGTGTTTAGAGGCAAAACCAGTGGCGTAAGCGGGCGGTCGACAAGTCAGACCAATTGTTAGGATTAGGATATTTTCCTGAGAAGATTCCGACAAGAGAAGGTGCCGACGGTGGTGAGCGAGAAGAAAGAAGGAAGAATAAAGAGGAAACTTAATGAGCAACCCTAAAATATTTCATACATCCATGATACAAAACAACAACAACACTCAAGCCTTTATCCCACTATAGTGGGGTCAGCTATATGGATCCTTTGTTGCCATCGTGCCCTATCATTTGTCATAATCTCACTAATGCCTGAGTACATCATGTCTTTCCTTATAATTTCATTCCAAGTCTTTATTGGTCTACCCCTCCCTCGTTTAACATGCCTAGTGACTAGATTCTCACAACGCCTAACAGGTGCCTCTAATGATCTCCTTTGTACGTGTCCAAACCAACTTAGTCGAGCTTCTCGCATCCTCTCCGAAATTGGTGCTACTCCTGTCTTATCCCTGATACATTCATTTCGAATTTTATCCAGTCTTGTGTGCCCACACATCCACCTAAGCATTCTCATCTCTGCAACTCCCACTTTTTGCTCGTGTACACAATTCACTGCCCAACACCCAAGACCATTGAGCATCGCTGGTCTAACTGCTGTACGGTAAAACCTGTCCTTAAGTTTTAATGGTACTTTACGATCACATAAGATCCCTGACGCTCCTCTCCACTTTAACTAACCTACTTGGATTTTATGTGTCTCATCTTTATCAATACCTCGTGTTTTTGAACTATTGATCCAAGATATTTAAAACACTCACTACATGAAATATCTTGATCACCCAACTTAAAAATGAAGTCATCCGTCCTTCTTGCACTGCTAAATTTAAGATCCATATACTCCGTCTTTGCATTGCTCAACGTAAAACCCTTCTTTTCTAAAGTGTCTTGCCAAGATTCAAGTTTTGCGTTTACACCCTCGCGCGTCTCATCAACCAAAACGATATCATCCACAAACAATAAACACTAAGGCCCCGTTCGTTTCGAATGTTTTCATTTACAGTTTTCATTTTGCTTCAAAACAAAAACATCAAACGTTTTCGTTTTGGGGCAAAACGAAAACTTATGTTCGTTTGGAACATAGTTTTCAGTTTAGTTTTGAACAGGAAATCCCTGCAACGCAAGAGAGAGAGAGAGAGAGGAGCTCGAACCACGGGAGAGGTGGATGTCGTGAGCTAGTGGTTGCCGGAGTTCGGAAGAGAGAGAGGAGCTCAGACGTGGAAGAGTTGGAGAGATCAGCCATGGAGGTTGTAGAGAGAGAAATAGAGAGAGAGAGAGAGAGGAGATTGAAGCTTTCGGTCATGGCCGCTTGAGGAGGAAGGATCTTGAAGTCATCGGAGAAGAAGATCCGGGAAGCAGGTACAGGCCATGGAGAAGAAGCAAAACAGGGCAAAGTTACATGCGATGGAGAAGAAGAAGCAAAACCGGAGAAGATCCGTTCCGGGAAGAACACCGAGCGAACACCGAGCAAAGAAGAACACCGTCCCGCTATTTTCTATTTTCAAAACCGAGCAAAACAGACCTATCTAGGTCTGTTTTTGGGCTAGGCAAAATAAGAAGGAATGAAAACCGAGTGTTTTCAGTTCAAAACCAAAACCGTGCAAAACATGGCCAAACGAACGCCTATTTTTGGACAGCGAAAACTGAAAACCAAAACTGGTTGCGAAAACATTCGAAACGAACGGGGCCTAAGGTATTGCTTGTTGGATATATCTGGTGAGCTCATCTAAGATAAGGGTAAAGAGATAATTGCTTAAAGCTAAACCTTGATGTAAGCCAACAGTGTTAGGAAATTCTTGTGTTGATCCTCCAGATGTCCTCACCCTTGTTCTTGAATTTTTATACATATCTTTGATTCTGTCATTGTATGATACATTTACACCTTTCCTTTCTAATACTTTCCATAAGATCTCTCTTGGAACTCTATCATAAGTCTTCTCAAGATCGATGAACATCATATGCAAATCTTGTTTTTTTTCTCGATAGTTGTCAGCGAGTCTCCTCAAAAGATGTATAGCTTCCATGGTCGACTGCCCTGGCATGAATCCAAATTGATTTTCTGAGATATTAGTCTCTCGGAAAATCAAATTGGACTCATGCTAGGGTGGTCGACCATGGAAGCTATACATCTTGATGTAAGCCAACAGTGTTAGGAAATTCTTGTGTTGATCCTCCAGATGTCCTCACCCTTGTTCCTGAATTTTTATACATATCTTTGATTATGTCATTGTATGATACATTTACACCTTTCCTTTCTAAGACTTTCCATAAGATCTCTCTTGGAACTCTATCATAAGTTTTCTCAAGATCGATGAACATCATATGCAAATCTTGTTTCCTTTCTCGATAGTTGTCAGCGAGTCTCCTCAAGAGATGTATAGCTTCCATGGTCGACTGCCCTGGCATGAATCCAAATTGATTTTCTGAGATGTTAGTCTCTCGAAAAATCAAATTGGACTCATGTCAGGGTGGTCGACCATGGAAGCTATACATCCCTTTATACATCCAAGATACTTCCACACAAAACCCCCTCCCCCTTATATAGATGAGGAAGGGCAACCATAAAAGGAATTACAAAATAATGCACTTAATTAATTAATAATAGTCAATTAATTCATACAATTAATTACAAGAAAATTTATCACGACAACTTCCATATGCGCGCTCCATAAATTCTGTCGAGTGGGGTCCACCTGAGTAAATGTGCCTGCGTAATTGACTGTGCCCACTTAACATCATCCATATGTGCGCTCCATAAATTCTGTCAAGGGGGGTCCACCTTTGTGAATGTGCCTGCGTAAGAGAATGTGTCCGCGTAACAGGATCCTTGTGGAACAAACTAATCAAGAAGATATAATCTTACATGCAATGAACCTGTGAACCTGGTTTTGTTTATGTGGTGCTTGTTGATGTCTGAACACAGACAAATTTGTTTGCGTTTCTATCAGTATCCACACGAATTTCTTAGAACTCCGAAACAGAGCCCAACATAATTGCAGAAGGAAGAAGATTACCATTCCTTGCACAAAGTACGAGCCTCATCTCTCTCAAAGTTTCTTCTTCATTCTCTGCACTGGAACGAAAAATACTCAGGGTGATAGTTTTGAAATTACATATTTATATGAAAACTCTAAAGGTGGTGTTATGGCTTTTTGGAATGTGGTTATTCAGGGCACCTTTTTCTATTCAAAAATGAAATTAATTATACTGAAATTAATAATACAAAAATTAATTATCAACATTAATATTTTGGGTTATTAGTTTATTATAGTCCGACTTAATTAAATCCCAACCCGATTAATCTTTCTATTCTAGTTCTTTCATTGTATGTGACCTCATGTGTTCGTATTACGTTGACAGTTATATTAATCCTTTGATTGACTCCTAGTTCGCTAACACCAGTAACAATTGGAATAGAAAAAATTAAATTTCATTCAATTTTCGAAGTAGGGTTACAAGATGCCAAATACCTTTTTATTGATATAGGTCAGCCTGGGGAACAAGTCAATATTAAAGGTTAAAAAGATAAATGGTGAAATAAAATAAATCTTCTCAATCAATTATGATTTTTTCAAATATGGGTATAGATAAATCCTAATTGATTTAAAAGTCCTGCTATGCCAACCCGTTGCTCAATCTTGGGTGGGGCTTGCGCGAATGTGATGCTCGCATCTAGATGTTATGCATCAATGGACACATTTTTAGCTTGCATAAACTTTTCTTAACATCACATGGAACGCACAAAAGAAAAGAAGAATTCTCAATTCCAGACCCTGGAAGCTGGTTTATTGTCATTGTTGGTAATGATAAGGTTTCTGGTTCTCTAATGGATGCCACCATAAGTGTGTCTAATAATTTTATCCCTCTTTCATAATTATGTAGTTGAAAAGATGGTTCTGATTATTATTTGTTAACCCAGGATCTGATATTCTATCCCATGGCAGGAAGCTGATGTGGAAAAACTTCAGCAAAGAGATTACTTGACTCTAAAGGTGAGATTGGCTGTGTATTAATTGTCATACAAATTAATATTTTTTTGTCAAACTGAGCTTGGGAAAATATATTACATAAAATGAACTAATGTGTAGTATTTCATGTCTAATTTGCAGGATGCAAGCTTGTTGAGATTTTTAGTTGATATGCGTGGAGCTGATGTTGATGATCGTCAGGTTTAACTTGTTTTCTTTTCTTAATTCCTGTTGAATAGAAACATACCAACACGTGCACATAAACAAACCTGTATGTGCATATAAACACTTAAACTAAGGTTCCATTCAACCATATAGTATTGGATTTGCCTTGCTTCGAGTTTTAGCAGCTGCTTCTTCAATAAGGTTCCATTCATTTGGACAGAATTGAAATTGGATATTGGAATTGTGATCAATTCTAATTCTTGGCTAATTCCGAAGTTTTTAGGAAGAAATTGAGATTACCATAAAATGAATTGCATGGAATTCGATATGATATTCAAATCCTTTCTTTATTTTGTCACCAAACAACGACTCCGTCTAACAAACGGAACATAAAGATCTCAGATTCAGAAAAAATGAAAATAAGGGGTCGAAAACCTTAGCTTACATGGTTAATCTATATGATTGATGATACTTTTTCTATTCATTTTTTTTGTATTTGAAAAAACCATTATAAAACAGCTTAGGGACGATCTTATGACCATGCTTATCGCGGGGCACGAAACAACTGCTGCTGTTCTTACTTGGGCTATTTTTCTGCTTGCTCAGGTTTTTTCCCTGCTGTACTAATTTTTACTTGAATGATGCTATTTTTCTGCTGTTACAATTTATTGTCTTTTTTAATCACTGCCATTTGGGGGGGGGGGGGGGGGTTCTGGCAGAACCCATCCAAAATGAGCAAGGCACAGGAAGAGATTGATTCTGTTCTTGGTGAAAAGAGACCTACCCTTGAGCGCATTAAAAGTTTGGAGTAAGTGAATAAGTATGCACTGGTTTTGAAGGATTGAGCTGTCTCTTTAATGGTAACTTTATTTTTGAACAATGAATATAACAATTTTGTTTAACATCTGTAAAACCTTGTGGAATATCTTCCATTCATGATTCCATGAAAATCCTACAATTATATTATTTCTAGCTACTGCAGCTTCATATTGCCATAATCAAAGTATATAAATATTTATCTCCAGCCAACCATTGTGCTAGCAACAATTTCCAACAAATTCCCTGAACGTTTTTCCACGTAGTTGGACTGCAGTTAGTCAATGCAGTATACTTCTTTTTTCAAAAGTTATCATCTGATAGTTTGTTCATAATGATGTTGGAAAAGTTGCAATTGCATTAGTTTATAGTCACTTTGACAATTTTAGTTTCAGGTACATCCGGCTCATTGTTGCAGAATCTCTTCGCCTATACCCTCAACCGCCACTTCTAATAAGACGCTCTCTCCAACCTGATAAACTGCCTGGTATGACTATTTCATTCTGTAATGTTCGTAGAGAAATGCTTAACATCTATAATTTCTACAAATTTGTGGCTTCTGTTCTATTATTATTCTTATCTCAACTATTTAGGATCAACTTTTTGGGTTCACCTCATTATTTCATACTTCGGTGTTAACACCAAGTTTTCTGTCAAACGGAAAAATGAAATCGTCTTATTGAAAAAGAAAACCCCCATATATATAGGGTAATATTACAAATATTATCTAACACTCCCCCTCAAGTTGGGCATGTAATATTATTCATGCCTAACTTTCTAATAATCGATGCAAATGTTTTCTCACTTAATGCCTTGGTAAGAAAATCAGCTAGTTGTCCCTTCGAGTGAACGAAATGGTACATACAATCCCTTTCACAATATTTTCTTTAATGAAGTGTCGGTCAACTTCAACATGCTTGGTGCAGTCGTGTTGGAAAGGGTTCTGAGCAATATTGATTGCAGCCTTATTGTCTCAATACAAATGAAAAGCCCGTTTTCCATAAACAAATATCATTCAAAAGGGAACGAAGTCACATCCCCTCACATATCCCATGAACCATGACTCTAAACTCAGCCTCTGCACTAGAGCGTGCCACTACATGTTTCTTGCTTCTCCATGTGACCAGATTAGCCCCAACAAAAGAACAATATCCTGTGGTATATCTCCTATCATCAACTGATTCGGCCCAGTCAGCATCAATATATATTTCAATTTCTATGTGATCACTAAGGGAGAATAGAATTCCCTTACCACGCGAGGTCTTCAAATACCTCAAATTATGTGCACATCATCAAGATGTCGAACTTTAGAGGAATGCATGTATTGACTTACCACTCTTACTGCATATAAGATGTCTGAACGGGTATGAGATAGGTAATCAGTTACAACCAACTTCTGATAAACAGAAATATCTTCCACTAACTCTCCATCACGTCCAAGTTTGTGGTTCACTTCAATAGGAGTATCAGCAGGCTTGCAACCACCCATTCTTGTTTGTTTTAACAAATCAAGGACATACTTTTGCTGAGAAATATGAATACCATATTTTGATCTGACGACCTCAAAATATCTCAACTTACCCAAGTCTTTCACTTCAAATTCACTAGCAAGTTTGAGTTTCAAGACACAGATCTCATCCATGTCATCACCTGTAATAACTATATCATCAATATATACAATCAAGATAACCACCTTCATCTCTTTTCGTCTGATAAATAAAGTATGATCAACGTGGCTTTGAGTATACCCCAATGAGATCATGACTTTGTGAAGTCTCCCAAACCAAACTCTCGGAGATTGTTTTAACCCATATAGAGTCTTTTTTAATTTACACACTTTCCCTTCAGGGCCGATAGAGACCAGACCGGGAGGCATCGACATACAAACTTCCTCTTCTAATTTGCCATGAAGGAAAACATTCTTTACATCTAGTTGTTGAAGGTCCCACCCTTTACACGCGACACAGGATAATAGGACCTTTATTATATTCATTTTTTCCACTGGAGCAAAAGTCTCTTGGTAGTCAATGCCATTTATTTGGGTGTAGCCTCTTGCCACCAACCGTGTCTTGAATCGTTCCACAATACCTTCATAGTTCTGCTTTATTGTAAAAATTCATCGACACCCAACTGTCCTCTTGCCAGGAGGGAGATCGATCAGTTCCTATGTGTGGTTCTTTTCTAAAGCCTGCATTTCCTCCATCATCGCCTTTGTTCATTTGGGGCAACCAAGTGCTTCATGCCATGTACCGGGGACAAACACAGAAGAAAGAAAAGCGACAAAGTCTTTGTGGGAAGAGGATAAAGAGGCATACGACACATAGTTAGATAACAGATGTTGAGTGGATGAGCGTATACCTTTTCAGAGAGCAATAAGTAACTCCAGGAATGTTGTAGACAAATCCGGTGGCGACTCTGGTATTATGGGATGCGATTGAGTGTTTGATCTTTTGATTCTCCGAGTGTACACCTGCAATTCTTTTTCTTAGGGAATATCCCCACTCTCCCCCTGAGTGGTAATGTATGGAAGAGGAAGAGGAATAAGAAGAGTAGGGGCACTCACTTCCAAGTATGAAGACTCCCCTTGAAGTGAAGACTCATAATAAGAGGTACTTTCATGAAAACATCCATGGAGACAAAAGTTTTCCTGCTTGGAGGATGATAACATTGTATCATTTCTGTGTAGGGGAATAACCAATGAGCACACAACGAAGGGAACGTTGATCAAGTTTTGTTTGAGTTGTGTTATGAATCTGAACAAAACATAAACACCCAAACACACGGGTACAAGGGTAGTATGAGGTATGCCAAGTGTATGAAGAGGAGTATGCTTGTCCAGAAGACGAGACGACATACGATTGATGAGGTAAGCCGCACTAAGATGGGTATCACCCCAATAGTATTTTAGAAGAGACATCGTAAATAACAAACATCGTGTCACTTCAAGAAGATGACAATTTTTCATTCAACAACATTTTGTGCAGGAGAATGCACACAAGTGGTTTGATGAACGATACCATGAGAACTCAAATAGTTTTCAAATTTGATATCCATATATTCACGCCCATTATCATTGCGAAGAATTTTAATAGTGGCACCAAATTGAGTCTGAAATCATTTTACGAATTTTTTGGAAAAGAGGGAACACTTCATTTTACTATGTATCAAATAAACCCACGTGGTACGAGAAAAAAAATCAATGAAAGAAACAAACCATTGATAACCAGAGATCGAAGCAACAGGACCTGGGCCCCTTACATCACTATGCATAGTATGAAATGGTACAACAGAAAGCTTAGACACGTGATTGAAAGAGACATGTTTATGCCTAGCAAGTTCACAAGCATCACATATAAAAGTTTTAAAAATAGAAGATGAAAAACAAGGAAATAACGTCTGCATAATAGAACTAGAGGGGTGGCCCAAACGACGATGACAGGTGGCCAACTGAGGAAGCTGGTGAGCATGAAAGGCCCGAGAAACAGTAGCATCAAACACGTACAATCCATTACACATTAAACCAGAGCCAATCACCTTCGTCTGCAGGTCCTGAAAGACACAATAAGAAGGAAAGAAAGTGATGGAGCAGTTTATGGAATTTGTAATATGACTAACAGATAAGAGGTTGCGAGTAAAAAAAGGGACGTAAAGGGCAAAAGCCAAGGTAAGAGAAGAGCAAGTGATAAAACATTTTCCTGCAATAGAGGAATGAGTTACATCGATAATGCTTACCTGGTCTCTGCCAGATAATGGTGAATAAGAAACAAAACCTAACGATGACCCGTCATATGATTTGTGGCTCCAGAATCAATAATCCAATGAGTGGCAGACGGTACAACACAGAGTGAGCACATGTGCATCTAATTCTTTTTTATCATATTTTAAAGCTTCCGCAATAAAAACAATCTGTTTTACTCAAAGTAATCATTTTGAAAGTAAGGCTCTGTTTTGAGGAGAGGCGACACAACTGCATGCAACTATTTTTGCTGCCGCTCCGCCAAACAAAAATTTGGTGCAGGCGGTGGCAAGAAGCCACCGCCTGCGGCAGGGCAGGCAGCTGCAGCACTGCAATGCTGTATTTTTTTAAAAAAAACTTTTTTAAAAAAACGTTTATATTTATAATGAATATATATTTCAAATTTTAAACGATTATATATATATATACATAAAATTAAAAATATACATAAAATTAAAACTAAAATGATATTTAATTATAAAAAGCGAAATTTATAAAAGCTGATTTATTACGGGTCACTCGAGTTGCTCGTGAATCGGTCGAAAACGAACC
Organism: Platanthera zijinensis; assembly: GCA_039513925.1. NCBI lineage: Eukaryota > Viridiplantae > Streptophyta > Magnoliopsida > Asparagales > Orchidaceae > Platanthera > Platanthera zijinensis. The sequence continues at coordinate 19,008,465 of CM077085.1, read as the reverse complement.
GTCCTAGCTCGTGAGTGAGTTGAGCGCGCATACGTGCGTCCTGATATCTGTTTGGAAGACCGACGACCTCAAAATTGTGCGAGAATGTGCCCGTTGGAATTATAGCGTCGAGGCGGGCGATGTCGCAAAAAATTCATCGGCTCGTCCGAACATATTTATATAAATATTAACATTTAATAAAATTAAATTTTACAATTAAAAAATATTAATATAATTACTTGTATAATTAAATAAAATTAATGTCGAACAAATTATTTATTTTTTTTGGATTTCGTAAATTCGACTGTTTAATTATTATTATCACAGTTTAATTTAATTACTGTTTAATTGTACACTACTGTTTCACACAACACTGCAATTACAGTTTTTCAAACAATTTCATGATTTTTTTCATCACTGTAAAACAACATATTTCTCCACCACATTTTCCCACCACTACTTTTCCCATCGCCATGACTTAGCCAAACGGGCCCTAAATATCAGTATCTCAGCTTCTGCCTTACAGATATGGTTTTTCTTTCCGCTCATGCCTGTGACATCACGGCTCGCCCAAAACGCACTCTGACTTTTTTTGAGACGCAAATTCACCTAAGTGGAAAAATCCAATTAAAATCACCTTCGTTCCTTAACTCGTCTTCCAATTATCCAAATAACTATCATTCACATTCACAACTCATGCTATTCCAATCGCATGAACCTCAAACTACTAACAAATCAATTTAGGGATTCACGATCTAAATTTATTTTACGAAACAAGTATTCAAAAGTGAAGTCATAAAATCACAAAAACAGACCGAGTAATTAAGTTCAATGATTGTAAGAGAGAGAGATCTCTACTTGTCTTAAAGAAGCTGAATCTGATGGAGAAGGTCAAACGACACTAGCAAAATTGACACTTCTCATGCGAACCCGTTCAAGAACGACGAAACGGTTACAACAAATTATCACTACGCTAACACAGACATGATTCGATACATAACTAGATCAAGAGCGAACTAAGAGATTTACCTTCCTCAAAAGTGAAGGGGAGATGAGACACCACGCGGAGATGAAGACTTGGCGGGGCTTAGGCTTAGGGAAACCCTAATTCGGAGAGGGTTTCTTCATGAACAATCAATTGATGCGACGAATGACGCCAAAAATCATAAATACCCAATGGTTAGACGACTACAAGGGGCAAAAATCTGAAACACGAGATAAACATAATTTGGAGACAAATAATTTCCAAGAAAATTAGGGAAAACTGAATAGAGGAGTAGAGGCGGGAGATTCTTATCCAAAGAAGGTCAAATCCGAGCCCAAGGAGGAGGAAGAAAACCCTAGACGTTCCTCTCACAAAAATTTCGGCCAAAATGAAGGAGAAGGGCAAAATCAGAGCCCACAAAATAGAGGAAGATGACTGTCGGCCCATTGGAGGAGAGGAAGCACTGGCCTGAAGAGGGGGAGGGGAAGGCTTGATGCTGCTGGCCCTAGGAGGAAGAGCAATCACTGTTGCCGGCCTGGAGAGTTGAGGTTGCCGCCGACCTGAGATAGAGGAGGAGACGAGCAGGGAGGCGCCGACTTGGCGGGAAGAAGTCAGAGTAGGCGCTGGAACTGAGAGGCGACAAGGGAGCGAGAGTCGTGGCTAGAGAAGGAGACGGGATCTGGAGACCTAGCCGACGGACATTGCGGTTCTAGCGGGAGATGGGGAAAAAATAAATCCTCGGGCCGATAACTGAATGAACGGGGGGTTGCTCGGGTGCGGGAAAATAAGAAAAAAGGGGCTCAACTGAAAACTAGGGGGCTCAATTATGAATAGAAAGAAACCCAATTAGTTTATTAACAAATTGCCATCAGATTTAATCGATCAAATTAAAAATCCATTTTTTTAAAACCGGGTTGTTACAGTGGGATATGCTGCCAACCAAAAGGGGTATAAGTGTTATTCTCCTGCTCTCCGGAGATGGTTTATATCAAAAGATGTTTCTTTTTTTGAAAACACTACCTATTACTCTGATGAGGGCAAAATTGTCACACTTCGGGAGGAAAGCAAAGAAGAGAGTGACATGTTGCCACCCCTCCCTGTTCTGGTGATGTGCTTGCACTGGGAAGTGTAGATATTCCTGTTAGAATGGAAACTCCAACCAATGATCTTCGTGTGTACAGAAGGAGAAATGATCTTCAAGTGTACCAGAGGGGGCAAAAAACAGAACTATTGGAAAACAATGTCACACTTATGCTCCACCACCCACCACCCACCACCACTCCGTCAGATCTAAGCAATAACACCACTTATGAGACCACTTCTGCGCTTCAAATTTATAGTGGTCGGACTAGATATCTTATTGATAAGTATGTTGGGTATCACTCTATCTCTCACTCGTTACAAGCTTATCTTACATCCGTTTCTATTCCTAACAGTTTTCAGAAGCTAGCTTGAATCCCCACTGGATAAAGGCTATGGAGGAGATGAATGCTCTCAAACATCAAAGGACTTAGGAAATTGTTCTTATCCCACATGGACGTCACACAGTCGGATGCAAATGGATATATACTACTAAATTTCGTCAAGGTTGAACTCTTGATAAATATAAAACAAGATTGGTAGCTAAAGGCTTCACTTAGGTTGATTAAGTTGACTTCCAAGAGACATTTGCTCTGGTCGCTAAGCTGAACTCAGTCAGAATCTTATTGTCTATTGCTGCTCATAAGTCTTGGACTTTGCACCAGCTTGATGTCAAAAATGTCTTTCTCCATGGTGAATTGGAGGAAGAGATCTATATGACCCCTCATCCTGGTATGAATGTTCCTAAAGGACATGGGCGTCGTATTAAGAAAGCCTTGTATGAGCTCAAACAGTCTCCTTGTGCCTGGTTTGCCAAGCTAAGTGAAAAATTTGTTAATATAAAGTTCACTCGTTGTACTTTGGATCACTCAGTTTTTGTTTACAAAAAGGAGGAATGTAGCACTATTCTTATAGTTTATGTGGATGATATCATTATTATCGGAACCGACGACCAACACATTACTCTGGATAAAAAGGAATTGACTTGCCTTTGAAATCAAGGATTTGGGTCTTTTTTGGTACTTCCTTGGAATTGAGATTGCTCGATCAGTAGGCAAGATTATGATCTCTCAGTGTAAATATGTCTTGTGTTGAAGCCGGGAAAATTCCCTACTCTAAAATTCGGATCAAGGCAGCCTAAGGTTACCGGCTCAACGGATGTGCACGACGGCTAGCGGACTAAAGCATGGAAGTCACTGAACAAACAGAACCCCAGGTGCTGCGGCAGGGAGGTCCTACAACGTACCCAAATGCTTAGAAGAAGCAACCCCTCCACAACCAAGGATGGCCGAGCTGGGTACGAGGGAGACTAGCTGGTAACTAAGTCGCAGCGACTAAAAGAATATAGTCGCTAGGTCGTGACCTGGTATTTGAGAAAAAAGAATTCACAGGCTAAGCTAGCGTCCAAGAAGAGAGTCTGAGATCTCGGCGAGATTCAAAAGTCCCTTTCCTCGTACCCCTGGGGTCCTATTTATAGGAAAATCCTGGGGGAGGGGGTGAGTCTTATTTATAACCCACCCCCTGACGACTAGGCGACTTCCTGGGGGAACTCTCACGCCTGGGCGAGTATCGTGCCTAGTCGTCTACCTGGCGAGTATGCGAGGGGAGCTCGTCATACTCGCCCAGGTCTTCTGCAGCCTGGCGCGTTGACTCTGACCTCTGTCTTGACTTGTTGACTTTGACTTCTGATGACCTGGCTCTGGAGGGGTCCACCCTCGACGAATACGGGTTGTACATCTTGGACCTTCTTAGTGACGTTGGATATTTGGGTGTCAAATCTGTGGATAGTCCTGTGAACCCTAACTATGACATTCATAAAGAGACTTCTTCTGATCGTGAGAGGAAGTCAGAGTTTCAACTTATCATGGGAAAGTTGATTTATCTGACAATTACCAGACCTGATATCTCCTTCGATGTCTGCTTAGTTAGTCAATTCATGCACAACCCTAAAGTTCATCACTATCAAGCAGTTATGCGGATTCTCAGATACTTAAAAATGGACTCCGGAAAAGGCATTATCTATCAAGATCATGATCACCTTAAGGTCCACGGGTACTGTGGTACGGATTGGGCGGGTTCTCTGGACATAGGATCTACAAGTGGATATTCTATCTTTGTTGGTGACAACCTTATTTTCTGGAGAATTAAAAACAAAATATTGTTGCTCGTTCCTCCACTGAAGCAGAGTATCGTGTCATTGTTGTTACTACTTGTGAACTCATCTGGGTTAAATCTATTTTGGGGGAAATGAGCTTCCTTGTTTCTGAGGCTATGAACCTTTACTGTGATAACTAAGCCGCAATTCACATAGCTAACAACCCTGTTTTTTATGAGAGAACAAAACACACTGAAATCGATTGCCACTTTGTGTGGGACAAAATTCAGGATCAGACTATTACTATGGTGTTTGTGCCATCTGATGATCAACTTGCTGACATTCTTACCAAAACTGTATCTGGTAAATCTCTTCATTCTTTCTTCCTCAAGCTCTGGATGTTGGATGCTTATGGTGTTAGCTTGAGGGGGTGTTAAGAGGCAAGCTAATTTATGCTCACCGGGTGGTGACCATATTCAATTAAGTACCTGATTATGTTAAAGAGGGTTCGGCCGGATGGAATCATCAAGAAAGAGAAATCCTAAGGTTCGTTCTTTCCTTCCGCTCACTCTCTACAATCGTGATAGTCTATTCATGAGCTCCTTTTCGACAACTTTTTGGATGTACATGGAGTTAAAGGAAAGTAATCCATATCCTCCATAGATTGAGAGTACAAAAAAGATCATGGATAGGACAATTATTACCGTGATACAAATCTATCATGCACATTGTCTGAATATTTGAAGTGAGAGATCTTTTATCCATAGTTTACTTTTAATTGGGGAAACATAGTTTGACTGGGAAGAAAGTAAAGAGAAATGGGTTCAGGGTTCAGCTTAACCGGTTCTGAATTCGATTGAACCAGTTCATGGTTCCAGCGTGCGGGGGTATGTTTATCCACATGCACGGGTCTGCTGACATTCCTCCTGGCGTAGCTCTTGTTGTCATGGTCCCTACCTCGCTAGACTTTGTCCCAATGGGATATATAAGTTTCTCATGCCGGTTGATTGACAATATTAGTCGCACATATTTTATCCTGGTTGCCTCATATGCCTTATAGGCACTAAGGGGTCTCTACTCCAAACCAGCTGATTTTGTGTCCCTGGTTTTCTTCAAAGACCACTGGTAAAGTTTGACTTGACTTTATTCCTTGTATTTTAACATAAACTTCAGTTTGAGCTCTTTGTCAAAGCTTTAAAAAAAGAGATGTAAAAAGGGCATATAAATTTTTTGGAGGTATTTGGTAGGTGCGTCATGAGGTCATGAGGTCACACCGAAGTTAGAATGTACGAACTAGGCATATAAGGGTAAACATGATTTCAAGCGAGTCTGCGAGTGCAAAGGGATTTCTGTGCATGACAACTCGCATGATTGCTCTCAAAGAAATGGATCATAGTTTTTGCAACAAGTTCCAGCGCCCCATATTTGGATCATTCGAGATGCATGAATGGTTGTTGTAGAGACTCACGACAGAGAATTTTTTTTTAATTAATTTCTCATATATTTCCTTTTAATACAACACAAGTATTTGTACAAATATATTAGAGGAGAGCATAAACTCAATACTAAGGTGTGAGACTAATCTCTAAGGAAAAAATAATACTTTACCTGTGCCAATTTTATGCAATGGAGAGACGACTCGGGACGGACTCACTAAATGCAACCCTACATGTGATGGAAATGATGAAGATGCAAGAGTTGGTCCATTTCAAAATTTACAATTGTAATGAATTAATATACGAATAGCAAAGGCATAAGCGTTCACAAGTTTTTTTCCTCAGTTGTTTGGTGAATTGAAACCTGCTTTCCTTACCTAAATAAAAAATAAAAAACTTGTGAACCGTTCTGCCGTTGCTATTCAAATATTAATTCATTACAATTGTAATTTTTGAAACGGACCAACTCTTGCATCTTCATCATTTCCATCACTTGTAGGGTTGCATTTAGTGAGTCCGCCCCGAGTTATCCCTTCACTGCATCAAATTGGTATCAGAGGGCTAGGTTAGGGCCACTTGCATGTTTCATAGTGGTAGAGATTATCATTATGGTGTTAATTAAAGGGCTTGGGATTATCATTATGTTCTCAAAAAACTTGTGAACACTTGTGCCTTTGCTATTCAAATATTAATTCATTACAATTGTAATTTTTGAAATGGACCAACTCTTGCATCTTCATCATTTCCATCACATGTAGGTTGCATTTAGTGAGTCTGCCCCGAGTCATCCTCCATTGTGGTTCACTCAAATTTGGTAACAGAGGCTAGGTTAGGCCACTTTGGCATCTTCAAATGTAGAGATTATCATTATGGTGTTAATCAAAGGCATGGGATTATCCTTATGTTCTCAAAAAAACTTTGTGAACACTTTGCCTTGCTATTTCAAATATTAATTCATTACAAATGTAATTTTTGAAACGGACCAACTCTTGCATCTTCATTATTTCCATCACATGCAGTTGCATTTAGTGAGTCCGCCCCGAGTCATCCCTACCACTGCATCAAATTGGTATCAGAGGGCTAGGTTAGAGCCACTTGCATGTTTCATGGTAGAGATTATCGTCTGTCCATGTCGAATCACAATCACACCGACAATTGGGACCGCCAGTTCACAATCAGACATGACGTCCGCTAAATTTTCAAAGTCTTGTTCTCAATCGATTTGATCGGATGGGAGCCTAGTTCGAAACCCTTAGGAGCGATATCGCCAGGTTAGCACCAAGCTTGTAGATTGCGGTCGACATGTCGGCCGACGTGTCATTTTTTGGGTGAAATCTCAACGTTACCGCTGCAAATGGTCTTTTTTGCGTTTTCAGAATTGCGGCCGACATGTCAGACATGTCGGTCCGTTATTTCGGGTTATGGCGGCGTTATAGTGGTTGTGGAATTTTTAAATCTTTTAGGGTTAATAGTTTGATTTATTTAATACTTAATAATGATTATATAATTAATTAATTATAACTTAATACTTAATACTTATAAAGTTATAAATTATTATCGATTGTGGTTATATTATTATTCTCACCCCCCCCCGACGCATCACTTTCCGCCTTCTTCCGTCTGGCTTGCCCTAATCTCCCTCTCTCGCGATTTCTTACTCTCTCGCGATTTCTTACTCTTTCGGCTAACGTCTCTCTGGTTCATTGATTCTCCGGTGATTCTCGAACTCAGACTGTGTACTTCTGGTTCATCAGCTGTCTTTCATCGGCCGTCTTTTTATCGCACTGTTCTTGACAGTTCCTCTATATCTCTCCTCTCTCCGCTTTGTGGCTCGTCCCCTCAGTACTGTGAGTTTTATCTTTATTTTTTAAGTTATATTTGTTAATTTTTCTCTATGTTTTCGACACTGTAAGTCATTCTTCTTCTTCCTTCTTCGGCTCTAGTCATCTTCTATCTGCTGCATCTGGTTTTCCTTCTATCTGTTGCATCTGGTTTTTTCCATTTTCCAGTAAATTTGCAATTGTGCTATTTGTAAATTAGGTTATTTTTCTTCTCGACTGGCTATTTCCCTCTTCCTTCTTCCTCTACTTCTCTGATATTTTTTCCTCTATTTCTCTCTTCCTTCTCGGCCGGATTCTAACATGTTTGTGTGGGCTGTATGACATTGTTGGTGTGGCAAAACCTTATGACACTGGGCTGTAATTATGGAATTGCTGTATGGTAAATTCTTATGAGAGTTGGTTGGTATTGTGACAGTGACAAATTCTTATGAGAGTTGGTTGACATTGTTCATTGTTGTGATTGTGGTATTGTGGCTATGAAAAAATCCTTATGACAGTCGATTGGCATTATGACATTTTGGTTGTGGTCAATCCTTATGGCAGTCGACAGACATTGTGGCATTTTGGCAATGTGGTTGTATCTATTCATAATCCTCTTTTCTTTCTATTTCTCTATATTTGTCTCTTCCCTTCTTCTATAATTGCAGATTTGCGGCATTGTGACAGCATATGATATGAAAAAAAATTATTCAGCTATGTTTTTAGACTGATCAATGAACATTGATTAATGATGACATCAATATTGTGGCATCTAGATATGAAATATCACTGATGTTGCATTTTTTTAAAAAAAAATTATAATTCTTTTTTGTAGAATGAATTCATCAGAAGGTTCTAGCAAGGTTCCCAGTACTTCCTCCGTAGTAGGTCGAGATCCTTGTTGGGCATTTGGGGAGAAGGTAACTTCTAATGATACAAATAGAATGATGCATATATTGCAAACAAATTGTGAATGGTGGAATTACTCGCTTGAAGAATCACTTGGGGGGAAAGGGGCAATGTTAAGGCTTGCTCGATGGTACCCGCTGATGTTAAAGAAAAAGTTGAGGGATATTTACACACTGCACAAGCAACCAAAAATTTTAAGACTGAAAAGTTGCAAAAACTTTGGAAGGTAGTTGTTGGAGATTAGATAGTACATAGAAGAAGCTACACAAAGAGCCTTTATGCAAGCGTAGGTACTAAAGGGCTATGAATCAATTTGTTCAATCTCAAAGCACCTAGACGAGCAAAATGGTGCAAACCACCATTGATAGCAAGTACACGAAAAAAGCTAGAGATGATGCGTGCTTGTATATTGCTAGGTGGGCATACGAGACAGGAATTCCTTTCAATGCCGTGTATGCTACATCATTCCAACATGCGTTGTATGCAGTAGGGCTATGTGGACCAGGGATGAAGGGTCCAACCCCATATGAGATGAGAGAGAAATTCTTGAAGATGGAGGTACAACGGACGAAGGAGATGCTAACTACATTCACTCAAACCTGTAGGGTGCATGGCTGTAGCATTCTTACGGATGCATGGACAGATAGAAATGGGAGAAGCATCATGAACATAGTGGTGTGCACTATTGCTGGGGTGGCATTTTGGCTATCCAAAATTATATCGTCATCCACACATGATGGAAAATTTATTTATGATTTTGTGGATGAGTCGATTGCCAGCCCAGATGACCCAAAAGAAGAGAATATTATACAAGTTGTGACAAATAATGCATCAAATAACATGGCGGCATCAAGGTTGATGGCTTTGAAGAGGCCAAGGCTCTTTTGGACTTCATGTGCTACACACACTATCAATTTGCTTCTCCAGGACATTGCAAGATTAAAGCAAATAAAAAATGCTATTGCACTTGGACGTCAATTATCAATGTTTATATATGTTCATTCTTAGTAGTTTATTTCAAATAAAAAATGCTATTGCCCTGGAGTTATCAGATTCGCCACAACATTTCTTTTGTTACAGAGCATCCATGAGAAGAAGAGACAGTTGCGGGAGATGTTTACATCAGCAAGGTGGGATGCTACCAAATTATCTGGCAGTGATGCAGGCAAACAGGTATCTTAGTAGTTTATTTCAAATATTATTTCTATGATTAATCTGTTTATAATGTACTAATGTTATCTTGATTCTTGAATTGTAGGCTACAACTACAGTTTTGGGTGGTACTTTTTGGGTGAATGTTGAGCTTGCCCTTCTTATATTTTTCCCATTGGTGAAAGTTCTTAGAAGAGCTGATGGAGACGCACCTTCAATGAGATGGTTGTATGGTGAAATGAAGAAGTCTAGAGAGGAGATTGTTGATGCTCGTCTTTAAGGAGAGTAAATATCTTCATATATGGAAGTTGATAGATAGAAGAGTGGAGACTAAGATGAGCAGTCCACTACATCTAACAGGCTATTTTCTGAATCCCTTCTTCTACTACCCAAATAGGGAATAGATAGATGGAGACCCAAAGTTTATGGATGGGTTTATTGAATTCCTCACTAGAATGCACTTTCATGATCCTTCTATGCAAGATGTCATTACTGCTGAGGTTGAAGTTTATCAGCTAGAGCAAAGATTATTTGGCGAGGACATCGCAAAGAGGCAAAAAGACTATCAGGGTTAAATCCAGGTATATTATCTTTCTTTATTTTTCACCAAATAATTATTGTATTACCTTTTGAATTGACTAGTATAATAATTTGTTATTTTTTTATAAGCTCATTGGTGGAAGTTCTATGGAATTCAAATTCCAAATTTGAGAATTATGGCCATGAGAATCTTAAATTTGACAACTAGTTCCTCCGGTTGTGAAAGGAGTTGGAACACTTTTGAGATAGTAATTTACTTACAAGTATAAATTTTAAGATGATATTTCAAAAATATCTTAAAATGATAACATTTTTTAATGTTTATGTTTATTATATTTAGATTCATTCCAAGAAAAGGAATATACTAGAAAACCAAAGATTGAATGATCTTGTATTTGTGAAATTCAATTCTAAGCTAAAGTCTAAATATTCTGATCCATCTCGAGACCCATTGTCTGTAAAGAGTATTGATGAAGGAAAGGTTGTTGGGTGTTTAACGGGTCCTGCTGATGATGTTGTAGATGATTCTGATAACGAAGTGTTTCCTGGAGAAGGGTTGACTTGGTCTCAGATTGGGAACATTGGAGATGTTTATGTGGGTTTTGCTTCTAGGAGAAGTGCAAGGCCGGCTTTAAAGCAGGTATATATGGCAAAATCAAAAGGAAAACGGCCTATGCCGGAGAGGGATGAGGATGAGAGTTCTGAGGAGGACATTGATGATGCATTAATGATTTACACTTTCGAGGATTATCCAACAGATCAAGAAACTTGATATTATTTAGGTGAGTTTTATTAAGTTAATTTTTTTTGTCATGTTTTAATCTTTAATATAGTTTAGTCTTACTCATATGTTCGTTCATTGATTGCAGGAAAATAATATATAGATTTATATTAGAGTAGCAGATTTTGTGGAGCAGAGCACTCACATTTTGCGAATAAGGTACAATTATATTTTTAGTTTAATATGATTTTATGATGTTGTATTACATGATATAAAGTATGCAATATTTTTTTTATTATAAATTGATTAGATGATTGTTAGTAGTTTAACTTTCTTATATGAATTTTATTTTACACTTGATTAGATAAAATAATTACAATTTAATTAATAAATGAAAAAATTATGGAATATACATATATATATAATTATAATATTATAATCCGACATTATGAAATGTCCCTGATATATCCCCCGCAATCCGACATCCGTCATAAAAAACCCAAACCGACATGAGTCTGACATCCGACATTTGCAACATTGGTTAACACCAAAGTTAGATATCCTTAGAGTTCGGGCGACTCCTCCCCCGGACAAGGAGCCTCTCGAGGATCCCTGAGGTGCTACACCTTCTCCTACGAGACGTGGTAACATCCCTTGCCGAGATGCCCCTCCTATTGAGAGACAATATAGAGGCAGGGGTTATGTTCATTGTGGCGGCCACGATGGCAATCGGGATCCCTAGTGAGACTGAGATTACTGATCCAGATCTTCGTCATCTGATGGATGATTTCATAGACATTATGCCTGAGGAGCTTCCTGATGAGCTTCCCCCACTGAGGGACATCCAACATGCCATCGATCTGATCACAAGGGCATCTTTGCCCAAAATCCCACATTATCGCCTGAATTTGACTGAGCATGCCGAACTAAAACGACAAGATGATGATCTTTTGTAGAAGAAATTTGTACGAGAGCGTTTGATCCCTATGCCGTGTCGGCCATTCTTACTCCGAAGAAGGATAGGAGCTAGCGTATGTGCATTGATAGCCGCACCATAAATAAGATCACGGTGATGTATCGTTTTCCGACTCCCCGCCTCGATGATCTCCTGGACTCGATGGTCGGTGCCCAGATCTTCTCGAAGATCGACCTTCATAGCATGTACCATCAAATTAGAGTTAGAGAGAGGGATGAGTGGAAGACGGCCTTCAATACAAAGGATGGCTTGTATGAGTGGCTAGTTATGTCGTTCGGACTATTGAACTCACACAACATGTTCATGAGGGTGATGACGCAGGTTCTGCGGCGATACATGAGCAAATTCTTGGTAGTATATGTTGATATTCAGCCAGGTCCGCACCGAACACTTGCGCCATATTCGTTTGGTGTTCGAGCTCCTACGGAAGGAGCATATTTTCATCAACTTGAAAAAGTGCTCATTCTTGTCCACATCCGAACACTTCTTAGGTTATGTGGTTTCGTCTTTTAGTATATTCGTTGACCCTAACAAAGTCAGGGAGATTCGTGAGTGCCCCATGCCGACGAATATTCATGAGGCCCATAGCTTTCATGGACTTGCCACCTTTTATAGGAGGCTTGTACGTGCTTTCAACTCGATTATAGCCCCATTACGGGTTGCCTCCGAAAGGGTGATTTTGTCTGGACGAAGGCTGCCACTCGAGCCTTTGAGGAAATTAAGGAGAGACTATCTACTGCTCTTGTTCTGCGCTTACCTGATTTCTTCAAGACATTCAAAATAGCCCGTGATGCGTCAGGAGTTGGCATCGACACGGTACTTAGCTAGGAGGGTCATCATGTTGCCTACTTCAGCGAGAAGCTGAATGATTACCTACAAAAGTATTCAAACTAAAATCGAGAGCTCTATGTTATTGTACAGACACTACGATACTGGCGTCATTACCTCCTGCACAAGGAGTTTATTCTGTACTCCTGCGCTAAAATACCTCGGCTCATAGAAGAAATTGAGTCATTGTGATGCAAAATGGGTGGAGTATATGCAGGAGTTTCATTATGTTCTCACATCGAGAAGGTGCTGAGAACAAACTGGCTGACTCCTTGAGTCACTGAGTCAGCATCCTCCACACCATGAGCACTCGGGTAGTAGGCTTCGAGCGACTAGCTTACGAGTATTTAGAGTGCCCAGATTTCAAGGACATTTACGATGCACTATCAAGGGACCCATCTGATCGTCGTGAGGGCTATTCAATTTCAGACGGGTACTTAATCATGGGTTTGCGCCTCTGCGTTCCTCAGTCGTCCCTATGAGATTTCCTTATCTGGGAGCTACATGCAGGCGGAGCAGCGAGACACTTCGGTCGAGACAAGACGATTGCGTTAGTTGGGAATCGCTTGTTCTGGTCCGGCCTGAAGAAGGACGTTACCAGGGTTGTCATGCATTGTCAAGTCTGCCAGACTGCAAAGTGATCCCGCCAGCCCACTGGGATATACACTCCACTGCTTGTTCCCCAGAGGCCCTGGACCGATATTAATATGGACTGTATTCTCGGACTCCCTCGCACTTTGAGGAAGCTCGCTTCGATCTTCATTGTGATGGGCCGTTTTTCTAAAATGTCTCATTTTATACCTTGTCGAAAGACCATTGACAGCTCTCACGTGGCTGTATTATTCTTTAGAGAGGTATTTAAGTATCATTGGGTTCCTACTTCTATATTCTCTAACTGCGACGTACATTTCATGAGCTATTTTTGGAAGACATTATGGAAGAAGACTGGTACAACCTTGAAGTTCTCCTCCGCCTACCACCCGCAAACGGATGGGCAAATCGAGGTTGTTAACCGTAGTCTTGGGATACTACTACGTTGTCTTGTTGGGGATATTCCATCTACTTGGGATTCTGTTCTCTCCATAGCGAATTTGCATATAATAGTTCCATCAATAGGACCACAAGTTTGAGTCCATTCCATATCATGTTAGGGTATGAGCATAGGAAACCTATTGATTTGATGGATATTCCCCTCGAGTCCAGACCCAGTGAGTCAGTCGAGTCTTTCATCCAGCATATGCATGCACTTAATGAGTCGGTCCGCAAGAAAATTGAAGCTATTAATGATTATTATAAAGATCAAGTAGTCTGGCACAGACGAGAACAAATATTTGAAGCAGGAGAGCAAGTGTTGATTCACATTCGACCTGAGAGGGTCCCGCAAGGACCAACAAATAAATTAAGCACTCGCAGAATGAGCCCCTATGCACTCGTGCGGAAGATTGGTACTAACACATGAAGTTGATATCCCTCATGATATGGGCATCAACCAAGTATTCAACATAGAGGATCCGACTCCTTACTACGAGGAGCGCGTGTATGTGGACCCTTTCTCCACACCCCTCCCAGCGCCTTCACCTCTCATTGCGCCTACCCGTCCCTCCTTGTTGCCACCTGAGTAGTCACTTCATGAGGATCGCTTTGCACCATCGACGGTTCCACCGACACATCAGTCAGACAGAGATACGTTACAGCCAGAGCCATTTACTTCTACAGACGACATACTTCAGATCATCGATCACGACTTCTGCACCGCGGGCGTTCGAGATATTCCACGTTATCTTGTTTGTTGGAGCGGTCGGCCTCTACACGACGCTGCGTGGATTTTTCAGAGGAGCTCAAGAGACTCTCCCCACGGCTGTACAGTGAGTACCACCGTCTACACTCACCGGAGTTGAGTACTTTCAAGTCAGGGCAAGTGTTGGAACCGCCGATCACGTCTTCTCCAGGTGCGACTCCTGGAGTGTTATCCCTCGGTGCGACGCCGAAGCAGCCGATACACCCTGTGTCCGCCCTTTCCCAGCCAACCGTGAATCTTCCCCTTCCATCCCTGTCGCGATCCACTGTCGTAGTCCAGTTGTCTCCTTCCTACCGTCGGCTGCTCCCCCCATTCTTGGAGTTCCATGCTTCCCTCTTCCTTGCCCCTTCTGCGCATCCTTCGTAAACCCTAATCCTTCTCTATCATCCCCTTTCCCATCCTTTCAATATTTCACGACATGCTTATTTAGAAACCCCCTTCTTCCCTATCCCGTAAAATCCCACGTCCAAAGCCTATCCTTGTGAATCGTCCCCTAATCTACAACCCCAAACTCCCATCCCATTTCCCCCTTCATCAGCCATCTCGAGCCCTATTCCTTACCCCCTTTCTCTGTCGTGGATCCACTTCAACTCAGCCAGCCCCTCCCTGAATTTCTTCCCACCCAGCAGCCACCTTGGACGCCCTCCATCAGCCGTATTTGTCGTCGCCTGCTCGAGTTACGGGTAATTTGGAGTTGTTATTTTCTATTGTGATTACTTGGAACCATATATTTGTGGATGTCTTTATTGTGTGCTATTAGTACTTGACTCTATATGATTTGCATGGTCGATTCTGTTCACACTTAATATATTTGCGTCTCGGTTGTTTGGGGAATTGAAAATTGCTTTCCTTAACTAAAAAAACTTGTGAACGCTTGTGTCTTTGGTATTCGTATATTAATTTATTACAATTATAATTTTTGAAATGGACCAACTCTTGCATCTTTCATCATTTCCATCACATGTAGGATTGCATTTAGTGAGTCCACCCTGATTCGTCCCTCCACTGCATCACAATTATATATGTATTTCTTTACAAGTTATTTTAACCCTCCCCCGCAAGCTAGAGTATACAAGTTGTAGAAACCAAGCTTGGACAAAAACGAAAGATATTATGGTTGCGATAAGGCTTTGGTAAAAATTTCAGGAATTTGCTCTGCAACAGAAACATGTCTTAAGTTCAATTTCTTTAGTTGAAACTTTTCCCGAATAAAGTGACAATCATCCTCAAAATGTTTGGTACGTTTGTGGAACATAGGATTTTTGGCAATATGAATAACAACTTGACGATCACATAACAAGGTGGCAGGAGAGAAAAGTTGGACACCCAGGTCACCCAGAAGGCTTTCCGGTCACGTAATTTCAGAGACGATAGAGGCCATTTATCGATACTCAGCTTCTGCAAATGAGCGTGCGACTACAGGTTGTTTCTTGCTTCGACAGGTAACAAGGTGTCCTCTAAGGTTTGTGTAAAATCCACTGATGGAACGACGATCATCCAAGAATCTGGCATAATTAACATCAGAATAGACAATGAGAGATAGAGACAGGGATGGATTATATATGTGCCCTTGTCCAGGAGCAGTTTTCAGTTATCGGAGAATGCGGTCAGCTGTCTGGACTTGGAGATGAGAGGTTCGCGGAGCATGCATAAGCCGACTGACAATCCCAACAACAAATGATATAGCAGGTCTTGTAACTATAAGATCGATCAACTTCCCCACAAGATGACAATAGTATTCTGTGTTTGGATGGAGCATATCAGAGTTGGAGGTATAAAAACAGAGCTTGTGGTTGCCATCCATGAGGGTGCTAGCTGACTTGCACCCCGAGTAGCCAACATTATGAAGAAGATCAAGACAATACTTTCTTTGGGATAGGACAAGACCATTCGGACGAAGAGATACCTCCATGCTGAGAAAGTATCGGAGATTCCCCGAATCTTTGGTCTTGAATACAGAGTTTAAGTGCTTCTTGATCATGTGAATACCTTTTAAATCGTCGCCCGTAATCAAAATGTCATCAACATATGCCAGGAGTATCACGATGACAGTCTGCCGATGACGGGTGGATAAACAAAAATCAGCCGAGCTCCGAGTAAATTCAATATCACTAACAACCCAGCTAAACTTGTTAACCCATGCTCGAGGAGACTGTTTAAGACCATAGAGAGATTTCTTGAGATGACATACAAGTGACTCTGTCGTGGTCTCAAAGCTGGGAGGTCATGCATGTAGACAGTCTCAGCATGTCACCATTCAGAAAGGCATTTTTGGCATCCAACTGATGCAACGACCAATGACGATGAACAATCTGAGAGATCAAGACACAAACATTATTTAACTTTGCAATATGTGAGAAGGTTTTTTTGTAGTCGAGGTCGTGTTGCTGAGTAAAATCACGGGAGGTGATCTTTTAGACTTTCTATCGCCCCATCTGGGGCATGTTTGATGGTAAAGACCCTCTTGAAACTCACGCATGTCTAGCCAGGAGGAAGATGGATAAGATCCTAGGTGTGATTGGCCCAGAGAGCAGGTATTATATCATCCATAGCCACTCGCCACCCCAGATGTTGAAGAGTCTCCTGCAAAGAAGTAGGGGTGGAAATAAACGACAAAGTGGTCGCAAATGTTTGAAGCACCGGAGACAGACGATGCAAAGAAACATACTTAGTTAGAGGACGAGCAGTTGAAGGCGTGGTCAGATCAATAGATTGCAGGGCATCATCAGTAGGGGTAACTGTCGTAGAGCATCTGAGCGAGAAAGACAACGATTATACACACGAAGAGGTCCGGTGGATGGTGTGGGAAGTAGAGGTGGTTCAAGATAAGTGATAGGAATGGCAGGGACGTGGTAGGAACGGAGGTGCAGGATAAACCTCTTGCGAGGAGTGACAATGCTGGTGATGGGGAACCATCAGATGCACCTGGAGGGGTTCGCCGCAAGGCGGGACCCACATACATGTACTCGCGCAGGAAGACTTGATCGGGTCGCCGATCAGACTCCGCGGTTGCGTCCGGGACGTCGCCGCGAGTCAAAAAACTATATTAGTTTATTTTTTTGAGTTTGTTTTGATGTATTTTAAGGGGCTAACCCACCGGCTAATCATAGTCGTTGATGGGGATGCCCTAGCTTGTCTTTTCTTATAAATAGGAGTGTTAGAGGCTGAATTGAATAATTGCAGAATTTGGAGAGTTCATTTTCGGATTCCTGCGATCCTTCCCCGGTGCCGACGTCGTGGAGCCCTAGGTGACGACTCCTAGGTGGTTTTCTTTATCCCCAAGGTAATACCCATCCATAGTCTTCTCCTCCCCCCTCCGAAACCCTTATCCGCAGCCCCTACAACCCACGGAACAGCAAGCCTTTTGCTGTCCAAAACAGAATTACTGTTCACGGTACTGTACGAGTACTGTTCATACGCGGTACTGTTCGTACGTAATGTTCATCCACCGTTACTGTTCATCCACACTGTTCATCCGCCGCTACTATTCACCCGCCGGCACTATACCAATCCCGCAGCCTCCTTCCCTCCGTGGATCCACTTCTCACCGCTCCGAAAACCCTAAATCTACCTTGATCTAGTGTTACCGTCCTCCGATCCATCATTTTCACCAATATTCATCATCTCGTAGCCCGGATCCGCCGTCAAAACATCGGATCTATCCACCTTCACCCGGATCCATCCCCTAGTAGCTGGATCTTTCCGTTTCCGGCGCGTTTTCCCTCTTTTCCACCGTGGGCAGCCACCTCGTCATCGCCATACCACCGGTTTCACCTCCGATCGCCCGTCTACATATTCGGCCCTTCAAATTCTCCAGTGTCTCGGATCAGCCCTCTACGTTGTGAGCATTTGTGGTATTGTATTCTGTGATTCGACATTTTCTCTTGGTATTTTATCATATTGTGCTGGAATTATTGTTGCCTAGAAATTAGTCCTTTTATACTAATAATTGCAGGAGGAAGTATTCGCCGTACGCTTGCTTAGGCCCTCCGAGCGAAGGAAGCCGTTGCCTAATTTGCTAAAAATTAATTATTTGTGTCTTTATTTCAATTATTTGCGTGGCGTTATTAATTTCATTGCTTATAATAATTGTTGTCGTTACCCGACAGTAACATTGCATTTAGCATTGCATTAGTGTGTTCCCCGCACCCGCACTTAGAGTCTTCGCTTCCAAGCACCACTAGCCTACCAGGAGCTCTAGGATCAAACTTCTCAGTTGCAGAGCGAAGTGCGTGAACATAGTAGGTGCAGCCAAAAACACGGGCGTCATCGGAAAGGGTGGCGTGGAGGGGAAGAGAAGACTGAAGGGAGTTGCAAAATTAAGAATGGATGATGACATGTGATTGATTGGACAGTAGGCGATAAATACCGCAAAATGCCATCAAAGATTAGGTACTTGCATTTAAAACATAAGGAACGAGAAACTTCCAGGAGGTGACGGTTCTTGCGCTTAATGACGCCATTTTATTTTGGTGTATGCACGGGAAGTTTCATGAATGAAACCGAACTCAGCACAAATATTTTGAAATGCATTACTCGTATACTCACGTGCATTATCGGTCTGAAGAGCTTTAATAGTGCTGAAGAATTAAGTAAATATCTCGACAGTAAAATCACAAAGCACACAAAGTAATTCAGAGCGAGCTCAAAGTAAGTACAATTGGGTCATGTGAGAGCAATCATTGATAAAATTAAGAAATTAGCGGTAACCAGAAATACTAGCCGCTTTATAAGGGCCCTAATATCATAATGAACTAGAGCAAAAAGATCATTGCTCCGGGTACAATGAGGAGAAAAAGAAGAGTGATGCTGCTTGCCAAAGATGTATGATTGACAGTTGAAGTCAATGAGGGACAGAGCGGGAAGGGCTTTCTTCAGAATTGGGAGAACGGCATGTCGAAGACGCCGATGACAGTCAGTAGAAGTAATGGAAGAGAGAGTGGTGGGGGGAACATCTAAAGTGTAAATCCCGTTAGACAATTGCCCTCTATTGATGATATTCAGCATTTGTTGATCCTGCACAACAAAGAAGGAAGAATAAAATGTTTTAGAGCAATCGAGGTCTTGGGTAAGATGACTGACCGAAAATAGATTAAAATGAGAGCCCGAAACATGAAGAACCAAACTAATAGAGATAGATGAAGTTGGGTGCATGTCGCCAGAGCCATGAATGGGGGTAGTGTCAACATTGGCCGCGGTGATAAACTTAGGACAAGCAGAGTCCAAGTACAGAGAAGGCTTTTGCGGAGTAATATGATTGGTGGCCCCGGAGTCCATAATTCAAGTTGGATTATGGGATAAACAAGATATATCTTCATTGGAGATGGTCGCAACAGAGCCAGAAGACTGACTAAGCAAGCCCTAAAGAGCCTGGAGCTGGGTGCGTAAGGCATCAATGTTAGGACGAGTAGTGGTAGGAACATTATTCGCAATAGAAGCAAGGTGTGCAGGAGGGGCACCATGCTTACGATAGAAAGTAGCCTCATGATAACCATCCCAACAACAGCAGAAGCACTTGGGATGAGTTCTATTATATCAACCTCGGCCCCGGGAGCCGGTGCGATCTCCACAAGCCGCCGGAGGGGTGAGGTGAGAAGCAGGAGATTGTTGGAAAAGATTTTGAGAGACAGTCCTGAGAGCATCAGGAGGCGGTATCACTTTTAAGATCTTGGAACACACATTTAATGAGAGGATAGTTGCACGGATGTTGTGTAGATGTTGTGGAACCTGGGTCATCATCATGACTATGCCAACAATTTCTTTCTGAGCACATTGGGCAGCTAGAGCCAATGTCGGAGGCTGATGTTGAATCCATTTTTCAATGAGAGTTTTGGACCGCGCAACAAGGGAAGTCAGGTCACCATCCACCCCTGGGTCAAGAGACTGGAGGCTAGTAAAGATGTCAAACAGTTGTTTTTGGCTGTTCTTACCAGAATATAAGGAGTGAAGTTCATCCTACAGATTTGGCCGTTTCATGATAAATGGTCATACGATATATTTCACTATCTATAGAGAGCTCATAATCCAAGTTTGGACGCACCCATCATCACAGAGCCATTCTTCAGTGGGGGTAATAGGTTGTGCCTTGGTGAGATGATAAAGCAGTCCTTTGGTCTGGATGACACAACGCACTGAGTGGACCCTCTCCACAATTTTTTTGGCCACTAAGAGAGATAGTGGTTATCCGGAACTCATCCCGAGCTTCAAGAGGGGTCGCGACTGGGGCTGGAATAGACGAGGCATCATTCAAGGCCATGACCGCCGAGGATTAAAAAGAGATGGAAATGGGATAGCGAGAAAAAGGCGCTAAGGTGCTATCAGGAACTGGCGAGGAGCACGACAAACGTGGACGGTGCTCTAGTGGGAAGCGGTAGCTTGGCAGAGGAAATCGACAACGACTATGAGCTTGGCGAATGGGAGAGATCGCAGGAAAGGAATGCGCCAAGAGTTTGGCGAACAGGCGAGCATCTTAGGAGCGAACAAGCGAGCAACTTAGGAGCAGAACGTGCAGGAAGGACTCAGTGAATAGGCGAGCAGCGGGAAGAGCTCGGCAAACAGGCGAGCAGCGTGAAGAGCTTGGAGAATAGGCAAGCAGCCTGAAGATCTCAGTGAGCAGGCGAGTAGCGAGAAGAGCTTGGAGATCAGGGAGTTTGGCATAGGCGATCAGCTGCGGCCAAGAGCTTGGCGATCAAGAGAGCTCGCGTGTAAGAGCTTTGGAAGGATGCGGCCAAGGGCTTAGCGACTAGGAGATCGACGAGCAGGAGTTCTGGCGGGCAAGCGATCTGAGCGGTTTGACGAGGAGAGTTCAGTAGTTCACGGGTGAAGCCATCCAGGTGGGCCCCAAAAGGTAGCAGATGCGCGTTATAAATCCAGCAGAGAGGTGGGACTATGCAGATGGGAGCAAGTAGGAGGTTCAAAGCCGTGTACAGAAGAGGGAGTTCGCGGAGCTTGCGGACACAATTGGCGAGCTCGGGCTCATTCCAAAAAAACGAGAGCATAAACAAATTTTATTATTCATGACGCTCTGATACCATGTAGAAAATCACGGTAGAAGAGAGAGAAAATCAATATTTTATTAATTTCTCATATATTTCGTTTTAATACAACATAAGTATTTGTACAGATATATAAGAGGGGAGAAGCGAGCTTAAACTCTATACTAAGGTGTGAGACTATAAGGACCAAAGAAGACTTTACATGGGCCAATTATATGAACCTTTCTTTTCAAATTATTTAACAGTTGTAAACATATTCAATTATGAATGTCGACAAATTACTACCTTATATTCGTCCATGCTTGAACTAAGTTTGGTGCTTTGGGATAGAAAATTTCGTTGTGAAAACTCCTGAAAGATATTGCGATGATGCATCATGTGGTTTTTGTGGACCGATAGAATTCAAGAGCACCTTCTTGTGTTGAGGAAGAGGCTGTGCCAGCATGAACTGCTGCTAAGGTGTCGGTTTTCAAGGACTGAGAGGAGAAAATCTAGCGGCCTTGACGTTGGAGAGATCGAAAATTCGCGATTGAACGATGGAGGTAAAGTAGTTGCCATTGTTTTGCGGCCGAGGATGATGTACCGACGGGGCGCGCGAATAAGGTGCCGATGGCGAAGATCGAACTGGCAGGTTTGATTGTGCGGTAATCAAATAAGGGGATTTGTGGCTTGATGAAGATCTATCACGAGAGTCATTGATGGGTGTTGCGGCTATGCGTCGACGTGGGAGCTATTTGTGTGCATAAAGGGGACAGAAGACAGGTGGTTGTTGGGCCCATTTAATTAATCCTGTGTTGACGAAACGTAAATATTCCCGCGGTTGCCGTTACACGTGGAATAATCAAACGAGATGGCAGATTGCACGGAGGTCGATTTCAGCGGAGGAGACTGATTGTTGTGCGCAGTCGAGCATTACATTGACTGGAACAAACGGTTCAGTTGGCAATGCCGTTAGTAAAGAGCGAGAAGATGAGATAGAAGGCTTTGATACTGAGTTGTTGTGGATTGGGAGGATTTAGGAGAACCACACATACACGTGAATAACTTATTACTAATTTTCATGGTTAATCTACCTTGGGTTGCATAAGCCTTTTGATTTATTAAACATTTCCTACTATTTTTTATTTACAGTATGCATATTACAATCTTCAACTTTTGATTAAACCTGTATCTTTCACAGGTGGACATCAAGGACCGGAGGAAGGATATGAAATTCCTGCTGGAACTGATATTTTTCTTTCTGTGAGTTCGAGTATAATTCTTTAATTTCATTCAGAAATATTGACAAGAGCGATATCTTTGTTTAGCTTAGGCTCTGTTTGGAACAACTCTGACGGATAGAAAAGCTCTATTTCATTTAGTTGTTTGAGACAGCTCTTTATACACAGCTGATGAAAAATCAATTTTAATAGAGCTGGTTTTTTAAGCGCTACCCCCCCCCCCCCCCCCACGTTAACTCTCGTAAAAGTGCGCTTCCCGTAATTTTTTTTTGATTTCGCCCGTCTTACCCTGCAGTGTCTTCCCCAGCCCTCTCGCGAGAGCTCCACCACCGAAATCCCTTACGGCGCATCCCGTCCCCCGCCGTCGACCCGCCATTTTACATCTTGCCCCCCGCCGAAATCCCTCACGGCGTTGGCAAGTATCCAGGTGACCCGTCGACCCCGCCATTGACCTAGGGGTGGATGTATGCATATTACCTCAAGCTCTTCCAAGCCCTAGCTTTTTGAGCTTAGTTTTCCTACCAAACATTCTGCAGCTCTATCTGTAGAGATTTTGTGAGAGATCTTTCAAAAAGCTCTATTCCATTTGCAACTTCTTCATCCGCCAAAGCTTTCACAAACAGAGCCTTAAACTGTGAATCTTGTTAGTGAAAGTAGGAAAATATTGATTAACAATTTTTGGCTTTATTAATCTAAATACTGATTTTGCATATCTTTTGCCACCTATTCTTAGATGGGTAAAGATATTTTCTATTTTCAAGCACACTTCCAATAACTGATCTTGTAGTAATTCTTTATTTGTAAATCAAAATATCAAATAAGTCACAATTAGCTGTGTTCACGAACCGAATCGAATAACTCTTTTATTGAATCCAAATTTGTTATAGAATGCAGAGATTTGGATTTGGATTCGTTCGATTATTTGAATTTAGATTTGGATTCGTCCTGAAATCCTGGGTTTGAATTTGGATTTTAGTTCAGATTCAGGTTTGAATTCGGATTCGAGTTCACTTCAAATGATGGGCCAAATTAACTTTACTCGGACGGCCAAAATCATCTTTATATATAATATAGATATTCCTATTATTCGTACCTTTTCATAAATTTTGTCAATAGAGATAATATTATTTGTATTTGAATGCCGCTCGAATCCGAATTTGGATTAGAATCCAAATTAGATACGAATTTTAATCGAATATTTACGAATTGACTCCCGAATTATTCACGAACTATTTGATTTGCAAGAGGAGGGGCTGGGGTGTGTGAGCTATGGGGCTAGCTCGAGGAGGGTGCAAGGGAAGTTGTTCCACATGAGATTGTGGAGGAAATTTTGGAGATCCTAAATTTTAGGACTGGGATAGCGGGGTAGTGGAGGAGGTAGTTAAGGTAGTTATGGGGTGGTGGCTGGCCGGAGGTGGTGATGGTGGTGGGCAGAGGTGTTTTTCGGCGATCGACGGAAAAGTTATAATGGATGAAACTTGAATGGTGGTGGACGAAAAAGTTACCGAAGGTGGCCGGGGAATATTTTCCGGTGATCGCCGGAAATTGAAAATGGAGAGGATTTGGAAAGGGGAAGGGGGGCTGTTTTGGAGGTATATGGGGAGGGGAATGTGCGATGGTCGGCCGGTGGTTGGGGGTGATTTCTGACAGCCGGTTGGTGGTGGTGGGAGAGGGATGGTGGCTGCCAGCTGTAGGGGATCGGGGCTGGCTGGAGGACAAGGAGAGGCTCAGTTTTGGAGGGAAAGGGAGGGAGATATTGGCCGGTGGCAAGGGGGGATTATTGGGAGGTCCAAGCTTCATGAAGTTGTTGGAATCTGGTCCATGGATCATCCGGGTGATCGCCGTGGAGATCACTTTTCAGCTCCGCGGAGATCACGATGTTCTCCGCAGAGATCACCATGTTCTCCGTAGAGACCAGCATGATCTCCGCGGAGATCACCCGGATGGTCCGGGACCCGGACGGAATAATCCCTCCCAAGCTTCACACCTGGGGGTTCCGATTTCAGTACCGGATCAAAAGCAAGGCTTCTTAGTTTCAACTTTCAATGTCATCAAATTGAACCCTCCATTCCTATTTATAGACTATGAGACCATCATGTACGGTCATGATTCTCCGATCATGATGACCCTCAAAATACATGAAATAAAAAGTTCAAAAATATACAATAAATCGTGAATCCACATAAATGGACAGCTCCAATCGTTGTATAGGCCGATGTGTGTCGCAATCTCCATCAGATATGCTTGTGAGTTGCTCAAGAATGATGGAACTTAAAAATGCACGCTCACGGAATCATCCGGAACTTCGTAGCTGGTCGACTGAGTAACGTGGGCCATAGCTGGTGTAGACTGAATTTACTATAAGAACAAAAGATTTGATGGGAGTGCCTGAAATATCCTATCAAAAGTCAAAGGAAAGTAAATCTACCTTACATACAAAAATAGCAGAAAAGAGGGAAAGATGGGATAAGACCGGATCCTTCCCACGGCTCATCACCTAGCAAAATTAAGCGGCTCATCACTAGATTATAAGTAGTTATCTAACAAATGTTTCGGAAAGGCATTAAATAAAGCTATTCGAATTGGAGTTCTTCAATATCCATTTTTCTTATACCTCTGTTTTGGATTTGGCATATTTCTTTCTTAATTCTTTGAAAGTTAACTGCATTAACATTTAGGGTCTGTTTGGCACGGTGGTGGCGATTATGAATGCGGTGGTTACGGACCGACATCAATTTGGTGCGCCGTTTTTGCTCCGATGAGTTTGGACAATAACTTCACCGTCATGAAATATATCTTTGACATGACAACGGTCATGACCGCCACCAAGAAAAAAACTAATTTTGAACATAAAAATGGATGGAATTCCTTAGGTGAGGTGAGGTCGACACCGTCACGAACGTTAGTTTGTAACCACCGCATTCACGACCGCTCATCACTGTACCAAACGGACCCTTAATGTTGCATTCCCATCTTCATTTTATCTTTATGCTATTCTAAACTATTGAGGTAGTTTTCTTGTTCATGTGAATTTTACTCCTTATTTCTCATTAAACTAAAGAACTCTTTTGTCAGGTGTACAATCTTCACAGATCACCATATTTTTGGGATCGGCCGAACGAATTTGAGCCAGAAAGGTTTTTGATTCCCAAGACAAGTGAGGGCATAGATGGATGGAAGGGGTTTGACCCAACCCGAACTCCCGGAGCATTATACCCGAATGAGGTGCGCTCTTCTGCCTTTGAGTGGATTTTTTTCCGCATACTTTGGGCTCGCAGCCAAAGCGGAAATTTTGGGTCATGGCCCCGGACCTAAATCAGGGTCCCAGATCTTGGAGATTCTGCCACATGGTCCGCAAATCAAAAAAGTCATATTAATATTTGTGCATAGGGCCCCACAAAATGAAAATTGATCTCCCTGAGAGAGGAAGATCGAAGTGATATCGCAGATCGATACGTATGTTCACTTTGAGATCAAATGGAGATGTATTTGATCTCGAAGAGATCCTCTGCATCTCTCCAAGAGATCACTTTCGTTCCGCTGAGTGATTATTTTGATCTCAGATTAATCAAAACGAGCTTCCAAAAAGATCGTTATAATTTGATTATTTTGATCTCATATAAATCAAAACGATCTTCCAAAAAGATCGTTATAATTTTGCGACCCACGCGTATCTGCCTGCCAAACGAAACCTTAATCTTAAATTTGCTAGTACAATTTCCGCGCAAAGTTAAAGTCTTATGTTTCTGAAGTCAATGTCGTAATGTGTTAGACGATGGCTGATTTCGCGTTCCTGCCGTTTGGTGGGGGGCAGCGCAAATGCGTCGGCGACCAATTTGCTCTATTGGAATCAGCTGTTGCGTTAGCCCTTCTGCTACAGAAGTTCGATATTGAGCTCCGAGGATCACCTGATGATGTGAAGCTGGTGACTGGTGCAACTATCCATACGAAAAATGGTCTGTGGTGCAGAATTAGGGGCAGAACAAAAGCGCCAAAATAGCTCGAAAGGCGCATTTCGATGCTGTAATTTACGAATAATGCATATAAGCATGCTTCATTTGAGTCAGTTTCCTAGTTGAGATATAAGTAGGAGTTTTTCATTTGTTTAATCCGAAAGCAGTCCTTAGTTTATTTTCTTAGGCAATGCTCGGAGATTATTAAGACTTTGTTTCTCGCTGTTGATATTTTATACTCGGCTTATTCATGATTTATATAATATTTATAAATGATTTTTGATTAGTATAAAATATTTTTATTATTAAGAAACTAATCTGCTATTATTAAAAAACTATTCTTCCAAATAGAAAAAATGCAAACATTTTGTTGAAAAACATTTAAATGGAGATTGTTTTAAACATTATTTTTTCAAAACATGTTTCTAGACAGCTTAATGTTGCCATTCATTTTACACCGTTTTTTTTTCACCGCCACCGCCAGCCCAAACAGAGCCAAGTATGTTCCTAATCCTAATAAAATTTCATTCCCTAGTCCTTGGAAAATACTTCTATGCTTTGGTGTGTGCCAGAACTCTATTCTCATCCTAATTTTACTTCAGGACCACTTCTTTGTAGCTTTTTCTGCATGGTTGTGTGTATAAACTTGTATGCAGTTATACATGTAGGTATATATGTGTATGCTGGTATACGCATGTATGAGTACATGTACATATGTATTTATACATGTATCGGCGTGTGCATAAATGTATGCATGCATGCATGTGAACATTTATCTATACTTGAATCGTGAAGTTGAAAACATCTCAAATGTTGTATGTTTAGGTGATGATATGCGCATTTCCAACATTATTTTGTTGTTAGAAAGAGAAGGAATTATAGAGAAGAGCCCACAAATAATACAGCCTAGCTTTTATGGGGCGATAGGACGAGGAAAATGTGATACTGATATAAGGGAGATAAAAGGGTGTGTGCACTAGCCATTAAGACTCGGTTTGGCGTGGTGGTGACGGTTGTAAACACATGGGTTAAACCGTCATTCGTTAAGGATCACCTAACAAGCATTATCCGGTTGAACATAAAAGTGGATAAGAGACATCAAATGATGGTCAAATATTGTTGCACACTGCACATAAGGGACCCGAATGATTTTTGTGGGTGTGCAGGAGTTGCTCTGAAAAAATGAAGGCACTCCCCCAATTTTATTTTGCAATGTTTTGGCCCTTATCTTTCCAAATAAAATAAAATTGGATTCTATTTTTGGGAAAATAATTGAAGTTTATAGTATGAACCCAAGGTTTACATAATCTAATTGCAATGTTACAAAATTGATTGTAGGAACTTAAACTTTGATTGCAAGGTTACAAAATTGATCGTAGGAAGTTCAACTTTGATTGCAAAAAATTTATAATATGATTGCAATATTACAAAATGATCGCACGAAGTCCAACTTTGATCGTAAGAAGTTCACGTGACACATCATTACGGCCCCGTCTCCAAATATGGAGACAGGCACGGACGGACCCTAAAATGTTCTCTATTTTTGATCCGTCGCGATTTGAAAATTGAGAGAGCATTTTCTTGCAAAATAAAGTTCAGGTATTGATTTCATAGATGTGTAAAATAAAATACAAAAATTAGTTTGAGCCTTTGAGGATAAAAATAAATATTGAGGATAAAAATAAATATTGAGTATATAAAAAGAGCAACATTAGGTGGAGATCAATTTTTACTATGTGCGCACAACAAAATAAATTATCTTGCCCATTTCCTCCTTTAAAAACCCTAGCAACTACTCCAACAACAACTTTCTCCCCATACTACAATTATTCGCGGTTGCTAGGCAAGATCTCCGCAGTGAACTTACTAAGCCCAGTTACTGCTTCTGCCTTTTTTTTCCTTCTTTGCACAGAACACCAATCATTATGTTGTAGGTGACAACAGTTGCCGAGATACTTAGGCTCTATTTGTTTGGGCGTTTCGCTGCTCCGTTTTGGGCAAACGCCGCCGGAAGGAGGGTAAACAAATAAATCTCCGGCAGCATTTGCTCTGTTTCCATCAGCCCGCCTTGAGAAATGCCCCCAAAAAGCTCCATTTGGAGCAGCCACCTCTTCCCTCCGATTCGAACACTCCGTTTCCACCCGCCTGATCGACCCGCCACCGCCGAACCAAATGAAGCCTTAACCGCAACGTCGCGTATCGAGGAAGGAATGCCGGTGTATAACATAATAATTGAGGAGGATGCGGAGCTACAAATACTGGTGTTGCTGCTTCACGAGGGGATTCATATTCAGCAATAAGATCCGATTCATGCGATCCTAATCTCTTGATGGTGAAAAAAAGTCCCCCCAAACTGAACTTAAGAGGAACAAAGGCTGGTTGGTGTACACATATAATTCTGGCTGCAAATAAAATTTACTAATATGCACAAAGTCAAAATTATGTGCAGCTGGGCGCAACTCAACCACAGTTCTGAAAATGTTGGGCGTCGTCTCGCAGATTTCCCCCGCCAAACCTCTCCTTCTCCCTTCTTCTTCTTCTTCACCGAAAGGAAGGATTCTAAATCATTTGCCCCAAAGCTTCCCTCTCGCGAGCAGAATCGTCGTGAGGAGTAAGTTCCCATCTCCATTCTACTCATCTCTATTCCCACGCTGATCGAACTGTAAAGCTAAATCTTTTTAAATTTCGTTCATAATTTACTGTCTTTCAGAAGAATTTTGTCCTTTCTGCTATCTCCCGTTGATGATTTTGGTATAAATACCCCTTTTTAAATTTTTTGTATTATAATGTATAATTATTGTATTTGAATATTTAGGGTTTAGGTTAGAACCCTATACCGTCCTCTTTTTGTGGCTGTGGAATATGAAGGAAAGATCGGTGGAGGGTGCACTGTTTCTTTTTCTCGTTCAATTCCCATGAATATTTCATGGATTTGACTACATGTTGATAATATGTTTCATAGGGGATTAAAAGGAGTTTCTTTGTGAACTTATGGGGTTGTACTGTGACAATCAAGCTGTTTTTAGCATTGCTCCCAACCTTGTTCATCATGATCGTAAGTGATCGACACTCTTCTTAGGAACGCAGGGATCGAAAGCAACGTAGAAAAAAACAAGAAAGCAACACATCAAACACACAAATTTACGTGATTCGGCAGCCTTGTCTACAACCACTGCCGCACTAGGGTTTCTCCCCTTTCCTTTTGTTTTTTTGGTTACATAAACGAGAAGTAAGGAAATTATTTTAAATTTGAAGTTTAGGGCCCAAAAAATGCTTCGGGGCACTACCTTACATTTCTACCAATCAACAAGTTTTGGATTTCCCAGCAAAAGATTTACAACAAGCTAGATGTCAAAGTGTTAATTAACAAATTGAGAGTGACTATTATATACTTCTCAATTTCAGGGGGAGTGTTGAAAATAAATCATTGTTTGTCTGGGATATATTTATACATATTTGAGACTGTTTTATGTCCATCCATCGCACCCTAATGCGGTGTGTTGAAGGGTATTAATGACACGTCGACATAAGACACAATGATTGTTCAAAAAGGTAACCCTTTTAATTGTCTTCAAAACACGTGGAACACGAATGGCGTTAATATGGCCTTATCCATAGTGGCAAGGAGTCTTCTGCCCATGTTGCATGTCTGTGATACTGTACTTTTTACATCATACTACAAACTTACATGATTCTGCAACACTTCTACATTCTTGTAAGTATCTTTGATAGTTGATACAGCCATAAATGAAGCCGCACATTTCTTTATATCCACCTTGTTCAAAGATGTCTACCTCGGAGAGACTGGCGCCTACTCTTTCAGTGTCAGAGAGCTAGCATGAGTAGAAGTCATCAGCCCTATGAACAGCACCTTCAGGGTAGTCCTTGTTGAGTATTGTGTTTAGTACCATATGAGATATATGAGAAGTATGTCTCCAATAGGCTTAAGTTTGCTAGTTGAAAGATGTTTGACCATTAGCTTATTGGGCCCAAGTTTGATCTACAAGTAGTTTCTTCTCTCTGACACGTGGCATCGAAGTGGAAAATTCGACAAGGGTCAAGTGTTCATTTATCCTGAAGATTCCTAACAACAACAAGAAAGTTTCATTATTTCATTTTAGCAACAAATTTAGTCAAAATGCAGATCCTGAGTTGTTTGACATTTAGTATCCATGTGGATTAGTGATAATTTTATTTTGCAGGATTGGTCAAAACTTCATGATTTTGGCAATATAATCAGGATAAATATAATTGATGGATTTGATGCTACTTGATGAATTGCCGGTTAAAAAAGGCAATAAGAAATTAAAAAAATAGTCCTCCCTTGGAAAAATATTTACTGCTTTTGCTCACTCTACCTCAACAGGATTTCCTGGAGTGTCTATTTTTAAATCTATCACCATTTATGTGATAACAGCTGAGATTTCTCTACTAGAAGTTTTCTCATGACATCCTTTATGCTCCATTTTTACTATTTATATGAGAATAATATCTAGCTCTGAATCTACTTTCACAGATCTCTCATACTCCACAAATGAAGCCTCCCTTATACATTTGTTCTCGAGATTCGGGCATATTATTGATGGTAGGTTTTTCAACTTTGCCCATGTGGATGTCATTATAAAGGTATACATCTTAAGTTTAAATACTCTATCTGCACTTTGATGGCAGTTCAGCTTCCACGGCATGAAGAGTCAAAACATTCGAAAGGTTATGCCTTCATTCAATATTGTAGCCAGGAAGATGCCATTCTAGCTGTGGAAGAGATGGATCACAAGGTATCACATCTGAACTTTTTATTACCTTTTTCTTGAATAAAATGAATTACAACAAGTTCGATGGGTAGCCTTGGCGCAACGGTTGAAGTGTTGTCGTGTTACCTTGAGGGCATGGGTTCAAGTCTTCGAAGCAGCCTCTTGCAAAATGCAGGGTAAGATTTGCCTACATTTCACTCTTATGGTGGGACCCTTTCCCTGACCCTCGTTGTGCTGGGATTCTTTGTGCACCGGGCTACCTTTTTTTTAATGAAATACAATGAGTTCACAAAAGCTGCATGAGGCGTTGAGGGAAGCTTGCACTCTTATTCATTAGAAATATCCTATATATATATACATAGGTATTAAATAGAGTCAATGCCACACCCCAGTGTACAGCGGGAAAATATAAAATCCCCCCCCCCCCGATATGCTAATGGCCTAATATGTCATGACTCCCCGAGATGGAGCATACATATTACTTAACTCAAGCTTGTTAAATTAGTTAGAACAAGGAACTATCCCAAGTCTTTTGTGCAGATATCAATAGCATATTAAAAAGTTGAGACTTGAGGAGTGATGATCTTGTTAAAGAGAATAACAATCATAATTAATTGCTAATCAACCTCAATATGCTTGGTATTCTCATGGAACTCCAAATTGCTGTCAAAGTAGATTGCACACCGTTGGGAATGAAGACCATCCGTCTTCTTCCAGTGCTCATCCCTATTGACGATTGCTTGTCCAACTCCACAACCTCCTTAAGCGTTGTCTTCAACCCCAACAGCCACACACTCCTCCAATGTTGTGATGTCGGAACCCCAAAAGTTGTTAATTGATTAACCTAACTGATTAATTCGTTAATTGATTAACTCATTAATTGATTGATTTTTTAATTGAGTAATTTGTTAATAATTCGAAAAAGGAGGAAAATTACTTAATTATAAAAACAATCACCATGACATCCGCATCCATCACCCACTCGATGCGCTTATAGTCGCACGACGACATTTCCAACCACTCATCACACGATCAGAGATCCTGCTCAGCCAAGTTCAGGTTGATATTTCTACCTGTCCAGCTAACGTCCAACGATCACCATCTGTTGTTCTCATTTGGCAGGGCACCCCATTGTCTTAGTCGTATGAGTCAAGACCAACGATGTTTACATCAACTCGCCTTTTGCTCGCATGAAGATCGATATTATTCACCATTCTTCTGTTGGTACCAAGACCACATATTTTTGACAAGGGAACATTGCATGACCTTGTTTTGGAGAGAGATTAAAGAACCAGATGATTAGTGGTACCTTAAAGTCCAGACTCCATATCATAGTTCTGAGAGAAAATGAGGGATGGTGTGTTATGGGAATAGGTTGTATTGTGTATTAAGTAGGAATTACTTGTGTTGTTGTCATGTTTTTTTAAGTCCTATTTTAGAAATCATTTTATATTTGGGGTCTTTATGTATTTTTAAATGTTAGAGGGTTCTCTTTGCAAGAGTGCCATTTATAAGTTATTTAAAGACCCCTTGGGTCGTGAATGAGATAAGCATGAATTAGAGTCTCTTCCTTGCCACTTGCATGAGATTGTGATATCTCAATTCATAGATATCAATGGATATATGAAGGGAAGGAGAAGCAAAAGTCTGAGGTGGAGAGATGTTTATTAGAAATGGATGGCGACTTGGGGAGCATGCTACAAATGTGTTTTATAGGGGCTGTTGGAGGCTGGAGGAGCGAAGAGGGTGGTTGCAATTGGCTGGATATAGAAGCCAAGGAACTACGTCAGGTTGAGGAAGGCAGCAGGCAGCGTATTTGTTGATTGCAGGAGCAATGATGGCATTGGTGAGATTCTCGGTGGATTTGGGCAGGTGGGGAGAAGGCTTGTTGGATCCGAAGGGGCATCAACATTTGGAATGGGTGGACTTTGATGGTTTAATTAGGTGGGATGGGGAAGGACGGGTGCTAAAGGAAATTTGTGTATATTTTTCATCAAGAAAGTCTATTTATATAGTACATGAGCGAAGATGATGTCTTAGAGTACAGTGGAATAGAAGAAAGGCATACATCAAATTTGACATTCTTTTCTAATATGTTAGCATGCCTAATATGTCAACACTAGAAATTCTAAGGCATGTGAGAAAACATTGAGCTTAGGCTCTGTTTAGGCAGTTGATACTGACAAAAAAGTTGTTGATCAAATAAAGTTGTTAGAAAAGCAATGATGAGAAAGTTGTAGACTATTGGAGAGTTTGTGCTTAAGTGCTGATCGAATAGAGTTTTTTCATGTAAGTTGTTTGTAGAGCTGTCACTTAAAACCGAAAACCGCAAACCGAACTGAAACCGAACCGAAACCGAACCTGAACCGCAAAGAACCAGACCGAACCGTTCGCAAATTATTTGGGTTCCGGTTTGAATTTTGGAATCGTGAACAACATTGGTTCGGGTGTGATTCTTACATTTGATTATCCGAACCGGAACCACAACATACAAGTCTCAAGCGGTTTCAAAATTTTAGACCCGATCCGAACCGGGCCGAAGTAGAACCGAATCACACCTCATTTTATTATTATTATTATATTGTCATTATTTTATAATTTATCTATAATATTTATACTTACTATCACGAGTGAAGTTGGTGCAGTTTGAACCCAAACTGCAATCGCACTAAAGGCAGTGACAGATCTAGAAAATTAATAATGAGGGTGCACAAATTTTTTTTGAATGCGTCACTGAGTTCTAAAAATTTTAACATCGGGGGCCAGTCATCAACTTCCTTCAAAATTTTTTTTGAACATTTCCATTTTATCGGAGTTGTTTCTCCCTCATCTGGCCACCGTTTTTGACGCATAAGTAGTCAAAATTTATTGCCTCGACGTGAGGAATCCAAATACACTAAACATTTTGAAAAATAATGGGGGGTCAGTGTCCCTCGGGCCCCCCTCTGGATCCGCTCCTGACTAAAGGGGATCGATTTTGGAGCGAACAAAACTTCACCGCATAAAAACCGTGTGGTATAGTTTGACATTGGTGCGGTTTGAAGCCAATTTTTGCAGTGCACTTTTGATTTTTATACAGTTATATAATATGTTTTCAATTTCACTTACATATTTTTTAAAATATTTTATTTAAAAAATATAGGAGATATACAACTACTATTTATTAGTAAGCATGAAAGACAACTAATTGTAGCTGGATGTTACGGTTGAGCATGCCGACGAGACGTGCGCAAGCCAACTAGAAGTTGTGGCAAGTCTACATGCGCAGAAAGACAATGGATACTTTCCCACCGATCGTGGAAAAGATCATCGAGAAGTGCGCAACATAATTATTTTTATTTTGATGTTGTTTTGAGTTTTACTATTTGTAGCCCGCTTTTATTTCATTCCGTCAAGTTTGATTTTAGTTTTAGTTGGAACCGATTGGAACCGGACCGAATCGCATGGAACCGGACCGATCCGTTAGTGGCCGGTTTGATTTTGGTTCTTGTTGAACCATAAACGGAACCGTTGAAACGACGGTTCCAAAAATTAAGCTTGTACCGGAACCGGAACCGGAACCGGTCAAACCAAATAAGGTTTTGGTTCTAATTTGAAGAACCGTTACCTTAGTGGTTCGGTTCATGGTTTTAGTAGAACTGGAACCGAACTGGAACCGTGACAGCTCTAATTGTTTGGATGTATGTTGTTTGGTAGAACTGAGGTTTGAAAGCTGCTTTTTTTCATATGAATAACATGACTATATATTTCGTTTGCAAGCGATAAAATAACTGAGATTAATCAAGTTTTACTTATTTTTCTATTATAATATTTAAAACATGGTTAGATTTTAGTAGGAAGACCACCGGTAGAATAGATACAAATCTCCACAACAAAAAAGAAGCCCGTCCAAAGAACAAAGACATTTGGTACCAATGTGGCAAGTCTATCTACATAAACTTGTAATCATAGAAAAAGGAGGATAAATCATAATGATAAGTGTGTAAATATTGCATTTTTGTAAACCCTGAAGCAGTAATTCTCCTGATAAACTACGGAGTGCTAGAAAACAATTAAACAATAGAAAACCTTTGATTCATCTGTGCATTCTCCGCTGCAAAAAGTGAATGAAGAATTGTTTTCTTCTCTCCATGAGGAAATACATCCGGTCGAAGCATCATTGTTCAACTTTCTCATGCAATAGCAACAAGCCTGGAAAGATACAAGAGGGGAGCGCAGAAGATTGAGATCGTCCAGTAAGTGAAAAAAGAACTACTTGGCGGTGTGGATGAGCTCGCCGGCAGCGATTCTTCTTCTGGAGAAGACGTCCCTTCTGCTGTTGTGCATGGGTGCAGGAGATTGTGAAGTCGCCCCTTCTGCTTTTTGCTGGAGAAGATGCCCCTTTTGCTGCGGCGTCGAGTTTCGCGAGTGCTCAGGAGAACGGAGTCTGAGATCGAAGATGATGGAGGATTTGGACCAAGAAGAAGAGGTGGATGCGAGAGTTGGATGGAGGTAGTTCTGATGACGTAGGAGCCGAGATCATCTTCTGCTCCTATTGCTGAGCGAGGTGTCGAGGATGGAAACTTTCTCTGGCGGCTAAGGAATCAGAACGGGATCGAGAATCTTGCTGCTTTGCGATAAATTGAGGACGAAGAAGACCTTGCTCTCGCCATGGATTAGAAAGAGGAAAGGCAAAAGCAACAGTTAACCTAGCGCACGGGAGGGGGACAACTGGTGTAGGAATCTCAATCAGGAGGAGACTCTAGAGCTGCGAGCCTTGGATTTTTGAAGCGCCATCACGACCCCTCCTTGGCTTTCCGAATAAACTGTAAAACGCAGGTTTAGGAAACGTGCTTTTTGCAGAGTTGCTTATTCAAACAGTTGTGACTGTAATGCAACTTTTTGATCCATCAGAGCTGTCACAAACAAAGTCTTGGTGACGACGCGCCACGATCGACGCGCGTGTATACCCGCAGGAGGCGGTGATCCTCTCTCCGGACAGGCGATCGGATTCCATGGTCGCGTCCGGATGTGTGTTTCCAGTCATTTTTATATTTTGTACTTTTAGGGCTTATATATGGAAGCAGGCGGGGGGTTCCTGGTATCGTGAGTTTTGGAGAAAATCCCAGAACCTTTCGGTCATTCGGTGCGACGCCGACTTCCTCCCCTCTTGTCGGTGCAACGCCGGCCTCCGCCTCTCCTCCTTCCCCCATCCCGAGCCCGCGCTTGAAGCCCACCTCCTTCCCCGTCCTGTGGTAGCCAGCAGCTGAAGCCATTCCCTGCCCTCCTCCATACCGCCCGACTACGACTTCCCCTCCCTCCTGTTCCGCTGGAAAACCCTAGATCTGGCCCTCCTCCACTTCCTCTTCCACATTTCCGGCGGCCTCAACTCATTTCACAGTCCCCTCAACCAGTTGCACACTCCTCCCTCCCAAACGCCTCCTAAGTATCTGCAACCCACAACCAACACTCAGACCAACTCCTGCCGCCATATATCCCAACTCCCACACTCCGGCCACCACTAGCAACCTTAAAACTTTTGTTTCCTCATGTCCTCAACCACATCAGCCCCTCACTTTCCCACCCTTGCTGTAAATCCTCACCTACGCTGGAATTAAAACCCAAACTCAGCCACCCTTGTCATTTCTCGAGCCCCTCCACCAGCCCATAATTCATTTTTGCCATCTGTCACGCCTTTAACCCTGGATGCACGCCAACAACCGCCTCTGCCGCCGCTTACCTGTGTTAATTGTGGTAAAAGCTAAGTTATCAAAGGCGCAAGGCGCACAGAGGCACACAGAGCCCCTGGAGCCTAGGCGCAAGGAGCAGGCGCGCGCCTGAGGCACGTGAGGCGCAAAAATGAGGGGAAAATGAAATTGAGCGAATTGGGCGCCCAATTCGCTGAAATTGAGCGAATTGCGCCCAAGTGCGCCTAGAGGTTCCTCAGTGCGTCTAAGATCATGTTTTTGCCCATATAAAAAAATAAATAAAAAAATACATTGAAAGCCCGGGCGCGCCTAAGATCATGTTTTTGCCTTTGGCGCGCCTGGGAGCCTGTAAGGCGCGCGTTTGGGCGCGCCTGGGGCACGCCTGGGGCACATCGCCTGCCTTAGCCGTGCTGAGGCGCGGCGGGCTGCGCCCGACACCTCAGGCGCCCGCCTTGACAACTAAGGGTAGAAGTCACCCCCTTTTTGTTGTTTTATTTTGGCAAACTTGTTATGTGATGAATATTATATTTCGTTGTGCAATCGGTTAATTTGTTGTGCTACTTGTGGGGGTTTTACTGAGTTCGCTTAACCACTTGCGCCTCATTTTGTGTGCGAGCGTTGTTTCTTTCAATCGAGCCTTTGGTGAAGTTTATGCAACTGCAACGTATTTATAATAATTAATTATTGCTGCAATTATCAAATCGGACTAACTATGGTACATTTCTTCATATTCATCCCATATAGGACTGCATTTAGTAAACCCCCTCTCTAAGTCAATCGGCTTATCACTGTATCAAATTGGTATCAGAATCTTAGGTTAGGGTCATTTGCATGTTACGTAGTGGTAGGGATTATCGTCATACCATGTCAACTCACAATCATACCGACAATCGGACCGCTAGTTCACAGACAGACATGACACCCGCTGAGTTTCTTCGCCGAGATCTCCCTCCGAGAGGGAATTATCGTCGTGGATACTAATATAGGCGAGATCCAGGACGGGATCACCGTCCTCCTGATGAGCCTCGTCCTCCCCCACCTCGTCGTAGAGATCGAGCACAATATGATTGTTATTACGATGATGACTACGATGATTATCGTAAGCCGCTCCATGGGCTGACTCCTGAGGAGGACATCACCCGACAGATCTGTATTGATGCTCCCACCTTCGCTGATCACCTGGACCTGAAGGCATTCAGTGATTGGCTCATGGACATGGATCACTATTTTGATTGGTTCGAGATGAGCGGCGAGAGGCGAGTGCGATTCGCCAAAATGAAGTTGATTGGCCAGACAAAAATTTATTTGTCAAGGTTGGATAGGTTGATACGCCCGAAACAGGTGTGCGTAATTCACGCAAGTGCACGTGCCGGTTCAAGTATTAAAGAGTGAATAAAGATCGTTTCCACAGAGAGGTACTAGATTTAGTGTTTGCAAGTACCAGTTATGCATGTTCTCTAAATCCAAGTGAATCAAGATGATGATTTTGAAATATTAAAACTGTAAAGACAACTACTAATTAAAATTAACTATGGAGGCTAGAGAAAATATTTGTGTTACCAGTTATGAGAGATAATCTTGTACCGTCATTTCCTAAGTCTAGTGTGATGAACATATAAATATGACCTTGTGAAAACGTGTGGTGAAATGTCTTGCAACGATTTTAAAATAGAGATCCGTATCTCTCGATATCGGAAATCTCTAGCCCACTATCTCCCCGGGTGAAATAGGAAACTGAATGAAGAACGAAAATCAAAGTTGTTAATATCAAGAGGAAATCTCTTTCTCTCTTCAAATACTATATTGAATCTATGATGCACACACACAACTCCTCTCTCAATTTATGAAGCGTAGTAAAAAGATGAAACCTTGGTCACAAGTTCCATAATAAAAGATCATAAACTCAATAAAGAACATTCACCAAATATTCACAAAGATAAAAATTAGAGAATAGTCATCACACACAACTTAGTACTCTCACAATTCAAGATTAGAGGAATTAGTTCATAGCGATGGCAGAAAACCGCAAAATAATTGGAGAGATCTTACAATACATGATGAATTTAACGATTAAACGCTGCAGGATTTCCCTTCCGGAGTCGCTCGCTCGATCAGCCCAAGGATCCGTCGTCTTCTTTGTTCTAGCCGTCTTCTTCAATGGAGGATTTTCACAAACTCTAGATGAAGAACTCTTGATTTCCTCTCCTCCTCTCTTTTAGAATGCCTTGGAATCCTTGATTTGGTGAAGATTTTGCCTCTTAAAAATGTAGCCACCCTTTGGAAAGAAGCACCTTTCCATATTTTAAATTGGAGCCAACTTTGAAATTCAAATTCTGAAATTCGTCCAGACCACGTTGTAACCTGCTTTCCCGTGCGTTGTGACCTACTTTCCTGGTTATTATATTTGGGCAGATTTCTTTCTCCAAGTCAATTTCTTTGGCATTTCTCGCAATGACACCATGGTTAAATACCGAATTAGCCACAAAATAAATAAATATGAATTTCATTTCATTTTTATTTTATTTAAAGTCATTTTAAGCATTTTATAATGAATATTAAGTCTAAATTGGGCTAGATAACTTTTTTTGAGAAGTTATCATAGGTCTCTAGAGCGGGATTACTATTACCCTATCACCCAATGGGATGAGATAAAACAACGCTTTCAAGATAAATACCTCCCGACATCATATCAAGACCAGCTGTTGGATCAGCTCTACGCACTTCGATAGAGGACTCTCTGTTGTAGACTATATGTCACGATTCGACAAACTAGTAGTTCGTAGCGATATTATGGAGGAGCCCGTTGCTACTACATGCTTTCGTGCGGGGCTTAGAGCTGACTTCCGAAGGGAACTAATACCCCATAGGATGGAGACAGTTGAACGGGTCTTCCAGCTTGCGCTTGACTACGAGCAGTATTTGCGCACCCCGGGCCCGAGGCAGGTCACCACTAGATCCGATGCCACTCCATTTAGGAAGTCCGCCCCTGCCACGACTACTGCCACCCCTCGCGCTCCTGCGGACACAACATGGAAAGCTATTGTTCCTGGTGGCCCCAAGCCTGGGGGCATCCAATGTTATCGTTGTTCTGGCGAGCCCAGCGTTGAGGCTGAGGACGTCGTCATTGAGGAGGTTACGGCCAAAGTGGGGGAAGGTTGGGAGAGCGATGTTGAGAGATCGCTTCGCCGCGTCCTCCACACCCCACGGGCCGAGGAGGATTAGCGATGCACTTTTTCACATATTTCTTAAGCGCAGGAGTCCCCTACAAGCTTGTTATTGATAGTGGGAGTTGCATCAACATTATGGCTAAGAAAGGACTTGAGAGGATGCAGCTAAAACCGAGCCCCATCCCCATCCCTACCGAGTTTTGTGGGTGGATTAATCCACCATTCATGCCACGCAGCGGTGTCTGGTTCCAATCTGATTAGCGTCTACTAAGGACCAGGTTTGGTGCGATGTTATCCCCATGGATGTCGTCCACGTTCTACTTGAGAGACCCTGGCTTTGCGATCGTGGCGCCACGTGTTACGGCCGATCCAACACGTGTGTATTCTTCGACAAGGGTCGAAAGATTACTTTTACCCCGACTCAGCCCAAGGTTCCTCCCAAGGGCAAGGTTGGCTCGTCAGTTAGTGCGGGGGCGTCAAGACCCCTACATGTCTTGAGAAGTGGTGATTTCCTGAGAGAGAGCCTTGAGACTGGGGTCATATTTATCGCAGCGGCCACGATGGCGGCTGAGATCCCTATCGAGACTGAGATTACTGATCCGGATGTTCGGCAGTTGATGGATGATTTTTTAGACATTATGTCCAAGGAGCTCCTTGATGAGCTTCCTCCACTGAGGGACTTTCAGCATGCGATTGATCTGATCCCTGGGGCATCTTTTCCCAATCTTCCACATTATCGCTTAAATCCGACTGAGCATGCTGAGCTATGAAGCACGGATACTTCCCCGAAGGCAACTTACCCGTACCGGATACGTATCCGGTACCGGTACGTACCCAATACTCGACGGATACACCTATGTGGACACACTTGGACTTAGCACATCATTTTGCATATCGTGATAGGGGTATGTTTTTCTAGAGTAAACAAAGGTTGGTTCTATGTTAAGAAGCATTGGTACGTCCAATTAAATTGTGTCTCTGTACCGAGTATGTTTCTGGTATTAGTTCGTTTCTGTTACAAGTACGTGTATTGAACATGTTGATTCAACGCAAGTTATTAACAAACGACTAACTTGTCTCTAGACTAACCGGAGATTGAAGATGCTGATCTCCAACAATGAAGAAGAAAAAAAAGACTGATAAGTAGACAAAAGTTTAATTTTCTTTTTGGGTTAAACATATAAGATGTTAAATTTCGTAATATTTACGAATGCTTAATATTTGAAAACTTCATGTTATGTTGCACTGATTTGTGAACTCGTACTTCAAGTTATGATTTATGTTTGATGTTTCGATATTTTGAGAAATATTTATTGCACTTGTGATATATAAATATATATTATATTTGTTATAATGTAGCATGACGTACCCGTATCCTTATTTTTTAAATTTTGCCGTACCGCCGTACCGAGTACATATCGTATCTGGTACCCGTACCCGTATTGGTGCTTCCTAGATGCTGAGCTAAAGCGACAAGTCAATGATCTTTTGCGAAAGAAGTTTATACGAGAGAGTTTAAGTCCCTGCGCCGTACCAACCCTTCTTACCCTGAAGAAGGACAGGAGCTGGTGCATGTGTATCGATAGCTGTGTCATAACCAATATCACGGTGAAGTATCGTTTTCCAATTCCCCGCCTCGATGACCTCCTCGACTCGATGATTAGTGCCCAGATCTTTTTGGAGATCGATCTTTGCAGTGGATACCAACATATTAGAGTTAAAGAGGGGGATGAGTGGAAAGCGACCTTCAAGACGAAGGACGGCTTGTACGAGTGGTTGGTGATGCCGTTCGGATTATCGAACGCACCCGATACATTTATGAGGGTAGATGACTAAGGTACAGCGACCCTATATGGGCAAATTTTTGGACATATACTTCGATGATATTTTGATATACAGTCAGGGCCATACTGAGCACTTGCGTCATATTCTCCTTGTATTTGAGCTCCTCCAGAAGGAGCATCTGTATATCAACTTATAAAAGTGCTCATTCCTATCCTCATCCGTTCACTTTGTAGGTTACGTAGTATCAGCTTCTGGTATTTTTGTTGATCCTGACAAGGTCAGGGAGATTCAAGAGTGGTCTGTACCTACTAACATTCATGAGGCCCGTAGTTTTTATGGGCTTGCCACCTTTTATAGGAGGTTTGTCCGTGCCTTCAGTTCGATCATGGCTCCCATTACGAGCTACCTTCGTAAGGGAGATTTTGTTTGGACGAAGACTGCCACTCAAGCTTTCGAGGAGATTAAGGAGAGACTGTTTATAGCTCCTGTTTTACGCTTACCAGATTTCTCCAAGCCCTTTGAGGTAGCTTGTGATGCTTCGATAGTTGGTATCGTTGTTGTCCTTAGCCAGGAAGGTCACCCGGTGACCTACTTTAGCGAGAAGTTGAACGAGATCCGACAAAAATATTCAAATTATGATCGTGAGTTCTATGTCATTGTGCATGTCATGCGTTACTGGCGACATTATCTCCTGCACAAGGAGTTTATTTTGTATTCAGACCATCAGACACTAAGATATCTAGACTCGCAAAAGAAACTGGGTCACCGACATACCAAATGGGTGGAGTATATGCAGAAGTTTCATTATGTTCTTAAGCACCGAGCGGGTGTTGAGAACAAACCGATTGACGGCTTGAGTCGCCGAGTCAGCATCCTTCATACCATGAGCACCCGAGTTGTGAGATTTGAGCAGTTAGTTTACGCTTATCCCGAGTACCCAGATTTTGGGGACATCTACATTGCACTTTCGAGGGGCCCTCCCGATTTTCAGGAGAGATATTCGATTTCTGACGGGTATTTATTTATGGTTTCACGCCTATGCGTACCTCAGACCTCCCTCCGAGATTTCCTTATTTGGGAGCTTCACGCGGGCAGAGCAGCGGACCACTTCGGTCGAGATAAGACAATTGCATTAGTTGATGATCGTTTCTTCTGACCTGGCCTGAAGAAAGACGTTACTAGAGTTGTTAGACATTGTTGAGTCTGCCAGACCGCGAAAGGGTCCCGCCAGCCCACTGGGCTATACACTCCGCTATACGTCCCTGGGCGACCCTGGTCTGATATTATTAGTATAGACTTCATTCTCGGACTCCCTCGCACTATGAGGGAGCTCAATTCAATTTTTGTTGTAGTGGATCGTTTCTCTAAGATGACACATTTTATCCCTTGCCGAAAGACCACTGACGCCTATCATGTAGCATGTTACGGGCCGGGCCGATCCCCTGTTATACTGGGGGGCTACCCAGCGGGGGCCCGCCGTAATGCTTAACAGGCCCGCGGGCCGTACACCCCAACCCATCTCAGCAATCAGTTTAATCACTGCGGGTTGTTGTGGCGAGGATTCGATCCCCCGCCACCTTGATAAGAGGACTTCAACATGTCCTTCATCACCAACTGAGCCGCGGGCCTGTTAAGCATTACGGCGGGCCCCCCGCTGGGTAGCCCCCCAGTATAACAGGGGATCGGCCCGGC
The DNA here is from genome assembly GCA_039513925.1 of Platanthera zijinensis. NCBI lineage: Eukaryota > Viridiplantae > Streptophyta > Magnoliopsida > Asparagales > Orchidaceae > Platanthera > Platanthera zijinensis. The sequence goes on along the minus strand of CM077085.1, from coordinate 18,964,893 downwards.
CCGTAACATAGCGACACTATTTTTTAGAGAGGTATTTAAGTATCATGGTCTTCCCACTTCCATAGTCTCTGATCGGGACGTATGTTTCACGAGTTATTTCTGGAAGACCTTATGGAAGAAGACTGGTACAACCCTGAAGTTCTCCTCCGCCTACCACCCGCAGACGGATGGACAAACTGAGGTGGTTAACTGTAGTCTTGGAACACTTCTTCGTTGTCTGGTTGGGGATAGTCCGACTTCCTGGGATTCTGTTCTCCCTATAGCCGAGTTTGCGTATAATAGTTTTGTCAATAGGACCATCGGTTTAAGTCCATTCCACATCATGCTAGGATGCGAGCCTAGGAATCCTATTGACGTAGTGGATATCCCCATAAGAACTAGGCTCAGTGAGTCAGCCGAGTGATTCATACAGCATGTGCATGCACTCCACGAGTCAGTTCGAAAAAGAATTGCAGCCAGTAATGAGTATTATAAAAATCATGTGGATCTGCATAAGCGGGAACAAAACTTTGAAGCAGTGGAATGGGTATTAGTTCGCATTCGATCTGAGAGGTTCCCATAAGGACCAACAAAGAAATTTCGTGCTCGCAGAATGGGCCCTTGCACGATCGTACGACGGATCGGATCGAACGCATATGTGATTGATATTCCTCATGGTACGGGTATCAGCCGAATATTCAACGTAGATGATTTGACTCCTTACTATGAGGAGCATGTGTATGTGGACCCTTCCTCCACTCCTCTACCTGAGCCTTTATCTCGTGCAACCCCTCTACCTGAGTTCTTTTCTCCTACGACCCCTACAAGCCCTCCCCTGTTGCCACCCACGGAGTCGCGCCTTGGGGATAGTCCTGCACCCCCAATGGTTCCATCGACACAGCTGCCAGACGGAGACACATCATTCCCAGACGGAGATACATTGCAGCCAGAGCCACCTGCTTCTACTGACAACGTTCTGCAGAACATCGACCACGACTACTACACCGCGGGCGGACGAGATACCCTACGCTACCTTGTCTGTTTGAGCAGCCGGCCCTTTGCACGATGCTACATGGATTTCTTCGGAGGAGTTTCAGATACTCGCCCCACGGCTGCTTAGCGAGTAAAGTCACCTACACTCACCGGATTTGAGTGTCTTTAAGCCGGATGGAGTTGACGGCGCGCCACGACCGACGCATGTGTATTCCTGCGGTGATCCGCTCTCCGGACGGGCGATCGGAGTCCATGGTCGCGTTCGAATGTGTGTTTCCAGACAGTTTTATATTTTGTACTTTTTAGGGCTTATATATGGAAGCAGGCAGGCGGTTCCTGGTATCGTGAGTTTTGGAGAAAATCCCGAAACCTTGCGATCATTCGGTGCGATGCCGACTTCCTACCCTCTCGCAGATGCGACGCCGGCCTCCGCCTCTCCTCCTTCCCCCATCCCTAGCCCGCGCCTGAAGCCCGCCTCCTTCCCCCTCCTGTGGTAGCCGGCTACTGAAGCCATTCCCTGCCCTCCTCCACGCCGCCCGACTACGACCTTCCCGCCCTCCTCCGTCGAAAAACCCTAGATCTTTCCCTCTTCCACTTCCTCTTCCACATTTTTGGCGCTCTCAACTCAGTCCACAGTCCCCTCAACCAGTTGCACACTCCTCCCTCCCAAACTCCTCCTAAGTATATGCAACCCACAACCAACACTCAGACCAACTCCTGCCGCCATATATCCCAACTCCCACACTCTGGCCACCACTAGCAACCTTAAAACTCTTGTTTCCTCCTGCCCTCAACCACATCAGGCCCACACTCTCCCACCCTTGCCGTAAATCCTCAACTACCCTGGAATTAAAACCCAAACTCAGCCACCCCTGTCATTTCCCGAGCCCCTCCACCAGCCCGGAATTCATTTCCGCCATCCGTCGCTCCTTCAACTCTGGATGCCCGCCAACAACCGCCGCCGCCGCCGCCGCTTACATGTGTAAATTGTGGTAAAAGTCACGCTTTTTTGTTGTTTTATTTTGGCAAACTTGTACTGTGATGAATCTTATATTTTGTTGTGCAATCGGTTAATTTGTTGTGCTACTTGTGGGGTTTTTACTAAGTTCGCTTAACCACTTGCGCCTCATTTTGTGTGTGAGCGTTACTTGTTTCTTTCAATTTCTTTCAATCGAGGCTTTGGCAAAGTTTATGCAACTGCAACATATTTATAATAATTAATTATTGCTGCAATTATCAAATCGAACTAACTGTTGTACATTTCTTCATATTCATCCCATATAGGACTGCATTTAGTTAACCTCCTCTCCGATTCCATCGGCCTTACCACTGCATCAGTTAGTCTCGTATCAAATGCAAGAAAAAATATTGCAAAAATAACAATCTGTTGTCACATGAGATGAACTTATAGGGTTTCTAAATTGATATGCAAATACAAGCAGACATGCAAGCCAATTAAGAGGATGCTTGCTATCTAACTCTAATGTGATGCAAGTTAATCAACATACAATTAGATCTGATGTGCAAATAGTTAAACAATAAAATTTATACCCTACACATTTAATTGCATTTGATTATTATTCTAATTTAAGCCAACATGTAATAATTTGCAAATTAGCTGAAATTGCATCAAAATTAAATACAGAATGAATAAAGTTTGCGCACTTGCTAAAATTAAATAAGGAAAACATAATCAAAGCAAGATATAACTAGATATGAATGCTACTACATAACTCTGGCATCTCAATAACATTGAGCCGAACATTCCCTAATTAGGCGTCACGGCCTAAGCTTTGCTCATGTTCTATAATTTAGTCGTAAATCCGGGAAACTCATTTCGGTTTGCTTTCTGTAGAGGATTGATGGGCGAACTGTTTGCGCGGAGATCGCAAAGCCCTTGCATGGCGGATTCATCGCTTATCCAAAGACCTCGGGCCCACCTCAACAACAGAGTTCTGTATCCGCTTAATCAATAAGTTCAGAGGAACTTGCTCCATAAGACTGTAGCTTTCTGCGCAGTTTCTGCTCTGTTGTGTTAGTGTTCTACATTGATCTGAAGTACTCCAATGCAGGTGTGTATTGTTGTTTGCATGGTTAAGTTTAGGTGTGAGATCAGGTTTAATATTATATGATTTCATTGACCCGCTTCGGGCGGGCGGGCGAACACGGTATTCCAGTCCGAAATAATTTCACTTGAAAGCTCGTCTTATTGTTATCATTGCCCGCCCGTGCGCAGCTGCCCCGTGCAAAATAACTTCATCTGGATAATGTTAGCATGCATACATATATATATATATATATATATATACACGAGTGACAGGCACGGGCCTTCGGCCCGGGGGGCATTCGGCGGGGGAGCGACATTTGTCATGGGTGTGATATTTGTTGTGGAGGCGGCATTTGCCGTGGGTGCGACATTTGTCGTGGGGGCGACATTTGTCATGGGGGTGACATTTGTCATGGGGGCAACATTTGTCGTGAGGGTGACACTTGTCGTGGGTCGACATTTCGCATAAGTGGGACATTTGTCGTCATGGGTGTGACATTGGTCGTGGGGGCGACAATTATCGTGGGAGCGACATTTTTTGTGGGAGACGACATTTGTCGTGAGCTTCAATAACCATCTAAGAATGACTTTCAACTATTAATTGATATCAACAAATGTTTGATCATATAGAAAATGCAATTGACAAAAGAGAGCAAGGCAAAACAGAAAAAATTTGGAAGCAGTAATTTTGATATGTACCTGGGCAAGTGGAGAAATGGAATATGGCTCCTGCAAAACTGCAACAAAATGCAAATTTCATTCAACTAATAGCAACAAAAGATGTGATAGACATGTGATAATAAGCTAAAAATGACATGAAAACTTTTCTGATATGATAACACGTGCTTTAACAAATATTTCTGCTCAATATGTGAGACACCCCTTTGACAATATTCATACAATGAGATTCAGACTATATATGTCAATATTAATTATTAAAGAAAGATAATATTGGTACTAAGGAATCCTAAAATAAAACAAAATATCACTAATCGAATAAAGCCCTAAGAATAATCAGAGTAAGGAAATTGCAAAAAAAATAACAAAATATACATGAAAAGTATAGTGTCAAAACCCCTCACGGATTGAATATCATTAATATGCAGCTTCAATTTAATAGAAATCACAACCACCAATTTTAGGGCATTAAACTGCAAGAGAATATTGATGATGCGGCCTTGCAGATAAAAAAAAATCTTGAAACAGTGAATCAAGAACCAAGTAATAAAAAAGAAATAATATTGATGGTGCTGCAGATATATATATAATAGTAGTAGAAGTTAACCAAAAAAATAACTATTTGGTAGATCAAATCAGGTCATTTGCAAGAAATATAAAATTTGGAAAGAATCAGATTTCTTGCAAATCTGATTCTTGCAAATCAGATCATTTTAAAAAATAACTATTTTTTTAGATCAAATAAGGTCGTTTGCTTGCAAATATGATTCTCACATGTCAAAACACCTTTCTAAACCCCCAATGTTAAGCTAGAAAATTTTACCTCCTCTCTGACAGCAATACTAAGCAAAATATATGTCAGTCTTTCAAAAGACAGAGATATATGCTCCGTTTGGGGGGACTTATTTTTACCGTTCAAGCGGTTATGACCGCATGAATCGGAGCTTAATTATGGTCCGAGTCATGCAGTCGTAAGCGTTTGACCGGTGAAAATAAGTCCTCCCAAACGGAGCCATAGGTGGAGATGCAAGCATATGATGATTCAATAATATAATAAGTAACGGTTTATATTGCAGGACAATTCATGATGTACCTTCGCCAAGAGAAATGAATAATTCCCCAAATTACCTAAGCCTTTTAGTGAAACTGGTTGAATTTCATGAACCTGAAATCATATGCGGAAATGATTTTTTAGAGTCAAGCTTCTCTTAAAATCAATGTCTTGCAGAACATTTAAAATGTAATAATGAAACAAACTCTTTTAAAAGACAATTTTGTAGAAGGAGAATTACATGCCTTGCAAAATAAGGAGTAAAACTGAGATAGGTTGAATGAAATTGAGGACCAATGACGGTGGGGTGCATTTTAAGGCATCTGAACCTATGAAGGAATATCATTATAGTTTGATTTCAGTCTATCTCTCTATTCAGACGTTTGAAAAATCTTTTTTTAACTGCGCGATTTTTTTGAGTGCTTACATTTTATGGCTCTAACTTTTTGTGTGCTTGCATTTTTTTGAAACTAACATAATGCAGGCTATTTTAAATAAAACATAATTGAAAAAAAAATCAGAGTATCGTTAAACGAAATAGATTTTTGCAAAACATTCTGCATTAATCTACATGAACTCAACGATCATTGGAACATTTAGACAAACACCTATTAGGCAATACAATGAATATTTTTTGTTTAGTAGTAATTGCATACAAACATTGACAATGTCAAGTATCAAAATAAAAATAGAATAGACATCATTCAACAGATTTGCTACGCTGAAAATCAAAATCACATTAATCTACGTGAAAGTTCCTGGACAAATCATTGGAACATTTAGACGAACACCTACTGTGCAAATCATAAGTATTTGTCTAAATATTCCAACGATTTGTTCAAGACATTAATAATTTGAATTCTCAAATACATTAATCCACGTGTTCTGTGTGAAGTTCCGTTAAACTCTGAGATGATGTGGTGTCAAACATGCATGAAATAAAAAAATAAATGAGGAAGCTTTCAGTTTTATCGGTTCAAGTTTGTGTAGCGAGTCCCAGGACGGTTAGTTTGAGTTTCTGGAGGTGTTTGAACAGTAATCCCCTAGCAGAGGAATAGATGTAGAAGAAGGGAGTATGAGGGGGTAGTACACAGAGGATGGATCATGAAATGTGAACCTGCGTTGGAGGGATTGACGTACTTCGCCAAGAGAGAAATACCCGATTGTTGATGCCCTAGCAATGTAAAGTTGGACAGCGTGGAGGAGGACCGCACACAGGTTAGTGTGGAGGAGGAATCCGTTCGCGGGGGAGGGGAAAGATGTCATCGTTGGGAGAGAACTGTGAGGTAGGCGCGGCGAAGGATTTTCCATAAGGGCAGAAGTAGGTCTGGGATGAGACCAGAAGACCGCCGGTGGTGCACCGTGGAGAAAATGGCGACGTCCAGGGGGAGAAGGATGGCCAATCTAGGTCATGTGGAGGCATCGAGCGGGGTTGGAGGCGTGATCGTGAGGAGGCATCGAGCAAAAAGGACTGAAGGACCCGTGTCTGGGAGGAGAGGGGAGAAGAAAGTCGTGCTAGGGCTATCGGGAAGGTTTTTTTTACCGTCCATACAAATAGTCCCGATTTTAAAACTTCAAAACGGGAGCGCGATTGACCGAGATAAGATGAAGGGCTGAGATTTAAGCAATGTCTTGTATACCTTGCCAAATATCTCTAAATGATATTTCTTTTTAATATAGTATAGATTTACATTGATATTACTGTAATGTGTAATAGATTAATATCAATTTTTAAATTATTTAACTTTCTTAATTTGTAGTTCCTAGAAAACTACTTTTAGATATTCTTGACAATTAAAGGCATTTGATAAAGAATAAAAGACACAGACATAGTAATATGACATAATTTTATTATTTTAAATTTCTACATAAATATTAGTTGACTCTCGCTGTGCGGGGATGCTTTGTGCACCGTGCTGCCCTTTTTTCAAATTATGATGAGGGTGGAGTCATTACCCCTATTGATTACATATGAAATGGTAGAATGGTAATTTTGTTGCGTCCGTCGGTGTTAAAAAGGGAAAAAGGCACTTTATAAAGGGGGTATTGCATCAAGAAATTCATGAAATTTTGTGCACTTAATTTAAATAATGGAATTTTATGGCTATTGCCGCATTGATTTTAGGCCAATGTTAAAAGCACACCTAATTTGGCTATTGACATACAAATTTTATTATCAAACCAAAAAATTTTATTTGCACGTCATATAGTTATTAACACACCAATATTGAAATATTTAAAATACACTAAAATTCTAGTTCCATTTTTTTTCAATTATGTCTCCTTACTAGCATTACTAGTGAGTAATAGATTTGAAAATTGTTTAATTATAGCAACCATTAAAAAAGGATAATATATGTTTCGACAAAATAGAAGATTAATTTCAATAATATATGTCATCATCTTTGTTTCAAGCCTTCAAATATCTCCAAATTCATAAACCTTCAATAATAAAAAAATTAGGAAAACATAAAATCTTATATTAGTTTAACAAAGATAATTAAAAAATAATTATTATATTTTTATATGGCATAATCATGATTTTTAATGAAGATCTCATATAATCAAAATGTAAGATATCTGTACGAGAAGTTTTGGTGTGAAAATTAATATTAACACTAAATATTAGAATATGAATAGTAAAGGAAAAAATGCATATCATGGGTTCAAGGTTCAGCCAAATTAACGATTTCATCAACTTGTTTTTTGGAATCACTCACTCTAACTCATGAAACATAAGTCAAGTCTCACTCTTTTGCAACTGAAGCTTGATAGCTCATCCACATAGATATCACCGGTGGTTGTGAGCAATCCTCACTCATCAACAATTGTATGAAATGATTATCGTTAACAAATCCAATAAAGATTGTCTTTCGATTTAAAGAAGAAGCTAGTGTAAAGGTAGGAATGTAAAACACTGAAATTTGGAATGATGAACAATTGGCACATTGTAACGTGATGCAACGAGTAATTTCATATCTGACATTGTCATCCATTTGTCGATTGTTGCAGGAATTGAAGTTCAATCCAAAGATAACAAAAGCTTTGTTCATCTCACATTCTCAAACATGTTGTTATACAAATATTCATTTATTGTGATTCCTTCTATAAGGTCTTTCCTCATTTGCAATCAATTATCTCTCATTTCCATTGCTAAGCTGATCACCATGTAACTGCCATGCCTATCTCCAACCACATTTATATCATCAATGATATGCAGTAGAAATATATGTAGGCTTTTCTTTATGTATGCATTCAAGAGCCTATTGGTATTATGGTTTCTTCTTGAAATTAACTTCTTAGCTCTCTTTATTGGATAATGTTCCCGTGTTAGTACATGTTCAAACAGTGAAAGCTCTCTCTTTCGCTCTCTGTAGATTTATAGTCATCCTTAAACTTTTTATAACTTCCATGTGGTCTCACTTTTAATTTAACTGGCAAAAGTAGATCTAAAGTTTGACTCTTTTGTCGGTTCTATTATTTCTCTTAACTTTCTTTTCATTTCATTTTTGTGAGTATCACTTAGATTGTATGTTTTAGTAAGTCATCTAACTCAACTTGTATGATCTCAACCAAGGTTGTCAGGATCGAGATCCTAGGTGGGATCGTTTCAGGGGTTGGATCGGATCGGATCGTAGGATCGGATCGAGGATCGTAAGATCCTACTACATTCATAAAGCCAGACTTATATGATGAAAATGAATTTGAAATCATACAATTACACAAATAATCTATACAAAAAATTATATAATTGATCATTTTCATTAGTTGACTCTAAATCTAAGGCAAAATAAGAACATGAATAAAGAAACATTTATAATTATAAATGTACCTGAGTACTAGTGGAACTTCTGAGTTCTGACTCTACTTTAGCAATTGTAAAACCAAGATGAGTAAGCATTTTTGTCCTAGCTGTCCCATTTTTTTCAAACTATCTTCAGTAACCGAATTATGAAGATGAACCTACAAATGAGAAAACATAAATCTGAGAGACAATCATAAAGAAAAATTATCGCATTGTCTAATAATCTAACCTCAAAAGCAAATGATGAAGCATCGGGAGCTACTTAACTAGGATGGAATCATGGAATGTTGCAAGCTTGCATGACAAATTTCCTATTTGATGTTTATAGTTATAACGATAACAATGTTATCAGATCGTTAATTTTGAAATGAAATATAAAATATAACAAAAACATAAATCATTATCAGTCACATCAAATAGAAGTCTTCCAACACATTAAATAGGAAATACAAAAATAAAGTCTAACACAAAATAACAAATCTAAGAAGTTCATGGCCTATCAGAAAATCATCAGTACAGATCATTAACAGGCACATCAATCATATCTTCATCAGCAATAATCTCATCTTCCTCGTTGTACAACCCCGTGTTCGCCGAAGGGGCTCAGGCAACCAGGCGGGCCGCCCCCGACCCGTGCATCAAAGGGTTGCCCAAGCGAGCCAGCCTGGCCCGCACCCTCCTAGGCGGGTCGGCTCGCGCCCTCCTAAGTGGGCCACCCTCTGGCCCGCGCCCTCCCAGCGAGCCAGCCCTGCCCGTGCCTATTTTGGCGGGCCAGCCCCGCCCGCCTCTCCTAGGCGGGTCGGCCCGCGCCCTCCTGGCGAGCCGGCCCCGGCCCGCGTCTCACGCCGAGTGGAAGCATTGAAGGGCTACTCGCTCGATCCCTAGTGGGGAGGATTTCTTACTGTTTTACCCCATTGGCCTGCCCCTAGCCGGTCAAAACAGTGGGGTCTCGCTGTTGGCAGACCCAGGTGGGCTGCATATAGCTGTTCAGAACAGTGGAGTTTGGCTGTTGGCAGGCCAGCCCGAGGAGCTTTCAGTAATTTCAAGACAGCAGAGGTTAGTTATTTACAGACCATCTTCAAAATCTTATAAATAGGACCCAAGGGGTACCTCAGAAGGCATGCTTACTTATCTCCTAGTTCTCTAGCGCCTTCTGAGGTACCTTAGCCCGACATTTGGCTAAGGAGGGGAAGCGCTCAGTGATCTTCCGGGTGAGTGGTGGGACTTCCGCGTCGGGCCCTTGGTCTAGTCCTTTGCTCTCTTTTCCTTGTTATTTTCTTGCAGGAGCGAAGTAGGTGTGCGACCACCCCTTCCCCAAGGGTGGACTCCACAAGAGGCCGGTTATCGGTTTCAACATTTTGGTGCGGTGAGCGTGGAGAGTGGTCAGTACAGAAAACCTTCAGCGAGCTCGATGACGGGAGGAGAAGGGCAAGGATCGGACAGGACCGACTCGTCACCCCCTCCCCCTCTCGCCACCATGGGGATGTTCGAGGACTTCAGGCAGGAGGTACTCATCCTGGTTCGGTTCGCACTCGGCACGCGCACCAAGTGCTCGACTCCAGTAATCCCGGTTCTCGCAGATCCGGTACTCGGCGAGGCCTCCCCTGCCCGACGAGCAGGAAAGGAGGTCGCCGAGGAAGGCCGGGGCGCCGAGCTCCTCGGGCGAGTGCTTTTCCCGGGCTCGGGAGGCGGCGGCAAATTTGGCGAGTTGGGAGCGCGAGACCCTCCGGCTCGCCCAGTGGGGGGAGAGAGTCCCTTCAGCGAGCTGGTCTCCTCTGCACCAGTCCCAGATGGTTTCAGGGAGCCCGACATGTCCTACTACACCGGGAAGGGAGACCCGGTCCAGCACGTCCAATGGTTTGAGGATGTGGTCTCAATCCGGCAGATGTCGAATGGCTTCAAATGCAGGCTCTTCGCCATCACTCTGAAAGAGAAGGCCAGGGAGTGGTTCCACCAGCTGCCGGCCAGTTCCATCTACTGTTTCGAAGACCTCCGCCGGGGGTTCATGCTGAGGTTCACCACCTCGAAGAAGAGGAAGAGGGAGTCGGAGTCCCTGTTCCGCATCAAGCAGGGGGTGAACGAGACCCTGGGGAGCTACGTCGATCGCTTCCAGGAGGAGGTCACCCAGGTTCAGGAGATGCCGGGCCACACTCTGATGATGGCCTTCACCCTGGGGCTGCAGCAGGGTTTCTTCCGAATGGAGTTGAAGAGGATTCCCCCCCCCCCTCTCCTACGAGGAGTTCATGGAGAGGGCGGCGAGAGAAGTCGACGGGGAGGCGTCGAACCCGGAGTTTGCCCGGAGGTTAGCCCGGTAGGCTACGGAGGAGGAGAGGCCCAGAGGAGGCAGAGGTCAGGAAGAAAGAAGAGCTGAGCCCCGACAGAGGGAGCAGCCGCAGCAGCAGCCCAGGTAGGGGCGTCAGGAGCCGAATCAGCGACTACGGTGGAGGCCCGAATGGCAGGAGCAGGGGGCAAGGAGAGGGTTCCGCGGAGGAGATAACCGCCAAGGAGGCCAGGGCCAGTTCTACCCTCCAGGTGGGAGGCAGGGCCAGAGGCCTCCCCTCCTCGATCAAGAGGAGGCCATGGTCGTAGCCATGGGGGAAAGGAGGAGAGCAGCGCGGAGGAGAAGAAGGGAGGTTAGGGTGGAGTTACCCTACTGTGACTTCCATCGGGAGGAAGGGCACGCCACGGACACGTGCCCGGAGTTCCTCGAGATGAGGGGAAACAGGGAGCAGCAGCAGCAGCAGCAAGACCGCCAAGGGTTGCGGATCGAGGAGGTCCTGCCTCGGGCAGAGGAGGACAGGTGTGAAGACCGGGCAGATGTGCGAACCGGGGGAGGGATCGGAGCAATTCATGGGGGGGGCAGGGATCGAGGCTTCCCGTAAGGCGAGCCTCCACACCATGTATCGACGAAGCGTTGGCTCCACATCCCAGACCCCGCCCCTGAAAGAAAGAATCAACTTCACGGTTCAGGACATGCCGGGTCACGAGGACCTCTTTTGCGATGCGCTGGTCATCCGGACGGCCATCGAGGATTTCACCGTCTCTCGGATCCCCATCGACAACGGGAGCTCCGTCAACGTCATCTTCAAGAAGGCGTTTGACGCGATGAAGGTGGAGGCCAGAAGGGTGTTGGCCTCAGACGGGCCCCTGTTTGGCTTCTCGGGGGAGAGGAAGGAGGTCGAGGGAGGGGTAGGACTCCAAGTCTCTCTGGGGGGGGCAGTCCCGCAATTGCAAGTTCGTTATTGTGGACGCCCCCAGTAGCTACAGCGCCATCTTCGGGAGGCCCCTCATCAGCGCCTTCCGCTGCGTCCCCTCGTCCTTCCACCAATGCCTAAAGTTCAACGTCGAGGGGGTCCAAGTCAGGGTCCGCGGAGACCCTAAGATGGCAAGGGAGTGCTATGTCACCGCCGTAAACTCCATCTCATGGCAGGAGGGTCCTTAAGAGATGGGGCGAAGGATGGAGGAGGCAGAGCAGGGGGTTGGTCCGGAGGAGATGAAAGTGGAGGAGAGTTGCGCCCAGAAGGAGGAAGTGAAGGAAGCTCAAGAGCCGGCCGAGGCAATGGCCGTGGAAGAAGCCGAGGCAGAGACCTTCGCCCCAGGAGGAGGGGAGGTTAAGGAATGGGGGGAGAGGCCTCGCCTGGAAGCGGCGGAAGAGGTGGTGGAGATGGAGGTTCTCACCCTCGGAGGCAAGGTGGAGAAGGTTCGCGTCAGCGGGGGGCTGACCCCGGAGGCCCAAGGCAAGATGCTGGAGTGCATCCAGAGGAATGTGGACATCTTTTCCTGGAGCGCTGCAGAGATGCCCGGGATCGACGCCGACGTGGCCTGCCATCGCCTCAACCTGGATCCGGAGGCTCACCCCGTCCAGCAGAAGAAGAGGCCTATTGCGGATAGGTTGGCCGAGCCGATTCGAGAGGAGGTGGCCAAGCTCCTTTAAGGCCGGTTTTGTATCCGAGATCCAATACCCCGGCTGGGTCTCCAATGTTGTAATGGTTAAAAAAGGAGACGGTCGGTGGCGTATGTGTGTTGATTTTTCGCTTCTTAATAAATCATGCTCTAAGGATTGTTATCCCTTGCCTCGGATCGACGCGCTGGTTGACTCAGCCGTCGGTTTCCCTGTAATGAGTTTTTTAGATGCGTTTTCAGGTTATCACCAGATCAGGATGCGCCCTCCCGACATCAAAGATGTCTCCTTCATCACCGGGGATGGATGCTACAGTTATAAAATGATGCCCTTCGGGCTAAAGAACGCAGGGGCGACTTATCAAAAAATGATGGATAGGGTCTTCCGAGAGCAGAAGGGAAGAAACCTGGAAGTGTATGTCGACGACCTCATGATTAAGAGTCGAGACGATGACTCTCACCTCCAGGATCTGGAGGAAACCTTCGCCACTCTGCGCGAGTACAAGATGAGGCTGAATCCCTTGAAGTGTATCTTCGGGGCAAGCAAGGGCAAATTTTTGGGTCACCTTCTCACCCCCGCTGGGGTAGAACTCAATCCCGACAAGGTCCGGGCGATTATGGAGCTGGGGTCGCCCCGGAATGCAAAGGAGGTGCAGCGGTTAACAGGGAAGCTGGCAGGATTGAGCATATTCCTCTCCCGGGCCGGGGAGAAGTGCTCTCCCTTCTTCAAGACTTTGAGAGGAGGTCGGAAGTTCGAGTGGACCTCGGAATGCGAGGAGGCATTCCAGGACTTGAAAAGGCAGCTGACTCAAGCCCCCCTGCTCCAGGGGCCAAAGGAGGGGGAGGACTTATTCCTTTACTTAGGGGTCGGGGCGGAGATCCTGAGCTCTGTTTTAGTTCGGGAAGAGGGAAAGAAGCAGCTCCCGATTTGTTATGTGAGTAGGGTGTTGAGGAAGGCCGAACTCCGCTATCCTATTCTAGAAAAGCTGGCTTTCGCTCTAACCATCTCGGCTCGGAGGCTCCGACCTTACATCCAGGCACACTCGATCCGAGTGGTGACTGACCACCCCCTCCGCAACATCTTTGAGGGGGTGGAGCATTCGAGCAGATTGGCTAAGTGGTCGGTGGAATTGAGCTAGTTCGACATCTCCTTCATTCCCCGCCTCTCGATCAAGGTTCAAGCTATGGCCGACTTCTTGGCAGACTATGTGGTCGAGGTGGCGGAGGAGGAACTCACTCGCCCGGTTCCTTGGAAGGTCATGGTGGACGGTGCTTCGGGGAGGCATTCCCTTGGGGCGGGAATCATCTTGGAAAGCCCCCAGGGAACGAGGATCGAGCAGACAGTGATGATACACTTCCCCATCACCAACAATCAGGCCGAGTACGAAGCCGTGATTGCGGGTCTTTATTTTGCCAGGGAACTAGGCGTGCATGATGTGGAGGTCCTCACTGACTCCATGGTGGTGGCTTCCAAGATTAACGGGGAGTTTGAGGCAAGGGAGCCGACTCTGCAGCTCTGCTTGGCGAAGGTAAAGGGAGTCATCGGCACCTTCCAGACCTTTTCCATTCGACACGTGCCCAGGGAAGAAAACGAGCAAGCAGATCAGCTGGCAAAGCATGGCCCCCGGGTGGGGGGTACCCTCACAAATCTCTTTCGCCATCCATTGAAGAGGGGGAGCTGATGGAGGTGGAGCAGCACCCCTCGTGGATGGATCCCTTCTCGACGTACTTGTCCACTGGGAGTATCCTGAATGGATGGACAGGAAAAGGCTCAAGTACAAGTCGGCATACTATATCATGCGAGACGGCCAGCTATACCGAAAGATCCTCTCCGGGATGTTGGCGCGCTGCGTGGCCGAGAGGGAGGTCCCGAGGATCTTTGAGGAAATTCACTCCGGGGAGTGTGGGAGCCATTCCGGGAGTCGAACCTTGGAAGGCCGGATCATCAGGCAGGGGTATTTTTGGCCGACCCTGAGCCGAGACGCGGCGAAGTTCACGAAGGAGTGTCATAAGTGCCAATTGTTCGCTCCCCTCCAGCTACAACCGACCCAACGCCTCAGGAGTATCACAGCCCCCTGGCCATTTGCAATCTGGGGAATGGACTTGGTTGGGCCCTTCCCCCAGACCAGCGGCCAGAGAAGGTTCCTGCTCGTGATGATTGATTATTTCTCCAAGTGGTTGGAAGTTAAGGCGTTGGCCAAGGTAACCTCCCAGGTCATCAGGAACTTCGTATGGGGGGAGATTATCTGTCGTCATGGGTTGCCTCAGGCCATCGTTACGGACAACGGCCCTCAGTTCGCCAGCGCCGAGTTCATCAGCTTTTGTGAACAGCTCGGGATCGACCTTAGGTTCGCCTCGATTCATACCCCAGGAGTAACGGGCAGGTGGAGGCGGCGAACAAAATCATTGTTAACCTCCTAAAAAAGAAGGTAGAGAATCTGAGAGGAAGCTGGGTGGAGCAGCTCCCTTCGGTCCTCTGGGCCCTTAGAACCACACCCAATACGGCGACAGGAGAGACTTCTTTCAAGCTCTCTCATGGGTGCGAGGCGGTGCTTCCAGTAGAGTTCGAGGTCCGAACCCCTCGGGTGGTCGAGGTCGGAGAGAGCAGAGAGGAATGGAGGACCGAGAACGAGGTGGAGCTGCGGCTCTCACTCGACATGGTTGAGGAATTGCGAGACCTCTCGGCCATCAGGCAAGAGGAAGTGAAGAGAAGAATGACCAAATACTTCGACAAGCACGTCAGAGTCAAACAATTCGCGGAAGGGGACTTGGTCTTGAGAAAAGTGGATGTCGCAGGAAGGTCAGCCACCGTGGGGAAGCTCAATCCCAACTGGGAGGGACCATACATTGTACAGGAGGCATTGAAGTCAGGAGGGTACCGCCTCCGGAATGTGGAGGGCGAGACCCTAAGTCTCACCTGGAGTGGTGATGACTTGAAGCGTTTTTTCTCCTGAGTCATGTAAATGTCGCTTCAGTTTTCTAATAAAGCTTATGTTGATGAACTTGTGCCCCGGCGATGAAAAACGCAAACGCGAGTCTGCCTCAGACCCCGAGCAGATCCCGCTGTCATGCTCCCATCAAGCTGGCAGGGCTGGATGTCACTCGGAGGAGTCTGCCTCAGACCCCGAGCAGATCCCGCTTCCAGACTCCCATCAAGCTGGTAGGGCTGGATGTCACTCGGAGGAGTCTGCCTCAGACCCCGAGCAGATCCCGCTGTCAGGCTCCCATCAAGCCGGCAGGGCTGGATGTCACTCGGAGGAGTCTGCCTCAGACCCCGAGCAGATCCCGCTGTCAGGCTCCCATCAAGCTGGCATGGCTGGATGTCACTCGGAGGAGTCTGCCTCAGACCCCGAGCAGATCCCGCTGTCAAGCTCCCATCAAGCTGGAAGGGTTGGATGTCACTCGGAGGAGTCTGCCTCAGACCCCGAGCAGATCCCGCTGTCAGGCTCCCATCAAGCTGGCAAGGCTGGATGTCACTCGGAGGAGTCTGCCTCAGACCCCGAGCAGATCCCGCTGTCAGGCTCTCATCAAGCTGGCAGGGACACCGAGCAGATCTCGCTGTCAGGCTCCCATCAAGCTGACAGGGCTGGATGTCACTCGGAGGAGTCTGCCTCAGACCCCGAGCAGATCCCGCTGTCAGGCTCCCATCAAGCTGGCAGGGTTGGATGTCACTCGGAGGAGTCTGCCTCAGACCCCGAGCAGATCCCGCTTCCAGACTCCCATCAAGCTGGCAGGGCTGGATTTCACTCGGAGGAGTCTGCCTCAGACCCCGAGCAGATCCCGCTGTCAGGCTCCCATCAAGCTGGCAGGGCTGGATGTCACTTAGAGGAGTCTGCCTCAGACCCCGAGAAGATCCCGCTGTCAGGCTCCCATCAAGCTGGCAGGGTTGGATGTCACTCGGAGGAGTCTGCCTCAGACCCCGAGCAGATCCCGCTGTCAGGCTCCCATCAAGCTGACAGGGCTGGATATCACTCGGAGGAGTCTGCCTCAGACCCCGAGCAGATCCCGCTGCCAGGCTCCCATCAAGCTGGCAGGGCTGGATGTCACTCGGAGGAGTCTTCCTCAGACCCCGAGCAGATCCCGCTGTCAGGCTCCCATCAAGCTGGCAGGGCTGGATGTCACTCGGAGGAGTCTGCCTCAGACCCCGAGCAGATCCCGCTGTCAGGCTCCCATCAAGCTGGCAGGGCTGGATGTCACTCGGAGGAGTCTGCCTCAGACCCCGAGAAGATCCCGCTGTCAGACTCCCATCAAGCTGACAGGGCTGGATGTCACTCGGAGGAGTCTGCCTCAGACCCCGAGCAGATCCCGCTGCAAGGCTCCCATCAAGCTGGCAGGGCTGGATGTCACTCGGAGGAGTCTGCCTCAGACCCCGAGCAGATCCCGCTGCCAGCCTCCCATCAAGCTGGCAGGGCTGGATGTCACTCGGAGGAGTCTGCCTCAGACCCCGAGCAGATCCCGCTGCCAGGCTCCCATCAAGCTGGCAGGGCTGGATGTCAATCGGAGGAGTCTGCCTCAGACCCCGAGCAGATCCCGCTGCTAGGCTCTCATCAAGCTGGCAGGGCGGGATGTCACTCGGAGTAGTCTGTCCCAGAACCCCCCGAGCAGATTCTCTACCTCGGCAGGGAGCCACGAATGAATCGGCGGGTTGACGAGGGGATCCCGGCATGATGGCGAGTAAGGAAGGCCGGCTCCGGCCTAGAGATCGGCGGGTCCCATGGAAGGGGGCCTGGGCGGCGAAGGCGCTAGCCGCCCTCGCCGCGAATGAATCGGCGGGTTGACGAGGGGATCCCGGCATGATGGCGAGTAAGGAAGGCCGGCTCCGGCCTAGAGATCGGCGGGTCCCATGGAAGGGGGCCCGGGCGGCGAAGGCGCTAGCCGCCCTCGCCACGAATGGATCGGCGGGTCGACGAATGGTTCTCGGCACGATAGCGAACCGAGAAAGTCGGCCCCCGGCCTAGAGATCGGCGAGCCCCAGAGAAAAGGGCCCTGCGAGGCGACTCGGCAAGGCCGAGCCCGCGCGAAGGAAGGTCGGTCGAGCCAGAGCGTCTCGCATGCACAGCCTGCGGAGATCTGAACGATGACGCAACCGAAAGAAAAACGCAGCAAATACTAGCCCGTGGCAGGCGGGAGTAGTCCTGCATTATTACAAGTATTCACTGTCAGAAGTAAAGAAATTAACACCCTGAGCGTTTCGACCGCTGCATGCGGGGCGATCCGGACCCGGCGGATCACGACCGGCGAGGGGAGGATGAAAACTCAACGTGGGATCCATTTCCACCTACCTCCCCTCCCCGTGCTGGTTCGGGGCGGTACGCGAGGGTAGTGATACTCGCGGACCGCTGACAGCTCCCGCTGGGTCCTATTGATCTGCTCCGAGGCACGCCTCAGTCGCCCCTCGGCTCGCGTGATATGCACACCCGGAGAAGTCGCCTCGTCCTCGTCAGAGGAAAGTCTCGCTCCCTCCAAAGCCGCGAGTTGCTCCTCCGTCTCGGCCTTATCTTTCTCCACTCTGTCGAAGACCTCCCGTAGCAGTAGCGTGTGCTTTTGAAACAGTCGCTTTACCTGCTTCTTCATCTTCTCGGCATCACGCGGTCTCCCTGGTACTCGGAGATGCTGTCCGCGTCAGGGGGGGGGGGGTGGGGGGGTCGAGTACCCTCCGCTCATCTCGGCGTCAGACGAAGAGACCACATTATAACCTGCAGAGGTAGGATCATAAGGAGCAATGACCGTAACCAGGCCAAAGCCAGAGGGTTTACCTGGCGTCGGTACGTCGCCCGCATCATCAGTAGGCCTAGAGGTGCCCGGCCGACCCTGGAAGGGTTCTCCTCCAAGAGTAACGAAGGGTTTTCCCAGGCCGTGGGGCCTTGGCGACGGAGGCATCACAGGAGGGATAGGTTCCTGCGGCAAGGGACTAGCAACCCGATCGGCCGCCGCCAGAGCGGAACGCCCGGGATCTTCCTCGTCTGCCCTAACTCTCCGAGACATCTCCTACCAAAAGGAAAGAAAAGTCAAGAAGCGGGGGGGGGGGGGGGGGGGGAGAATCGAGCAAGGGAAGCGCATACCTCAGGGATGACCTCGGCACCGCCGGCCGAGCTGTAGGTAGGGTCATCGCACCCTGAAGACCGCCGAACGACCTTCGCTTTCTTTGGCTTGAAAAGGGGGCCAGGCGACCCACGCGCTAGCCACGGGGCGGCTTCGAGAGCCGCATCCCAGGCACCCTCCCTCGCAGCCGCCAAACGAGCCCGCATCTTCTCAGACATAGGCATCTCGCGGTTATAGATCGCGGAAGGGAGCAAAGAAGAGGAGTTATCCCAGAGGCCGGACAGCTTATTTATAGCGAGGAGGTGGGCCCCACCAAAAGATTCCCTCCAGCTCAACAAGGTTTTCGCCGAACACGTGAGGGTTGGATGTTTCTTTCCCAGCCTTTTTCAAAAGTTCGCAAAGGGCGGGGATTATGTACAACCCCGTGTTCGCCGAAGGGGCTCAGGCAACCAGGCGGGCCGCCCCCGACCCGCGCATCGAAGGGTTGCCCAAGCGAGCCAGCCTGGCCCGCACCCTCCTAGGCGTGCCACCCTCTGGCCCACGCCCTCCCAGCGAGCCAGCCCTGCCCGCGCCTATTTTGGCGGGCCTGCCCCGCCCGCCTCTCCTAGGCAGGTCGTCCCGCGCCCTTCCGGCGAGCCGGCCCCGGCCCGCGCCTCATGCCGAGTGGAAGCATTGAAGGGCTACTCGCTCGATCCCCAGTGGGGAGGATTTCTTACTGTTTTACCCCATTGGCCTGCCCCTAGCCGGTCAAAACAGCGGGGTCTCGCTGTTGGCAGACCCAGGTGGGCTGCATATAGCTGTTCAGAACAGCGGAGTTTGGCTGTTGGCAGGCCAGTCCGAGTAGTTTTCAGTAATTTTAAGACAGCAGAGGTTAGTTATTTACAGACCATCTTCAAAATCCTATAAATAGGACCCAAGGGGTACCTCGGAAGGCATGCTTACTTATCTCCCAGTTCTCTAGCGCCTTCTGAGGTACCTTAGCCCGGCATTTGGCTAAGGAGGGGAAGCGCTCAGTGATCTTCCGGGTGAGTGGTGGGACCTCCGCGTCGGGCCCTTGGTCTAGTCCTTTGCTCTCTTTTCCTTGTTATTTTCTTGCAGGAGCAAAGTAGGTGTGCGACCACCCCTTCCCCAAGGGTGAACTGCACAAGAGGCCGGTTCTCGGTTTCAACACTCGTCACCACCACTGACATCATCATCGTCATCTCATTCACCTTCACTAATATACTCAGTAATTTCGAGATCATTACACCTTAGGGTGAGATCTTCGACTCCACCTATAATAAAAGAATTTAATTAAACGAGTTATTTACACTTGATACTAATAGTGAAAACTTGAATTTTACAAATATTCTTCATTAATTATAAAACTTACCTTCTTCATTTACTTCCTTAGCAGATTCTTCATCGTTCTTTTCAACACTCTCATCACTACAAGTTTCATGTGTATTTCGAAGGATCCCCAACCAGTTTCCCTTATGTGGAAGAACTGGATCTTCCCTCTCCGTGATCCATTCATCATCTGAAGGGATATCCTCGAAATTATAAAACTTTTCCTTCAATTGTGTATCCTTTCTATCTTGTCGTTCTATTAACCTCATGTTGTACATCACAAAAAGCAGATCGTTCATTTTTTTTTGATGCAAATGATTTCTTTTTTTTGAGTGCACATATTAAATATCATGACAATTAAAAACAGTAAGAATACAAATACAAGAATTATTCTTCATCATTCAAAATTTTCTTTATTTGGAGCTCACCATCTCAAATGCGCTCCAATTGCATTCACATCCAGAAGAGCTACATGTCAAACTTAGAACGCGAATAGCAAATTTTTTCAATTCCGCACAATTATCACCATAGGAATCCCACCAATCAGCTATAAAATACAATGTTGTAAACTTGTAATTGATTAAAATGATATTAATTATTTAATATGCATAATGATTAATAAACTAAAACTATTTTACCTGGAGTTTTTTTACTTCTAGTTGCCTTTGCAGTGTCTAAGCCAAATAAGCCTCTTGCGTGTTTGAAATCATCCATCTGAATATCTATCTTTGTCCTCTCATCTTCGTTTGGAATCATCCGTTGGAGGTAACTATAAAAGCCAATTTTGACTTCTTCATCCGCTCTAAAAGTCGGGCAAAAGTTATAATGTGGATTTAAATAATATGCTGCCGCATGCAATGGTCTGTGAAGTTGACTTGCCCATCTCTCATCAGTCATCAATGATGTCTCATATTGGCTCATATCTACATAAGAAGCAATATTGTACATTTTCACAAAAAATAAAATAACCATTGCATATATTATAAACACTTAAATTCAAAATAATTAAATTACTAACTTTTTTTTGATGTTATCAAAATTGAGTTGAATTTTTTCCTTTGCTTTATCCATCTGCTCATATATAAATCTCATCATAGGACCTTCTGAGTTAACCATTCTAAGAACCTTGATTAGTGGAAATGCTGCTTTCGAACATATGGTCTCATGAGACCAAAAACGCCTCATGTTCAAAACAATTTTTTGAATCAATTTTCCCTCCTTAGAACCAGCAAATCTACTAGACTTCAAACATCGGATCCATGAGAAACTGATCAAGGCCCAGTCAAGGGACTTCATTCTGATGCAATATGACTCGGAGTAGTTGGAGCTGAAAATGGCTGCATGTAGAAAGACCTATCAAGTTTCTGTGCGGTTTGTTAGCCATTTTTATTTACAAGGAAAAAAGCTGAAGCCCTTAACCAAGTTGTCCTTCATGTAATAAAATATGTGGATTTATGTTTGGGTTTGAGGTCAAATTTTATGCATATTTTGCATTTATATATAGTGGAATATACATATATTGTTAAAAATATATGTTCTTTTACATCTGTAGTGGTTGCCCGATGCCTTATGGCATATAAATGGCTAATATTTGTAGATAGGGTTGTCTTAAAGCAACTAAATTTCGATCATCATATTTGTAATAATTAGTAAATTGAGCATTTTTTGTCATATTTTATGTAATACTCATTTAAAATGAGTTATATTATGGGAAACTTGTTTTTATTATGTTTGTATTTGATCTTTACTGGAGAAACCTTTTTCAGGATAAAGTGAGGTTCAGTGAAATTCATGCGAATATGTAGTGTCTGGTTGAAGCCTACACATTTTAGCATGATCACCCTTTCAAGAATGCAGCATCTCTCGTGTATATGCCCTCTACTCGGATCTCTTCTCCCTACAATAAAATGACATGCTGATCCAAGAGTACTGCAACACTTTGCGTGTTAATTGTTATGAGTTGCTTTAGTACCGTCCATTCTTCATTATCTCTTTTGTATGGCATAAAAATTGAGTTTATTGTCGTTGAATTTCTCCCCAATATGTGTTATCCTCCCCACAAGATCCAAACTTAGCTGATGGGCCGATTCTACTATGCCTAAAATGTCAGCCGCTATCTCAAATCCTTCCTTTCTCAATGTACAATACGTTACTCTTATCGTACTAGGCCATTTCCAAGGCCTCTCATCCCACCATTTCGTGATCTATTGTTTATGTATTTACTTGATTGTTTTGGGTTTTATATATTGGTGCATTCTCACATATGACAATGTATTATTGGTCTTGACAAACCTCTTGTCCGAGAGATATGAAGAATCTTCCCCAATAAAGTGTTAATATGGACTCAAGAGTAGGACCCGAAAATGAGGATGAATCCTTCCTCCGGCTTTACATGTATTTTTAACGAAGTTTATGCCGTTTCATGAAATGCGTTGCAATAAGTAAAATCAGATTCTCATTTATGGGAATAATATATAGGTTTAGGGAAATTGTGCTAGTTACTTTGTCTGATGTGCCATCTTGATTTAAAAAGGCGGGAAAGATGTACCATTGGATATTCGTGAAACGCAGAAATACTTGAGCGCACTTTGACGAGCCGATCTGAGGAAATGGACTTTGATTGCGAACACTGATCGTTGGATGGTATCCTATATTCCTATTCGATGTGCTTTGTTGGCTATTGAGTTGTAGATGCTTGTTGTGGAGTTCTTTTGATTGATTATTCTGTGTGGTTAGCTAAATTGCAATATTACGTGGACCCTTGATGCACAGAGATAATAATGATTTAATTCCTCTGTTGATGTGGGTTGTTTTTTGGGGTATATAAATATCCTTTGCCTTTTTCGTGGCTTTGAAATTACCATATCATCACTGAAAAGTCCAAATACACCATTTGGCATTTTCAACCTTCTACATTGCACGCTTTTACTCCCTTTCTATCCATTTATGTCCAATTTTCTCGTTTAGAGTTGCTCCTTTTCCTACAACGGTGGTCGTCGTCTCGAAATGTTTCACAAGATTCAGCAAAACGTCGTTCAATTAGTGCTTTCAAGTTTCAACCATCAAATAACAAGAGTTGTGGGGTTGTGGAATTCCTCCTTTATATTCCGATATGTATCTCCTGCATCACATAAGCATACCAATTTTTACTCTGGGTGACTATTTTGAATTCTTCTTTGCTCATGTTTCCTTGTACCATTTGGCCTGAACTCAATTCAAATTTCAACCGCTACATTGTGATTCCTACTGGGGCAAGTGGAAATTGAACTTCTTTCACTATCTGTTCTTGTTGGAGCTATACTGTCCTCCCAGGGTGTGCATTCTTCTACGGCTTGAAATTTGTCGTTGAGAATCTGACGTTCAAGCGGATTGGACCAGTAAGTTCGTTATCCATGGTTCAGATTAGCGAGATTGCCTCTTTATCCACATTAATCCCCAAGCAGTTACGCCGGCAACAGAAATTGAATCCCTAATTAAAGCCTGGTTGAATCACTTCTCTTTTTAGGAGGTTTAGTTGTGTCGTAGAAGCCTATTAAATAGATTTGTATAATTTTTGGCCCGCTATGAAATATGAGTTCTCCTAGAAAAGGCTAGAGGTGAGCTGGAATGGCTTATAAAAAATCTCTTTGTTTTTTTTTCTGTTGGGGTAAACTACTATCTTATGTCCTTGCATTGTAATTGCCAAACAGTAGTTGCTAGCAAAAATAAGATCTTTGGTAGAAAGATTAAACATAATGCTGTATAACAGTTTTGATAAAATGATGGATTAATATCCTTAGATTTTGTGAGGTTAGAGATGAATTTAGTAGATTTTTGTCTAAAAAACTTGGTAAACAACAAGTGAGTGATACATGGAAGGGGATGTGGGACATATGTTACTGGAGATCATTCTAACTTAAAGTAGTATGTAATGTTTATCCATAAGTTTTGTTAGTAGGATGTAACAATTTCAAGGGGTTGCCTTTGTTCTTAATGAGCACAGTTCATATAGAATGATGTGTTTTACTGTGATACACACTTAGGGTATGTTTGTTTCTACGGTGAGAGTTGGAGCGATGAGAATGTGAGCGTTGATAATGGTGCGGTGGGAAGTAGAGGGTGTGCAATTGTGCATGCGGTCTCAAAAAAGATCAAAATGGTGTTTTGGAGCTGCGGAGGTGGGAATCAGAGGGCTACTAAACGTATTTTTTAGCGGTGATATTTCCACCTAATGGAGGAGTAAAAACTCACAAACACAGACCCTTAATGTGCTCACCTATATGATTGTAAAGGTTTGGCCATCTTTTATGAGAATTTAAATATTCTCGAGAGCACTCACGAAATCCAGGTATAGACCCGTTGACGGTGAAGCTAAGAGTATCAATTTTAAATTTTGCATGATTCTTGTAAGCTAGGAAGGAGTAGCTTATCACATATGGATGGGTTCAGTTTCATTTTTTTCAATGCATAAAAAGATCCCCCTAAAATTTTACTTCAAGGGGTTATCCGACAACCGCCAGCACCTCCAACATTCAGTTCAAAAGGGTTAGCTTCAACAGGTCTGCATACCGTATATCTCAACCCCTTTCCATGACCACTGGCGGGTTGATGAGAGAAATTCGAAGTTAAGTGGACAACACAAGGACTTTTCAGGAGGTCATTCTTTCCGAGACTACTTTCTCCTGAGCAGACTTAACTGTAAAGTTTTTCCTCATCGCCAATTGAGCCGAGGTTATCCCGGAGAAGTTGACCTTTGCTATCAACCTAAACCCTAACTGAACACACCTTGATTCAAATGTCATGATTGATGAAATCCCCGTAATTATCGTGTAAATTGGAATGATGAAACCTGAAACTCGCACACAACGGTTGTTGTACATTGCCATTCAAACATGTCCTTCATTCTAGTGACCCTATACGATGACTATGCCTTTGGTGATGGAGGGAGATCAAAGTTATAGGGTTATGCGGCTTGATGATGTAGCTGTCGGCCGCAGGCATAGTGCGGTGGTTGACATCCAAAGAATGAGCGACGTGGAAAAAAAACTGGTTTTTGCCAGCAGACCACTTCCAATTTATGGGATTGTTATAAAACTAATTTGATGACTTCATTCTCTGTAGAAAGTTTACTAACCGCTTCATTCATTGGTACACTTTCTTGTTTGTTCACCAAACTTTCAGGCTAGTGGGGTTGAGTGAGACTAAATTTTCTTAAAAGAGAAAAAAAATCTTAGGTGGGGATGTTGACCAATAATGTTTAACTAACATTGGCTATGTTTGGCATGGTGGTGGCGGTCATGAACGTGGTGATTATGAACTGTGGTTCGTGAATGTCCGATCTCACGTAAAAAACTTCATCCACTTTTATGTCCAAAAAAAGTTTTTTGTTCTTCGTGAAGGTCATAATCATTGTCTTGCCAAATATGCATTCTATGATATTGACGTTTTTGTTCAAACTCACCGGAGCAAAAAAAAACTGCTTGTTATATTCCTGGTCAAAGTAAGTTTTTTAACATAGAATATTTGGACATGCCTTTAATAATCAAATGAAATTGCTTTTGACCAAAAAGCCCCCCAAATTATGAAACTTTTGTAGACTAGTTGATCGCAGAAAGTGAATGCGGTATATTTTGATGTTGCCCTTAAATTATGTTAAACTCATTTTGCTAAAGCTCGCCTTTTTACAAAATCAATATTTTTGCGTAAAATGCCGAAGGTGAAATTCTTACACTTACGATAATTACTACACTTTAGATAATGTTTTAGCATTTTTAGTTTAATCATCACCTAAAATTTTCTAATTTTGTTTGGTCCTGTATCATCCCTTTATTAACTGTGCGTGAAATAATATTGAAATAACATGGATGTAGGTCATATAACTATAGATGTATTATTTTCTCCTACAATTGAGAGGCTTGTATACTGTTTGGAATTAGTGTTTGTAAAATAATCTTTATTTTGGTAACACTATTTATAACTTTGGCACTAAAAATCCTCCAATTAAGAAATATTTGCACATTGCCTCATAAATATTTAATTTTGGCATTTACACCCCTCAAAGACTTTGATATTCCCATTTTACACTCTAAATACTCTTTTAGGAAGATGCAAAATGTCAATATTAAAGTCTTTGAGGGACCCAAAATGCAAAAAATATATATATATATAGGGAGCAATTGCAAAAGCCTCCTAATTGGAAGATGCTTGTTTTGATGGGAGAATTTCCTCGCGAATAAATAATAATGCTACTATATTTAGTTTTATTAACAGATAATATTATTTGTTAATATATTAAAAGTGGGGCTTTATTTTAAAATAATGTTCATATTACTAGTTAAAGGCTAGCCTATTTTGGCTATGTGCATCAACTGGAATTTACTGCAGAGAGGAGGTAGAGTTCCGTCTTTCATCAACTTCTTTACAGTCTCATAAAAGATTTCTGGCAGGAGAAGGCTATTTTATTTTGTGTGCATATGCAGATTTTAGCTGCAAATAGAATTTAATACAATTGGGTGCAAAATCAAATTTGATGTGCACATAATATTGACCTATTAATATGAAACCGCCAACATTAATATATTAATAAATATTAACCCCTTAATATAGTTCATATGCCCTGTTTGGCGAGGGGGTAGCCGTCCTGAGCGCGGTGGTTATGAATCATCATTCGTGAACATCTGACCTCAATCACAATCGTTGTCGTGCTAGACGTATATAATTTGATGATGGCTTTTTTATCTAAACTTACTTCAGATCAAAAAATGTGATTCATTCGTCTGAAAGTTATGACAGTTATAACTACGTAATTACCAAATCACCCATGTCAAAAGTTAAAATAGGGGCTCGGAGCTTTCATTTCAAGACACCTTGCATTTAGAACTGGTGAGAGCTTCTTTGGAAGATCCTTCAGAATTATCCCTCAGTGTTTGAGGTTTCCCTTGAAGATCTCCTTCGACTTTTGAAGATCTTCTTCGACCTTCGAAGATCTCACTCCCCTTTGAAGATCTTCTTTGAAGGTGAGTTAAAGTTCTCCTTTGACCTTCGAAGATTTCCTCCCCTTTTGAAGCTCCCCTTCGAAGGCACCATCAAATTCTCATTTCGCATTTTGTCAAATTTCATTGCAAAGAGCAGTGGTTTATCACCCTCGAGAACGTGACAACTTGTAATACTTGAAGTATACGTGAAATTTGGTCGGCACTAAAACGGTCACGTGATTTTTCACCGTTTTTAAGTTTTCACATTAAAAAAATCTTATTGTCAGCTTTTCGGATTTTCTACGACTATTTACACGCTCAGCCGCTCTTGAATTAAAAAGATTCGTTTCGACCTGTTTATAAGCTCATTGAGTGACTCACAACAAAACCCATGGGAGCCATAAAGTAACCCCTCGTTGGATCATACAGTAATTTGACCAATAATTTTCCTTAAAAAATTGAGGTGGAAAAAAAAAACTCCAAATAATTAAGAGATGTTATTGACAGACCAGCTTTAACTATGATCATATCACTATTAAATGCAGATCAAAATAAAAATTCAAAGAGACTTCTAAACTCGCTAAGATGATCTGCAGATAGCCATATATTCAGTAACAGATACTGCCAATAGTGATTTGCCATTACATTTTCCGTAAAACATTTACAGATCCGAAATCGAGCCTTCAAATATGGCGGAAGTCCGGATCAGTGATAACTTATAAAGCTGGATTTTATATTTTTATTCATCCAATTAAATAATGATAAAAATTAAGTCATGCTCCCCTGGCACTGTCCCACCGCCACGTAGGCCGTCGCGGACGTGGCCACGTCCGTCTCGATCACGACCCGATTCCCCGACACGTTCCTCAAAGCATGATTAGCGAATCCCGAACCCACCATCAGCGTGTACTGCACGTGATCGATCCGGTTCGGGAACAGCAGAACCGGAGAGAAATCTGCCGTCCAAATCGTCCCGTTCCCGGAAATCGCGGCCCTCGCCGCCGTGGATCTCACGCTCATCCCATCCGCGCTGTTCCTCTCCACCACCACCTGTTCGACGGCTGTGAACGCCCCGGCAGTCTCGTCCAGCCGCACGATCTCGACGCCCGATCCGCCGCCCGTGAACGCGTTGCCGGCAATATCAACGCCTCTCATGACGCCGTTAACGGACTTGAGCACGACGTTAGCGTCTCCGAGAAAGAAAGAACCGAGCACCTGTAACTGAACCGGGTCTTCCGACACGATACCCGTGTAATCCAGGTAGCAGTTCTCGATCCGGGTCAGCGTGTTCCCGGGAAGTTTCAAATAGATGCCGGTCCCGCCGAAACCGGCGGCCTTGTTGTAGCAGTGAACGCCGAAGATTGAGTTGGCCCCGCCGGCGACGAGGATCCCGATGGCGGCGGAGAAGATGACGACATCGGTGACGTAGTTGTCGTTTCCGGCGAGGCGGATGCCGTTGCCGGAGAACGCGCGCTCTCCGGGGTCGGCGCCGGCGGTGATGTGCTGGCCGAGGAAGGAGCTGGAGATTAGTGTTTCGTGGCCGTTTTGCACCCAGATTCCGTCGGAGGAAAAGCGGACGATGTAGCAGGAGGCGATGAGTGTGCGGAGGGAGTTGACGACGGCGATGCCGCCGGCGCAGTAATTGGCATCGAGCATGAGGGAAGAGAGGGTGATGTACTCGTAGCTGTAGGTGGTGCTGGAGGTGACTGATGGAGCGGAGGACCACAGCTCGATCAGGTATCGATCTTTTGGGAAGTTGTCGGAAGCTCGAAGCGAGCCACCGTGGAACTGGCCGGGGATGAAGAAGAAAAACGTGTTATTTACATGAAAACTATTTGGTTGCATTTTTAATGTAATAATTACTTTTAATTTTTGACAAGATACTTTTAAATATTGTAAAATGAATTTCTCTCTCAAATTAGAAAAAGGCTTGCATTATGGTGATCGTGCATTTTACTAGTCTTTTTCTAACTAGGAGGTGCATTTTACAATTTTTAATAATTTGAGATGTATTTTATCAAAACTTGATATTTGAAGCGGCATCCCCTATATAGAGTAATTTGACTAGAAAGCATTCATCTTACACCTGTTTCAAACTGGAATATAAATGGTACTTTTTTTAGTTTGTACGGACTCAGCCAGAACTTTAATGAAAGTAATTAGGCCATGTTTGAAAATGTGGCGGGAGAACGGTGAATATCACTATAGTCTCTATTTGGAGGGATTTATTTTCACCGTTCAAGCAGTTATGACAGCTTGAATCGGACCTTGACCTTAAATTTAAGGTCTGATCCTTACGGTCATAACAGTGAAAATAAGTTCCCAATGGAGTCTTATAATGTTGAAAATGTGGGTAAATGAGTTCATGAATGCCGTTTTGCCAAGCATTGGTGTGGGTCAAAACTTCACCATGATTAGACTTTTAGGTCAAGAAATCGTCCTAGGCACGTTTATTTTTCATATTTTTGCCTATTTATATTATATATGTATATAGTTATAAATTGACAGCTTTGATTTTTTTTTTTTTTTGTAATATGCACGCACAAAATAATAAATTTAGCATTTTGCATTCTAAAAATTTAAAATTGTCAATTTGTACCGCCTATTTACATATATTTTGACCTTTACACTCTAGGGTACTGTAACGAGGAAAACTTCTGTTCAACCTCCTTATCAAAAGACATGCATGATTGATTCCTTCCCAATGCCCCCAAATTCGGAGCAAAAAATCAAATTATTCGGACTAAATTACCCCTGAATTTTAAACTAAAGCCCAAAGTGTTAAAATATATACAATTAGACTTTGTGGATACAAAATATCAAACTGATTAATTTGGGGGTGCATAATGCATAGTGACAAAAAGGCAACAACTTGCAAGACAATTTATATGGGGGAGAGGTATAAATTGTGTTGTATAGAACCTTCAGATTCCCGGCGGGGGAGGAAGGAAAATTGATGGGACTGCTGATCAAGTAAGACCCGCCGTCGAGGTCGATCTCCGCGCCGCCGAGATCTGCAACTCCGGCGACAAGTGAGCGGTTGGACAAAGGCCGGAAAGCGTCGGATATGGCGCTTAAAATGGCAGCCGTTGAGTCTTTACTCCCCGTAGGATCCGCCCCGTAGTCGGACACGTGGTAGACGCGCGCCGGAGCAGAGTTGCTCTGCAAAAACAGAGAGACAGAGATCATCAGAGGCAGAAGATATTTTCCGGCGATCGCCAGAATTTCAGAGTCGACCAAAATCAATTTGTTTCTATTGCCATATTTGAAATTTCGCCCACTAAAAAATAAAATAAGGTGAACAAACACACACACACGCATAGACAGAGAGAGAAAGAGAAAACTGAACAGAGGAATACCGAGGGAACAGGGGAGGGGACGTTGCCGGCGGAAATGGTAGCCAAGAGGCGCTCTGAACGGAGACGAGCACGTTCGTGCCGCCAGATAATGTCATTTTTA
Organism: Platanthera zijinensis; assembly: GCA_039513925.1. Classification (NCBI taxonomy): domain Eukaryota; kingdom Viridiplantae; phylum Streptophyta; class Magnoliopsida; order Asparagales; family Orchidaceae; genus Platanthera; species Platanthera zijinensis. Next base: position 18,934,657 of record CM077085.1, on the reverse strand, counting down.
TTATCTCCGGCGGCGGCAATAAGAAGTCCTAGGAGGAGGAGGAGGAGGAAGAGAGCAGGGTAAGCTACTTGTCTCTCCGCCATTTCTTTCTCTTTCTCTCTCTTTGGCTCAAGAGCTTTCTCTGAAACAGAGCATCGATCTGCTTTAACTTCTTTACAATACCGGGCGGGAGAAGAAAGAGAAAGAGCCGCGAGCAGAGGAGAGATGGGGGAGGAAGAAGGAGAAGAAGAAGCTGCTGAAGAAATAGAGAAAAGTGGAAGATGATTTCTGGGGTGAGAATAATTAATGATGTGCAGTTAGGAAAAAGTTAAAAAAAAAAAAAAACAATTACCGCTGTAATTAAGCAGGATTTTGTTGTAATTGTGTGGTTAGGTGGAAAATTGAAACAGTAAATTTCAGCGGCAAGAAAAAACACACTGCTTTCGGTTGGGCTGCTGCACAAAAACTGCCGTCTCCAATGGATCATAGTGATTGCAATGTAATTGTAATTCTTAAATTAATTAAGCGTCGGCCACATGACAGTAATTATTGAATTCACTTCTATGAATACAGGAGACTGTATATAGACTCTCGGTGCCACTGCCGCGACAATACCCGCCCACAATCGTGCCGCGGAGCGACAGCGCTCCCACGCTCAAAGCCCCGAGAATGCGGTATTCGGACTGTCATGCAAAGCCCCCAGAGCGCGGCATTGTTGTGATGTGCTATTGTGGTACTTAAGTATGTAATACAGATTACATACTTTGGCTCCGTTTGGCATGGTGGTAGTGGTCATAAAGGCATGGGTTAAACCATCATTCGTTAACATTCACCTTAGAAACATCATTCGTTTGAAAATAAAAGTGGATGAAGTTCTTTAGATGGGTGTTAACGAATGACAATTTAACCCTCATGATCATGACTGCCACCATCGTGCCAAACAGAGCTTCCGTTTGGGGGACTTATTTTCACCGGTCAAGCGGTCACGATCGCATGAACCGGACCTACGGAGCCTTAATGAGTTGAAAATGTGATTGTAGAGCTTGGGATATGTCTGGATTCTGTGTAGGCATGTTGTATTAGTTATTGCTCACAAGTAGAATAATATAGAAGCTTATACAAATTGTTGTTATTATAAGGAGAAGTGTTTAAGGACCTATGGTTAAAAGATTTAAGAAAATATAAGTTCTGACTTTTGGACTACTCCTATGACTGTTGATCATACTAGCATATTATCTCCTTCAGTAAAGCGGTTATCTGGAAGGCCAAAAAAAAGTAGGAAAAGAGAGCTAGGAGAGGATGACAAGATTATCCCTAAAAGATGGAATCTTCGTACTAAGTGTGAAAATGTAGAGGTGTTGGGCACAACACGAGGACGTGCAAAAGCGTCAACTTTTTGGGGTTTCTTCATACCCTATAAACTTTTTGTTCACCATATTTTTAAGGCTCCGTTTGGTACTGTTGTGATGGTCCTAAATGCATGGGTTAAATCGTCATTCGTTAAAGATCATCTAACAAACATCATCCGTTTGAACATAAAAGTAGATGAAGTTCCTTAGGTGGGAGTTAACGAATGACAATTTGACCCCCCATGTTCATGGCACTGTGCCAAACAAAGCCTAAGCTAACTAAAATAATGCTTTTTTATTCACTTGGAGTTGGATGATGAAACTCCACTAGTTGGCTTTGTAAATGAGAGGAAAAGCAAAGGCGAGGCCAAGCCGAAACATTTGAAGAATTAATGAAAGATGATAATGTGTGAGGTCGATCAAGCCCGACTTTTCATAATATGATTATATTTTTGTTATGCAATAAAATAATTTGTTTGGTCAAATGTTAAATACCATGTTTATGTGATGATCATTAATTCTAGATTATTGGTCCTGGATACAACTAGTCCCCCCAGTTAGGTGAAAGGTTGTTATAAAGTGAACTTTTGACACAAATTAATTATAAAATATCTAACTCTATAAGTAATTATAAAGGAATTAGTAGGGTCTTTGTCTTTGGGTCCCCATCATTCATCGACAAAGCATCATCACGCTCGATATATCTCATATTTGTGGCCCAAAAAAATTTATAGATCAAGGGACACTGCGAGCTAGTATTTATTGTGTATCGTTATTGTTAGACACTGCGAGTATTAACACATTATCTTTATTGTTAGACATTGCAAATATTTACATCATATTGTCATTATCAAACACTGCATAGTGGAAATAACAACTGATAGACCGACACGAGCAGAAAAATTTGCGCATTATTGCTCTTCTTGATAAATTAATACACGGTATCTAGAAAATAATTACAATAAATACGAACAATAAGTGTCGCTATTATTATAGAGTGGGAAGATATAATGAGAATGGCTTGGGAAGTGAGGAGCTATTAATTGCATGCAAATGTCAATTAACAAAGAAGTATGCTTTCCCCACCTAAATCCTTACCTATCTTCTTTCCTTTGTAAGCTTTTTTCTTTAAAGAGAAGGAATGAAATAACATGGAAGGAAGGAAGCAAATGTATTCCATTTTTTCTATGCAAGCATCTCTTAGCCCTTTTATAGCATCTCTTAGTGCCTTTGGATGGCCGGGGTTATGTTAATTTTGCATTAAACTCCTCTTACTATCAATTTTTTTTTTGAAATGGTTGTTTTTTTGGGATTGTGGCTCATTAGGGTTATATTATCAAAACAAACAAACAAAATTAGGCCTTTAAATATGTGTAGCATTTTTCCTACTATCGATGATAATGTCATTGTGTGGATGAAATCTGTATATTGGGGATCGATTTGAATGTTAAGACACTAACTCTTAAGACACGTGTCATGACGAAATTTCAATGGAATAATTGTAAACTACGCATGTACAACCCTGTATTCGCGAAAAGGGCCCCCAAACAAGGCGTGAGACTTGCTACGAATTTTTAGGCTTTTTGGGAGTTTTGCACTCCTAGGGGCCAATTTTGATGGATCTGCAGGACATACAATGATGGTAGCGTTTTGTCCAAACTCATCAGAGCAAAAACAAAAATGAATGAATTTCATTAGGTGAGATTGGAAGTTCGCGAATAACGGTCATAATCACCGCATTCACAACCTCTACCGGGAGCCAAAGAATGATTTTCAATGTATAATCAAATCGTTTTTTCCTCTACGATTTGTTCTTTGGATGAATTTAGAATTAGATATTAGAATATTAATGAATCTGGCCAATAGTGGTGTCGTTGGAGAAGAATTGACGTCAAAAAGGAAGAAAATAATAAATATGATAGAATATTAAACGGCAAGCTTCCTCTTTGACGGAGGCGTTTAGCATAGCGGTGGCGGTCGTGAATGTAGTGGTTATGAATCGTCATATATATGGTGCGGATTTTTTTTGGGTGCTGTTATTAGCAAACCCACTTTGGTTAATAGCAAACCAGAAAAAAACGGATTCAGCCATTTTTTGCATTTTTATCTCTTCCCAAAAAATACTACTAGCAAACCAATCTTTTTTTTTACATTTTTTGCATTTTTGAATTTTGAGTCTCAAATGTTTCTCATTTGAAAAAGTGATCAACATGAAAGTTGTAGATCTCGATGTGATCTACAACTTTCATGTTGATCATTTTTTGATTTGAAGCCGTTTAGGCCTCCCATTTTGACCCGAAATGAGACACTCACGGAACGAGTCGTCCGTACAAGTTTTTCGGCGTGGCTTTTTTCGGAGCCCAAATCGAGGGTCTAAACTGCTTCAAATCAAAAAGTGTTCAACATAAAAGTTGTAAAGCTCATCGAGATCTACAACTTTCATGTTAAACACTTTTTGATTTGAAGCAGTTTAAGCCCTCTATTTGTTCCCCGAAATAAGTCACGCGTCCGTGCATATGTTTGGCATGACTTTTTTCAGGGGTCAAATCGGAGGTCTAAATTGCTTCAAATCAAAAGGTGTTCAACATGAAAGTTGTAGATCTCGTCGAGATCTACAACTTTCATGTTGAACACTTCCTATGAAAATGCACGTATAAAACGCAGTTCAAAAAGACGTGTATATTCTTATATGCACTTAACTCGTATATATAGCACAACACATCCTTATAGAAATTGGAAATCAAATATATTTCTAATCGGACAATATTTTGTTTAAAGATTTTGACACAGAAAAAAGAGTTTTGGACATACTAAATAAAATTTTGCAGCATTTTGACTCATTTCTAATGCTAACATAAGTGGTTGAATGAATACTTTTGAAATCATTTATAATGTCATTATATGTACTGAGTTATTTTGAAAGAATGAATGTTTTAAACAAAATTTTAAATTTTTTTTAAAAAAATTATGTTGGTTTGCTAGTAACAAAATGGTTTTCAAATAGCCATTTTGGAAAATGAGGGTTTGCTAATAGTAATGGTTTGCTAGAATCCAAATAGGATTTGCTAATAACAGCACTCTTTTTTTTTGCTTCATTGAGTTTGGACAAAAAATCATCGTCATGAAATATGTTTGAAATGCTCACGCTCGGTGCACCATCCTCGCTATGTGCACATAAATATCTTTTTTCGCAAACCAAATAAAAACTTATTAAAAAGTAACATTTTTCATAAAAAAATTTGTGCAAACCAACTTGTTAAGGGCAAACCAAATAGAAATTTATTAAAAAGTAACATTTTTCATCTTTCAAATCTTGTCAAACCAGTACAAAAATGTAACTTGCACAATAGCTGCAGAAATTAACTCTTTTTTTTTTTGTATTCAACTAATCTAATTCTACATGACCGGTGAAAATAAGTCCCCCCAAACGGAGTCTAAGAAGAGGAATGTGATGGCAGAGACGTAGGCATGTCCATCAGACCGAAGTCCCTAATCGAGTGGCTTTCCACAGGATTGGGGCTTCTCCTCCCGTTGCGCGTTGCTTTAACACTGTTCTCATTTTTCACAAGCTTCTTCACAACAGCCTCAGCTTCCTCCAACTCTCTGATCACAACCGCAGTCGCATCTCCGTCGCTCATAGCAAGGCTGAGCGGCACTGCAACAACGGTGCTCTCTCGCTAAGGTGGCGCGTGTTGAGGCTCCGCTCAAGATAGTCCACTAAGGCTCATCGGTGTGGAATGGCCTTATATAGTATCTCCAGCGTAGAGCCGTTACACTCTAGTGACACGAAACCCATTGGGTCTTTCCGAGTTGGTCCTTACACGCGCGGACATATAACAAAATACCCTAACAATCTCCTCCTATGTCCGTGGTGGGACCGGCGTCGGAAAAAGGGGTGGTGTGTGTAATGTTCAACTAGAATTCGACTCAATACACAACCGTGTCCATAACATCTGTCAGAGTAAATTGGACTTAAAGAAACATAAGTTTGTATGCACGCATAAGAATAAAACATAAACTCAGCAGCATCACATCATAGTCAAAAGTACAATCAGAGAATCAGGTACTAAAACACCTAGTGTCTCATGACCAACTGAAGAGCAACAAAGGAAAAATTAGTCCAAACAACAGATGGAAAAAGAGAGAGCTAAACAGTGCTCTAAAGCCAAAGACAAAAAAGACCAAACAAACACTCTAGTAGTCATCGCCCAACAGGTCATCATCCTCAGGATCCCAGACTGCAAATGCTCCTCCATCAGCAACAGCTCCTGTAATTTCCAACAGAGAACTTCATTCAGAATGAATTCAACCATGGAAAATGTACAAAGTATCTAGTTCTACTTATAAGAACGTAGTACTGAAAAGTTAAGCTAGAAGGGCAAGTAGTAGAGTATTTAGGTTTTACCTCAAAATCTGTTATCTGTTTCCAAAAGAAACGATTTCCAGACTTCTGGACACCGCAGCTGTATCTGTGTTCCTATGTGGAATGTCACGGTTACTGTTCTTCTAAAGTTAATTGGAACTCATCAAATGTGGAATGGAACCAATAAACGGAAGAAGAGCCAAACCTAGTCAGATTGTGTTATCAAATGTGGAATAACACTCTCCTCCTAGATAAGGAAGACGAAATCAGATGAAGTTGTTAACATCAAATGTGGAATGAAACAACTCACTAAATTCGTACTCAGCAATCCTGAACATCAGCGGAGCACAACACACTTGCTTTGACAAAGGAAGGTGGAAAAATCAAAACATTTGGACAAAAGGCGGAACTGAATCGCCTAACCTTGAAACTAAGGCTGAACTTACAACGCCTTGAGTCCCATTTCCCCCACTGTTTTGATTGATCGGTCTTTAGGCATTCCTTTCGTCAGTGGATCAGCCAGATTATCCTTCGATCGCACATCGACCAAAGTGATAATGCCTTGTTCTTTCAGATAATTCAGTAGAGCGTGTCTCAATCGTACATGTCGCCTCTTAGTATTAAAAAGGACATTCTTCACGACTTGGACTGCTGCTTGATTATCACAGTACAGGCTCAGAGAATTGACTTGAAGTCTAGACAAGGGAATGTCTAGAATCAAATTCCTGATCCAATCTGCCTCTTCACCAGCTGAAGCTAAGGCAAACAACTCGGCTTCCATAGACGACAAGGCTATACAAGTCTGTCTCTTGGATTTCCAAGTGACTGCAGCGCCACCCAAAGTGAAAATAAATCCACTGGTAGACTTGCTGTTCCCAACTTCTGAACACCGGGAGGCATCAGAGTATCCTTCCAAAGTATGAGGGTAACCAGTGTAGCACATAGCGTTGTTGAAGCCAAAATTGACCTCAACAAATGTTCACGAACCAAAGTGCAGTCAATGCCTACTTCTCTCAAACCTCGACCCCTGACAGGTTGCTAAGGCCCTAACACAGACCCAAAGCCTCAGCTGGGAGGTCCCACCACACACCCGGAAGATCTCTGAGAGCTTCCCCTCCAAAGCCAAATGCTGGGCTGGGAGCTCTTCAGAAGGCACTAGGGCTAGAGGAAAAATGATCAGCTTGCCTTCCAAAGAGCCCTTATGGGTCTTTTTATAGTCTTCCTTTGACCTGAAAATACTGAAATACCCCCGAGGGGTCTGCCGATAGCCAAATCCCGCTGTCATTTAAAGGGCATTTGGGTAATTCCACCTTGGGATAATTTATTATAAAATAATCCTCTTTATGAGCGCCGGGCCCCACCACGTGGGCCCACTTGGCGAGAACCCTGGTTGAGGAGGCTCCCGCTGGACCCCCACCCGGGCCAACCTTGGCGAGATCCCCTTGCCGGGGAGGTTCGCGCCCTCCACGGTCTTGAAACTACCACGGGCGGAAGGCCTACTTGGGGCCTTCTCGCCTCCCCTGGGCGGGAGCTTGCCCTAAGGCGGAAGCTTCCGTGGTCGACGAACTCTCCCACCGAGAGCTCGACTATCTGCCTTGGTCGGTCGACGATCTCTCCTGCCGAGAGCTCGACTATCTGCCTTGGTCGGTCGACGATCTCTCCTGCCGAGAGCTCGACTATCTGCCTTGGGCGAAAGCCCCTTCAGGGCGAGAACTCTATAAGTATGTCTTAGGGCTGACCCAGGGCTAACCCGAGCCTAGCCCAATCCCTCAGTGGTGTCTCCGGGTCCCACCCAGCGAATATGGGGTTGTACACAATCCCCGCTCTTTTCGAGCTAGCCCTGCGCTCGACAAGACAAGTCCAACCCCCAAAATATTCGCTGGACACGTGCCCGCCTATCGAGGGAATCTTTTGGTGGGTCCCCCTGCGGCTATAAATATGCACTGATGGACGTCCCTACGCCCTGCCCTTAAAATACGGCTTTCCGACTGAGCTCTCGCCTCCGGGATTTTCGCGCGAGCACACCATGCATTCCAAACGTGCTGCCAAACCGCTTCCGCAAGGCCTCCAAGACCGGTTAGCCGCTGCCCAAGCGCGGGCCCTGGCTAACTGTGCGGCGGTGGCTCCATGGTTAGCGAAAAAGACTTCAACCGCCGGGCCTTCGGAGCCGAAGAAGAAGGGAAAGAAAAGGGCGAAGGCGGTCCGGCGGGACCTTTCTCGCGAGAACAGGGATCCTCCTTCCCCCACTCCCAATCCTGCCGGAGATTCTTCCCTACAGAAGGTAAGCCTTTCGCACGTGCCTGCCGAGCTAACTGTACATTAGATTCGATGATTAAAGTATGCTTTCGCAGGAGTCCGCTCCCGATAATGACGCCGAAATTCCGCCCAGCTCTTCGAACCTACCCGCTCATCCCCCCGAAGGCCAAGCACGGGTCTCGGAAAGGATTCCTCCCGCCGAGACCGGAACAATAGGTACATTTTCCCTTGTCAATATTTCAACCAGACCCTTTCTTTTCTGAACCGTCTTCTCGCAGTGCCAGCTCCCGCCGACCCGGGTCTATCCACCCGGGAAGATGAAACGAGAACCGCCGAAGTGCCTCCCGCGGTGGCCAATCCTCTCCTGCAGGTGGGGGGGGTGGCTTCCAAACCTTCCGCTACTCTCAAGGATGCTGATCGCCCCTTGAGAGAAGACCACTCCCCTCATGCTTCCGGCCAGGCCGGGATCATCGTGCGCGAGCCCTTCCGCCCGGGGCTGGGCAAGCCTCTTCACCTCCTTTACGGAACCAACGGAGGGGCCGGGCCTTCTCGTCCAACTTTGGCTGACGGTTCTCGCCCAGCCGCAGGTATGCGAAAACTTTGTCGGACTGTCGATCGTCATGTCTTAACCAAAATTCTCGCGTGTTTCTTCCGCAGGTGATCCTGGCTTGGAAGTCAACGAGGAAGGAGAGGAAGAGGAAGAAGAAGACGAGGAAGAAGAGGATGAAGAGTCCCCCCTCCCTTCGTCTGGCGAGATAGAGGAAACCCTGAACAGTGCAGGGAGCGCGAAGGGGAGACGGAGGAAGATCTCGGCCATCCTGGCCAAGCTCGTCCGGCGAGACCGTGCCCATGCTGCCGCGGCGAAAGCGTTCCGCGAATCCGTGGAGCAAAGACTGGAGGCTCTGGAGCGGGACTTCTTCTTGGGCGAGACTGATTGCCCGCGCGGGCCTTCCGCCGAGTCTTCGCCAGGGAGGTGCATCTCGCAGATCCGGGACTACGCCAGGCGGATCAACCTTGGGTGTACCACGCTATCGTCTTACTTCAACCCGTTGGCGCCCCCAAGGACTAGGCGGCGAGAACGGGGACGATGGAGCTGGAAACCCTACTAGCCTTCACGCTCTGAAACTTAATGTATCTCTTTTTTCTTCTCCCCTTGTTTCTCTTTTTCAATGTCTGTAATAAACATTATTATTAATTAAGTTTTTATCCGGCTTGCGCTAGCAAGGGTCTCGCTTCTACCCATGTCTCTCTTTTCCCTTTCCTTTTTATCGTTCTGCGGGGCTTTTTAATCAAGGCGCTTACCCCGATCTAGGATGCTTGCGCTGATCTAGGAGGTTTGCGTTAACCCAGGAGGCTTGCGCCAGTCTAGGAGGTTTGCGTTAACCCAGGAGGCTTGCGCCAGTCTAGGAGGTTTGCGCCGATCCAGGCAGTCGCGTCGAAACCCGTAGCGACCGTTGACCGCCGTCATCCTGAGGGGGAGAACCGAGGCGCCATAGCCCGGATTCTGACAGCTGTACTCCGCTGTCACTTTCTCTCTCCGCCGGATGAACTCATGATGACTACGATTCCCTATAAATAGAGAAGTCTACCAACCGCATTTACTTCTCCGATCCGGAACCTCAGCCTTCCCTCCTTGCTTTCGCGTTCCTGCTCCCGCTTCGACTCCCCTACAGCTCTCGCTCTTACTCACGAACTAGCCATGCCTGGCGAGAGCAAGGGTCGCGCCCATTGCGCGGAAGCCTTCCAGAAACATCTCTTCCCTTCCTGCAAGCTCACCCTCGACGAGTACAACGCGATCGTCGACCGCTACGTTCCCGCCGGCTTCTCGGCGCGGAACCCGGGGAATCATGATAGGGTGAATACCCCCGGGGCGGGAGAGCTTGCCATCCCCCTCGAACATTTCGAGGTGGGCTTCCGCCTCCCCCTGTGGCCGGAGGTTCGGTTAGCTCTCCGTTATTATGGGGTGGTGCCCGCCCAGCTAAACCCGAACTCCGTCGCGATCCTTATAGCATTCATATGCTATATGCGATCCGAGAGGATCGAGTTTAGCCTGCCCATCTTCCGGAAGCTATTCAACTTCCGTGCCAAGGGGGGGGTAGTTTTCTTCTCCGGTCAACAGCTCGAGGTTACCGGTCTCGCCAATAAGCACCACCATTGGGGCGAGAAGTTCGTATACGTCAGCGGGGACTTCGGCAACGTCCCGCTTCAGCCCGTCCAGTATGAAGACGCTGCCTACAAGCCGCCCGCTCTGGGATCGCGCGAGAGCGCAATCCTGGAATTCTTCGGGAACAAGGAGTTCGACGTCCCCTATCTTCTGCGGGACGTCGACTCCCTCCCACTTGTTCAATCGGGCGAAGGTACGGTCTTGCCTGAGATTCCCTTTTTCTATCAAAGGTTTTCTTGCGCTGAAGTGCTAAAGCGTTTTTACTTTGCAGGAGAGCGGGAGGTTCCTCTGCGCCAACCCTTCGCCGCAGGACGGGGTGTTGGGGGTCTGGCAGCGAGAGGCCCCCTTGCGCTCGCGGAAGCCAGCGCCAGCGCCTGCCGAGAAGATCCAACCCCTTCCATGCCGCCACCGGCCAAGAAGCGGAAGGCCACCCTTCCTCCTCTCCGCACACTGAAGAGGCCGAAACCCTCTGCCCTTGAGAAGGGAAAAGCCCCGGCCGTCCCGCCTGTCCAACCTCCTCCCGAGGGCAGGTCCTTTGAAGCGATCCTTCAGATGGCCAGCGAGATGGATGCCGCCGCCAAGAGCCGTGCCGAGGCTTCCGCCAGGAATATATCGGCCGCAAGCGAGGCTGGTGGAGAAGCGGTCGCCGCCGAAACCTCCGCCAGCGTCCCGCCCCCGGAGGTGCCGAGAGGGCACCGAAACTTTGGCTTCGGCGTTAGATACGCCGACTCGGAGGGGAAGCCTCAGATGGAATGGGACCCTGAGTCAAACTCGATCAGGGTTTCAACCCTCCTTCCCAGATGGGCGGAGGGGGAGAATGTGACCGGCGAGGCCTTCTCGCTTGGGTATGGTCTCTACAGCCGGGAGGATGCTGGCGTTTTTGACCAGATGTCCACCCGCCTCCTAGCCTTCGACGCCACCCGGGCCCTGATGCGCGCGTTCGAGCTCACGCATATGTGTGCGCGCCGAGGCATCACCCTTGACAAGAATTTTACCGATATGCGCAAGGCGAGGGAGGACGCGATAGCTCGCGCGCATGTCGCGGAGGAAGAACTCGCGAGAGCTCAACAGGAGCTCGCGGATGTCAAATTGGCGCTGTCTCTGCGCCCCGCGACCGAGGTAGGCGAGACCTTCCTGAGCCCTTGCCCCCGTTTCCTCGAAGTTTCTACTGTGTAATGCGTGACTAAGATCTTTTGTCCCTTTTGCAGGATTCCGCCCAAGTCAGGGAGCTTCGCGCAGAGCTGGCCAACGCGCGCTGCGAGAGCGTCCTTCTGAGGGAACAGCTCCGCGCAGAGCTAACGAAGGGCCCGCCCCCGGAGCTAGATGCGCGGTTGCGGAGCCGCTACCTCTCGGAGTATGACGTCGATAAGCTGCTTCAAGCCAACGCTCAAGCGACCGTCAGGCTGACGCTCGAGACGCTGCGAGACGTCGAGCTGCTCCGGGAGGATGGCGCAACCATCGACGCTCGCCAGCTTCTCCCTTGGCTTTACGACCCGGTTCCCAAGCCCCCGGGCGCGCCGGACTCGCCGCTCTCAGACGTCCCGAGGTCCTCTCCCGCTGTTGACGAGACGTCCGGGGAAGGTTCTGGCGATGCTTCAAGCGAGAGCACCAGTGGGGACTACAGCGCGTCTCCTTAAGTTGTCTTTTACTTTGAATATCCTTTTGTAATGAGCGAGAAGCTCCTCACTTTTGTAATTAACCTTATATAAAGTAATGTTTCATTTCTTCACTGTCATTGTGTTTTTTAAGCGTATATTACTATGCCGAATGACCTCCGCGCGAGCTTCCGCCGAGACCCTTAGTCTCTTTAGGGTGACCCTACTTAGAGATCAGCTAGGCGGAAACCTCGCATCGTCGATTGAATCGTCCTGTCTGGGTCCGCCGGGGGCTTTCTTTTGCGAGAACCTCCTTTAGCCGAGACCTTTGCTGGCCGAGACCTCTGGGCCGGGGTCCTTACTGGCCGAAACCTCCGGGCCGCGATCTGCCGAGACCTCCAAGCCAAGACTTTTACTGGCCGAGACCTCTGAGCCGAGACCTCTGGGCCGGGGTCCTTACTGGCCGAAACCTCCAGGCCGCGATCTGCCGAGACCTCCAAGCCAAGACTTTTACTGGCCGAGACCTCTGAGCCGAGACCTTTACTGGCCGAGACCCCTGAGCCGAGACCTTTACTGGCCGAGACCCCTGAGCCGAGACCTTTTAGGGATTTGCCCCCGGTCTAGGTCAGGGTCCTGCCCTCATATTTTTCCAACCAATCAAACCCCTACCCCGCCGGCGAGCCGTTGGACCTGCTAGCTTATATGGGCGCCTGCGCAGCGGGTCTACCGGGGTTTGAGCCGAGCTCGTTGTAACGTAGTAACTACCAATCAAGAACCAAGAATCAAAAGGCCAAGGACTCCACCTATCCCCCGCAGGCGAGCCTTCGGACCTGCCAGCTTGGTGGGAGCCTGCGCAGCGGGTCTGCCTGGGGCCGAGCCGAGCTCGGGGTGTCGTTGAAGTGGCTAAGAACAAAATATCACAAGAGCCAACCTATCCCCCACAGGCGAGCCTTCGGACCTGCCAGCTTGGTGAGAGCCTGCGCAGCGGGTCTACCTGGGGCCGAGCCGAGCTCGGGGTGTCGTTGAAGTGGCTAAGAACAAAGTATCACAAGAGCCAACCTATCCCCCACAGGCGAGCCTTCGGACCTGCCAGCTTGGTGAGAGCCTGCGCAGCGGGTCTACCTGGGGCCGAGCCGAGCTCGGGGTGTCGTTGAAGTGGCTAAGAACAAAGTATCACAAGAGCCAACCTATCCCCCACAGGCGAGCCTTCGGACCTGCCAGCTAGATGAGAGCCTGCGCAGCGGGTCTACCTGGGGCCGAGCCGAGCTCGAGGTGTCGTTGAAGTGGCTAAGAACAAAGTATCACAAGAGCCAACCTATCCCCCACAGGCGAGCCTTCGGACCTGCCAGCTAGATGAGAGCCTGCGCAGCGGGTCTACCTGGGGCCGAGCCGAGCTCGGGGTGTCGTTGAAGTGGCTAAGAACAAAATATCACAAGAGCCAACCTATCCCCCACAGGCGAGCCTTCGGACCTGCCAGCTTGGTGAGAGCCTGCGCAGCGGGTCTACCTGGGGCCGAGCCGAGCTCGGGGTGTTGATGAAGATAACCAAACCTCTCCCCCACAGGCGAGCCTTCGGACCTGCCAGCTAGATGAGAGCCTGCGCAGCGGGTCTACCTGGGGCCGAGCCGAGCTCGGGGTGTTGATGAAGATAACCAAACCTCTCCCCCACAGGCGAGCCTTCGGACCTGCCAGCTAGATGAGAGCCTGCGCAGCGGGTCTACCTGGGGCCGAGCCGAGCTCGGGGTGTTGATGAAGATCCCTTCAACCAGGCCTATTCTATCACTGAGATGAGGGATCATAGCCAGTTAAAACTAAAACATAAAGGTTGCCTATTCAGCGACAGTCAACATTTTGAAGTAAACTTATTGAAAATGCAACAGTTGTTTACAACACTACAATCCTTCTTTCCCTCCTACGGGTAGAAGCGCTTCAGGTCATCACCATTCCAGGTGTGACTCAAGGTCCTTCCCTCCGCGTCCTGGAGATAGTAGCCTCCGTTAACCAGAGCCTTCTCTACTATGTAAGGCCCTTCCCAGCTAGGATTGAGCTTACCAACCGCGGCCGACCTTCCCGCTGCGTCGACCTTTTTCAGTACTAGATCCCCCTCGGCGAATTGCTTGACTCTGATGTGCTTATCGAAGTACCGAGCCATTCGCCGTTTTATTTCTTCTTGCCTGATGGCGGCAACATCCCGCAGCTCTTCCACCATATCTAATGAGAGGCGCAACCCTTCCTCATTCTCCAACCTCCAAGCTTCGCTTCCCTCACCTGCGGCCGTGACCCTTGGGGACCGAACCTCGAACTCCACCGGGAGGACAGCCTCGCACCCATGAGAGAGCTTGAAGGGGGTCTCTCCTGTGGCCGTGTTCGGAGTTGTTCGCAAGGCCCACAGGACGGAAGGGAGCTGTTCCACCCAGTTACCCTTCAGGTTCTCCACCTTCTTTTTGAGCAAGTTGACGATGACTTTGTTTGCCGCCTCCACCTGACCATTGCTCCGAGGATGGTGGACAGAGGCGAACCTGAGATCGATCCCCAATTGGGTGCAGAAGCTGATGAATTCTTCGCTGGCAAACTGAGGACCGTTGTCTGTCACTATCGCTTGGGGCAATCCGTGCCTGCAAATGATTTCCCCCCAAACGAAGTTTCTAATGACCTGGGAGGTTACCTTGGCTAACGGCTTGATCTCCAGCCATTTGGAGAAGTAGTCAATCATCACTAGGAGGAACCTCCTTTGCCCGCTAGCTGGAGGGAAGGGTCCAACCAGGTCCATCCCCCAAATGGCGAAGGGCCATGGCGCCGTGATGCTTCGAAGTCTTTGCGCGGGCAAGAGCTGGAGAGGAGCATGTACTTGGCACTTCCGACACCTCCTTGCGAATTCAGCTGTATCCTTCCTTAAGGTCCGCCAGAAGTATCCTTGCCTTATCACCCTTGCTTCCAATGTCCTTCCCCCCGAATGGCTGCCGCACTCTCCAGAATGCACCTCTTCCAGGATCCTCGGGACTTCCTCTTCGGTTACGCATCTCGCGAGGAGCCCCGACAACATCTTCCGATGCAAGCTCCCTTCCAGCATCAGGTAATGAGCCGCCTTGTGCCTGAAGCTCTTTGCATCCTTGACTTCTTCCGACAGTTCTCCTGTGGTTAAGAAAGTCACCAATGGATCTATCCATGAGGACCGCCGACTCACCTCCATCAACTCCCCCTCTTCAATGGCTGGTCGGAATAGTTCGGTTAGGGTACCTCCTCCCCGAGGCCCGAACTTTGCCAGTCGATCAGCTGCCATGCTTTCCTCCCTGGGAACATGTTGAATAGAAAAAGAACGGAAACCTCCAATAATAGCTCTTACCTTTGATAGATATCTTGCGAGGGTAGGCTCCCGGGCCTCGAACTCGCCTCGGATCTGCGAGGCTACCACCATTGAGTCGGTGAAGGCCTCCACATCCTGGATTTCCAGCTCCTTTGCCAAGCGAAGGCCGGCGATCACAGCCTCATACTCTGCTTGGTTGTTGGTTACAGGGAAGTGGAAGGTCACTGCTTGCTCTATGGTAACTCCCTGAGGACTCACCAACACCACACCTCCTCCCAGGGAGTGCCTTCCTGAGGCCCCGTCGACCACCATCTTCCACGCTTCTTGCGGCTTTGGTTCTTCGGCCTCCGCCTCGGTAACATAGTCCGCCAGAAAATCCGCTACGGCCTGGGCTTTGATAGAGAGCCTCGGGACGAAAGAGATGTCAAACTCGCTTAGCTCGATGGACCACTTTGCCAACCTTCCTGAATGTTCCACCCCTTCCAAGACCTTGCGAAGGGGATGGTCTGTTACCACCCTAATCGAGTGCGCTTGAAAGTAAGGGCGAAGCTTCCTAGCTGAGATGACCAAAGCATATGCTAGCTTCTCCAGGATGGGGTATCGGAGCTCTGCCTTTTTTAAGATTCGGCTGACATAATAGACGGGTAATTGCTTCTTCCCCTCTTCCCTAACCAAGACGGAGCTCACCGCCTCTCCTCCCACTCCTAAATACAAGGCTAGGTCCTCCCCCTCCTTTGGGCTTTGAAGTAACGGAGCCTGGGAGAGTTGCCTCTTCAGCCCCTGAAAAGCCTCTTCGCACTCGGCCGTCCATTCGAATGCTTGGTTGCCACGAAGTACTTTGAAGAAGGAGGAACATCTATCCCCTGACCGCGAGAGGAACCTGCTTAACCCGGCCAACTTCCCGGTCAAGCGCTGGATCTCCTTGGCGTTGCGAGGCGATTCTAGGTCTAGAATAGCCTTAACCTTATCGGGGTTAGGCTCTACCCCCGCAGGAGTCAAGAGGTGTCCGAGGAATTTTCCGCGGCTAGCCCCGAAGACACACTTCAAGGGGTTCAACCTCATCTTGAACCTTCGCAGGGTGGCAAACGTCTCCTCCAAGTCTCGCAAGTGGGAATCAACACACTTGCTCTTGACCATGAGGTCATCCACATAGACCTCCAGGTTCCTTCCCCTTTGATCTCGAAAGACTCGATCCATCATGCGTTGGTATGTTGCCCCTGCATTCTTTAATCCGAAGGGCATCATCTTATAGCTGAAGCATCCCTCTCTTGTGATGAAGGAAACATCCTTGACATCAGGAGGGTGCATCCGGATCTGGTGGTAACCTGAAAATGCATCTAAAAAACTCATAAGAGAAAAACCGACGGCTGAGTCAACCAGCGCGTCGATTCGAGGCAAGGGGTAACAATCCTTGGGGCATGATTTATTTAATAAGGAAAAATCGATACACATGCGCCATTTTCCTCCTCCCTTCTTTACCATTACCACGTTGGAGATCCAGCCTGGATACTGGATCTCTGAGATGAAGCCTGCGTCCAGGAGCTTTTGGACCTCCTCTCGGATGGGGGCTTCTAGCTTGGTGGCGATGGCCCTCATCTTTTGGCGTATGGGGCGGGCTCTGGGATCCAGGTTCAAGCGATGACAGGCCACGTCCGCGTCGATGCCCGGCATGTCTGCCGCGCTCCAAGCGAAGATGTCGACGTTGCTTTGGATGCAGGCTCGCATCCGCTCCTGATCCTCAAGGCTCAAGCCTCCGTTGATCCGAATCCTTTGCACCTCCCCCGCTCTTGTAAGCACCTCCATCTCCACCACCTCTTCGGCCGGCTCCAGCCCCGACCGCTCCCAACTTGCCCTTGCCTCTTCCCGCTCAAACTCGAGCTCTTCTCCCCCAACCTTATCAACTTCCATCGCCTCCTCCAGGCTCTCCTCCTGCATCTGCTCTTCTTCATCCACCACTCCTCTCGCCTCCGCTATCTCCTCAGCAACCTCCATCGCCTCTCCCAGGCTCTCCTCCTGCATCTGCTCTTCTTCATCCACCACTCCTCTCGCCTCCGCTATCTCCTCAGCAACCTCCATCGCCTCTCCCAGGCTCATCCCCCCTTCCCCAACTCCTTCCTGCTCAGCCATCTCCCTCTCCAGCTCCTCTGCCTCCTCCATCCATGACACGGTGTTAACCGCCGTCACATAGCACTGCCTTGCCATCTTCGGATCCCCCCTGATCCTAACCTGTACCCCTCCATTGTTGAACTTGAGGCATTGGTGGTACGAGGAGGGTACACAGCGAAAGGCGCTGATGAGGGGACGTCCGAAGATGGCATTGTAACTACTCGGGGCGTCCACGATCACGAACCGACAGTTCCGTGAGACGCCCCCAAGCCTCACATGCAGGCCCACTCCCCCTTCCACTTCTTTCCTTTCTCCGGAGAAGCCAAAAAGCGGTCCATCAGAAGCCAGGACCCTTTTTCCTTCCACTCTCATCTCATCGAAGGCCTTCTTGAAGATCACATTCACCGAGCTCCCATTATCCACCAGTATCCGGGAGACGGTGTAGTTTTCTACCGCTGTCTGGATCACAAGTGCGTCGCAGAACGGGTCCTCGTAGTCTGGCATATCCGCGGATGAGAAAGTGATCTTCTCCTCTGGGGGCGGAGCCTGGGAGGTCGAGGCGACCCCTCGGCGGAACATGGTTTGAAGGCTCCCCTTGCGGGTTGCCTCGATCCCCACTCCCCCGTGGATCACTCCAATCCCTCCTCGGGTCCCCACGTCAGTCCTGTCTTCACATCTGTCCTCCACCTCTTCCCGCTGTACTTCGACGATCCTTGCAGGTGGATCTTGCCTTCCGGCCACTCTGGCCCCTCTAATCTCCAGAAACTCTGGGCAGGTGGCCGTTGCGTGACCTTCCTCCTGATGGAAGTCGCAATAAGGCAACGCCACCCTGCCCCCTCTTCCTTCTCCTCCTCCCCTTCTTCCGGCTCCCCGAAATCTTCTTCCTCTTCCCCTTCCCACCTCCATAGCCTCCTGCGGCTGTGGGAAATGACCCCTTGGTCCTTGTCGCCATCCTCCCTGCTCCAACCTTCTGGGCTCCCGAAAGTTATCTCTTATCTGAAGTCCTCCCTGGCCCAGGGGGCGACCCTCCTGAGGCCTCCAACCCAGTCGGTTGTTTGGCTCCCTGGCCCCCCCATGCTGTTGCCCCTGCCCTCGGGGCTCTTCTCTTCTCCTATCTTCCCTCGGCTCCCTCTGCTCCCTCTGCTCTCTCTGCTCTCTCTGCCTTCCCGCCACCGGCTCCTTCACGTCATCCTCGGCCAACCTGGCCAGCTTCCTCGCAAACGCCGGGTTTGCCCTCTCGAAGTCTATCTCCTTCGCCGCCCTCTCCATGAGCTCCTCAAAAGAGAGGGGGGGCACTCTCTTCAACTCCATGCTGAAAAACCCTGGCCTCAGCCCCAGGGTGAAGGCTAGCATCAGCGCATACCCCGGGACCTCCTGGACCAGGAGAACCTCCTCTTGGAACCGGTCGACATAGCGACCCAACGTCTCCTCCGGCCCTTGCCTCACTGCAAACAGGCACTCAGCCTCTTTCTTCCTTTTCTTCGAAGTTGAGAATCTCAACAGAAAACCCCTCCGCAGATCCTCAAAGCTGTAGATGGAACTCGCCGGCAACTGGTGGAACCAGTCCCTGGCCTTTTCTTTCAGAGTGATGGCAAAAAGCCGACACTTGAAGGCATCCGACATTTGCCTGATGGACACCACGTCCTCGAACCATTGCACGTGCTGGACCGGGTCATCCTTCCCGGTGTAGTAGGTCATGTCTGGCTCCCGGAACCCCTCCGGCACTGGAGCCGAGACAATGAGCTCACTAAAGGGGGTCTCGCCCCCTGCCTGGCGAGAAGGCACGTCCCGCGATCTCGGTTGGCTGGACCGATCCGCGAGACCTTGCCCAGGGAAGAGCTCCCTCACCGTCGCCTCCTTCTCGCCCAGATCCGCCGGAAGCCCCTTCTCGAGACGCTGGCCTGGGAAAAGCTCCCGCGCGGCCACGTCCCTCTCGCCTGCCTCCACCGGGACCTCCTTCCCGGGGCGCTGCCCTGGAGCGTTCTCGCCTAGCAGCGGAACCACCTCCACCGGAACCTGCGGCGTCTCCCACTCGTTCCTTGCCGAGAAGGCCAAGTTGATCGTCTGCATGACTTCTCGCCTGAAGTCCTCAAACATTTTCCTCGTCGCCTCGTCCACCCGGGTGGGGGATCCTCCCGCGCCTGATCCTTCACCCTCGCCTCCTGCCATGGGACTTAACTCAAGATTTTCTTACACCGACTGCTTCCACGCTCACCGCACCAGAACTGTTGAAGCCAAAATTGACCTCAACAAATGTTCACGAACCAAAGTGCAGTCAATGCCTACTTCTCTCAAACCTCGACCCCTGACAGGTTGCTAAGGCCCTAACACAGACCCAAAGCCTCAGCTGGGAGGTCCCACCACACACCCGGAAGATCTCTGAGAGCTTCCCCTCCAAAGCCAAATGCTGGGCTGGGAGCTCTTCAGAAGGCACTAGGGCTAGAGGAAAAATGATCAGCTTGCCTTCCAAAGAGCCCTTATGGGTCTTTTATAGTCTTCCTTTGACCTGAAAATACTGAAATACCCCGAGGGGTCTGCCGATAGCCAAATCCCGCTGTCATTTAAAGGGCATTTGGGTAATTCCACCTTGGGATAATTTATTATAAAATAATCCTCTTTATGAGCGCCGGGCCCCACCACGTGGGCCCACTTGGCGAGAACCCTGGTTGAGGAGGCTCCCGCTGGACCCCCACCCGGGCCAACCTTGGCGAGATCCCCTTGCCGGGGAGGTTCGCGCCCTCCACGGTCTTGAAACTACCACGGGCGGAAGGCCTACTTGGGGCCTTCTCGCCTCCCCTGGGCGGGAGCTTGCCCTAAGGCGGAAGCTTCCGTGGTCGACGAACTCTCCCACCGAGAGCTCGACTATCTGCCTTGGTCGGTCGACGATCTCTCCTGCCGAGAGCTCGACTATCTGCCTTGGTCGGTCGACGATCTCTCCTGCCGAGAGCTCGACTATCTGCCTTGGGCGAAAGCCCCTTCAGGGCGAGAACTCTATAAGTATGTCTTAGGGCTGACCCAGGGCTAACCCGAGCCTAGCCCAATCCCTCAGTGGTGTCTCCGGGTCCCACCCAGCGAATATGGGGTTGTACAAGCGTGATCTTTAGTACCTTTCAGATACCTCATCAGCCGATCTAAGGCATCCCAATGCTCTTTGCCTGGACTACTAGTAAAGCGACTCAGCATGCCAACAGAGAAAGCAATGTCTGGTCGTGTACAACTTGTGGCATACATGAGACTACCAATGATCTTCGAGTACTTTACTTGATCAACGCTGGTCCCTTCATTCGGACTCAACTTGACATTTGGATCAATTGGTGTTTCAACAGGCCTACAGTCTTTATAACCCCAGGTAGTGAGAATCTGCTCAATGTAATGAGCTTAACTTAGAGTGACACGTCCATTGTGTACTCTAACTTTCATACCTAACAGGGTATCTACAGGACCAAGGTCCTTCATATCAAACGCTTTCGCGAGAGCGGATTTAGTATCCCTTACTGCGGCAAGGTCTGAACCCAGAATCAACATGTCATCCACATATAGGCATATGATGACTGTTTGATTTGACATCGAGCGGTAGTAGAGGCACTTGTCTGAAAGACTGGACTGAAATCCAATGCTCTTTACCACTTGATCAAATTTCATGTGCCACATCTTAGGTGCTTGTTTAAGACCATAGATCGATTTATCGAGTTTGCACACTTTTTCTCTTAGATCCTTATGTACATAACCTTCAGGTTGTGCCATGTAGATCTCCTCATCAAGCTCTCCATTTAAGAAGGCTGTCTTTACATCCATCTGATGAACTATAAAGTTCTCGATAGAAGCTAAGGCAAGAAGTATCCTAATAGTGGATAGGTGGCAAACAGGTGAATAGACGTCAAAGTAGTCAATTCCCCCCTGTTGTTTATAACCCTTAGCTACTAGACGTGCTTTATATCTGGCTATAGACCCATCACTGTGTAACTTCTTCTTTAGTACCCACTTGCATCCTAGGACTTTAGCTCCTTTCGGCAGGTCAACTAGATGCCAAGTGTTGTTTTGTAGCAGCGAGTTCATCTCATCATCGATGGCTTCTGCCCACATTAACGCATCTCTAGATCGCATTGCTTCCTGATAGGAAAATGGATCATCCTCTAAGTGGTAGGTGACGAAGTTCTCACCAAAATCCTTAGGGATTCTATCTCTTGTAGATACTCTAATAGGAACAGGTTCCACCTCTAGAGGTTGGGGAGCAGTGCCAGAGGGGCCAGCTTCAGGTTCTACCGTAGATTCTGAAATCATGTCAGTAGACCCGGAGACGGTCAAGCCATGATCTTTGATAAATTTATGTTCAAAGAAAATAGCATCTCTAGACTCTATCACTGAATTAGTGGATAGATCCAAAAACCGGTCAGCTGCACTATCTTCTGCACTACCTAGATAAACGCAAGTCGTTGTTCTAGGTCCCACCTTAGGTCTCTTAAGGTCTTGTATTCTTACATAAGCAATACAGCCCCAAGTCTTTAGAGTGTCATATCTACAGGGATGCCCATGCCACAACTCATACGGAGTAGAGTTTAGCTTTGAATGAGGCACTCTATTTAGAATGTGATTTGCAGTTAGTACTGCTTCCCCCAAAAAAGAATTAGTCATGTCAGCTGTGAGGAGCATAGAATTCAACATCTCTGTTAAAGTTCTATTCTTACCCTCAGCGATGCCGTTTGACTGGGGTGAGTAAGGAGCTGTGGTTTCTAGGATTATGCCCTCAGAGGCACAAAAGTCTCTAAACCCAGTTGCAGTGTACTCTCCTCCTCGATCACTTCTAAACCTCTTAATCTTTAAGTTTAATTGATTTTCTACCCGAGATTTGAAAATCTTGAAGGTCTTAAATGTCTCATCTTTCGATTTCAATAGGTAAACATGACAATATCTGGAATAATCGTCGATGAATGTAATTAGATATTTCCTTCCCCCTCTAATGGCATGACTACGAAAATCACAGAGGTCGGAATGTATCAACTCCAGAAGTTGTGTGCTCCTAGAAACGGTCTTGAAAGGGCTTCTAGTGATCTTAATCTGGGCACAAACCTCACACCTATCAAATCGAATAGACAGATCTAATGGAATGTTTTGACTTTTAGCTAAATCTCGCATTTTCTTATAGTGAATATGTCCAAGTCTATTGTGTAATAACTTTGGATCTATCAGAGTGGAACTCACTTAGTTTATGCAATCGTTATCTAGGCTAAGTCTATACATACCATTGATCAGATAAGCGCAACCAAAGTAGTGAGAATTGACAGATAAAGTCATTCTACCGTTCATGGTTGTGAAAAACATTCCAGCTTTATCAAGCAAACTCATAGAAATCAAATTCTTGGTTAAATTAGGAACTACTTTAACATGTTGTAAAATTAAAGTTTTACCTGAAGAGAGGACTAGCTCTGCAGTCCCAGCATGAGTAACATTTGTCGCTCCTCCATTGCAGTTCTCGACTTTTTCCTTGACCGCTGTGACCTTTGAGAGAAGACCCCTATCATTTGTGACGTGACAGGTAGCACCACTGTCCAGCCACCACTCAGACGACGCACTGCGGTGACTACTCCCAATCATAGCCACGAAGGACTTGGAATCAGAGTTGTCGACCACCATGTTCGCCACATTTTGTGGGGCTTCCTCTTTTTGTCTTTTCGGACCCTTGCATTCAGCGGCCCAATGACCCCATTTACCTCAGTTGTGGCACTTGCCCTTCTTCCTTTTGAGAGAAGGCTTTTTGACCGCCAACGGTGCGTGGGAGTCACCCTTAGGTGCCGGGGGCTTCCGAGAAGGCTTACTAGGCCGTGAAACGAAATTGACAGCCTGTGAGGGCTGCGCAACCTGCTCCAAGCTTTTCCCAGCGATGTTCTGGTCCTCAATGTGGATGAACCTTTTAAGTTCATCAAGACTTATCTTCTCTTTCAGTCGATGCATCTCAGTCTTGAAAAAGAGCCACTCAGGAGGCAGCTTGCTCAGTATCATGTACACAAAGAGACTGTCGTCCATCTTCGACTGATCATCATCCAGCTTCTGACGCAGGTTGACCAGCTCCAAGAGTTGAGTTGTGATGGGCACGTTCGCCTTGAATCTGAAGTTGAAAAACTTCTCTCCAATAAGCGATTTTGACAATCCTTCCTCCTTCTGAAAATGCGCGTTGAGCCGATCCCAAATTTCTTTTGCAGATTTGTAGGCGTGGTAGGTCAGCGCGAGACGGGGATTCAGGGAATTCAACAAGTAATCCCTACAGAAATCCTCATCCTTGTTCCACTGGTATTCGTCCACGTCCTCGACAGTAGAAGCGAAATCGCTCTGAACAGTATAGAAAATCTCGCGTTCCTTCATTCCTAGTTGGACTTGAATTTTCCAACTGAGAAAGTCGGAGGCGTCGAACGATTGCAATTTTATGGTGTCGAGCGCGCTTTTCTTCGACATCGAACTAGATTTAAACAAAATTAAAATTCTAGAACGAGATCACCTGAGCTGTATGAAGACGTCAGAAAAACTTCGGATCCAATCCAAGAATTATAATTTGCACCTTCTCTTCGGCAGGAGATGGAGATTAATTTTGCGGAGTCCAAGAATTTCTAGAGTCACTGAATCACGTTCCAAATAGCCAATGAACAAGTTCTAGAAGGAGATCTATCTGTCCACTGAACCAAATTGAACAAGAAGATAATTCTTCCCCTCGAGATTCAGAGAAGTGCAAACTTGCTGTGGAAGGATTTGACTTCAGGAAAAAAAAAGGAGTTCCAAAAATAGGGTTCGAGACAACAGCGCAAATCTCCTCTCGTTAGAAGAAGATCTCAGATCTTTCAGTGGATGTTCCTTCCGGTTGCAAGACCTCCTGGCGACAGCAAGCAAAGAAGATGGCCAATCACAGCGGAGAAGATGACCTTGCAGAAAATCCTCGCTGGACTTCCAACAGCAAAGAACCAGAGATCTCAGAATTTTTTTCTTTTTTTTTGTTTTGATCTGCAGTCTGCAATGGTGAGGAGAACGATAGATCTGGAAATCAAAGTGAAAAAGGCGATCCGCGGGATCCGGCAACACCAGATCTGAACCAGACGGTGATGCTCCAGGCGGGAAGAAGACAACGATCTCTTCCTATCTACGTCTTTCGCGAAACCGGGAAACCAAAAAGAGGGCTTTCGCGAACCGAGGACAGCGCCGATGAGAAAACCTTCCACGATCTACGTCTTCCACTTTCCCACCAAGGGCGACGTGAGCGCGAGAGAGCGGACGGGAGAAGGCCGATCCCGCTTCCTTCTTCCTTGCGATCCGGCAGCCAGTCAGAGAGGCGCAGGAGAAAAAAAATGACCGGCGGCTGCGAGATGATTTTTCGATCGGGAGAGGGAGAGAGCGAAAACCTAATTCGTATCTTGAGAATGTTGAGGCTCCGCTCAAGATAGTCCACTAAGGCTCATCGGTGTGGAATGGCCTTATATAGTATCTCCAGCGTAGAGCCGTTACACTCTAGTGACACGAAACTCATTGGGTCTTTCCGAGTCGGTCCTTACACGCGCGGACATATAACAAAATACCCTAACAGCGCGATGCTGGGAGAGCCTGGATGATTTGAGGAACGAATACGGAATTAAAATTTTGGTGAAAAAATCCTATGGTTAGTTTGCACCTAGCCATAAGAGTGTTTTCATTATTTTAATCAAATTTATTATTGGGTTTTTTTTTGACGGTTTGCACCTAGACGTGGTTTGCACATAACATGAATCTTTTCTTTTAGGATTTAAAAAAAATGTCTCTTCTCCTTCTCGCCATTAGCTCACTGAAATAGTTGTTCTTTCTGCACCGCATCATCTCATCATTAGCTCACTGAAACAACTATTTTTCTACCTCATTTATTCATTAAATCTGCAAACGTACGATGAGGATGGTGCGTTGAATACACCCAAAAAAAATTCCATCAAATAGAAAAATGCATGGATAAAGTACATAAAATATTTTGCAATCCCGAAACTATACAAATTTGGGCCATAATCAATTATAATAAAAGAAAATAAATTGCCAAAAATAAAAAAAATAAACTAAAATATTAGAAATATGTAATTAACAACTGTAATATGATTTGTATTCAATGCAATTTTTATTGCAGTGCTGAAGCCTTAACCCCCTTGCATTGTGAGTTGGGGTTACATTTGCCGAACAATTGGCGTTATCCGGCCCAGTAACAAAAAAAATGTAATTGTGTAGAACTGTAACTATTGGGCCAAATTGGGCCTTCCCTAGAGTAAAGATGAAATCCAAAAACTTGTTCAAATGAAGAGTAATAATCTTTATTCATCCTATTATGGGTATTTAGGGTAACAGAGAGTGTACATAGGAGGAGATTAGGGCTCCGTTTGGGGGGACTTATTTTCACCGGTCAAGCGGTTACGATCACATGTATCGGATCATAATTAAGATCTGATTCATGCGATCGTAACAACTTGACCGGTGAAAATAAGTCCCCCAAACGGAGCCTAAGGCTGCGTTTGGAGCGGCTTATCAGCTTATTTGCGCAGGTGAGTTTGGATAAAAATGTCATTGTCATAGAATGTATATTTGATATCACAAATATTGTTACAAAAAAGAAACTAGTTTGAGGCATAAGATTTTTGTATGACTATGACATTTTTGTCCAACATCACCGGAGCAAATAAGTCATGATAAGCCGCACCAAACGCAGTCTAAGGCTTCGTTTGGGGGGACTTATTTTTCCCCGTATTTAAGGTCTGGTTCATGCGGTCGTAAACGCTTGACCAGTGAAAATAAGTCCCCCCAAATGAAACCTAAGACTTTATTTGGGTGAACTTATTTTCATCGATCAAGCGGTTACGATCGCATGAACAGAGCCTTAAAATGATGGACTAAAGAGGTCTAATGAACTTTACAACATGGGCTCAAAACTGGGTTTTATGGACAATATTAAACATATTTTAACAAAACTAAGGCCCCTAACTAAAGTTTTACGTATGCCTTAATGGGCCCACTAAATCTAAGTTGATTGCTTTGAAATTTAAATTGATTGTTTTTGATATTATCTATACTATATTATATTAAAAAGAGAAGCTTGGTGAAACATTCACTCTTTGATTTTATCTTCTTTGTTACAAAAGTTTTAATATTTTAATTTTTTTTATTTAAAAAAAATATGCTCTCATATACGTTCACAAAATGACTTATATAAAATAAAAAATATGTTCTTCTCGTCGCTCGAAACTCCCCGTGTGCATGACAAAAATGAGAGACGAGAATAATATAACGCTCAATCACATACCGCCGTTGTTGAGCGTAGAGGCTGAGCCCCCGTGACATAAAATAATTGATTATATAGTCTTGTGAAAGTTGTTAGCATTTATTATAAGACTACGTATGCAAACAAGGTGCGCACTTTCATTTCCGCAACAAAAACTATTTTTCGTGTATATTAAAAATATTCAATCTTTGTAAATTATCGTCTCCTTTCCCATTCGCACTGCATCAACGTCTCGCCTTACTTCCAAGCCGCCCTTTTGAGTCGGCGTTAGGGACTTCCTAATCCATAATTCGTGTTAAATAATATTAAATAATGTATTTATTTAATGTATTTACTGTTTTTCCCTTTAGTCCCACATTGCCTATTGGGCTCTCTCCCCCCTTCTCTTCTCCTATATGTAAGACCTATTGGTCACCATTTTTGATATAAATACAAAGACCTATTTGTGTACATCTCACTTCTAACATGGTATCAGAGCCCAGGTTTAATTTTTCTCGCTCACCTCTCTGCTCGCGTATCTGTCCAATCCTGCACGGAGTTGTCGACCTCTGACCAAACCCAGCCCCCTCCTGCCCAGCTCGCCCCCTACCGCCCTGCCAGCTCGCCCCCCTGCCGACTCTCCCCAGCTCGCCCCCCCAGCCCGCTCGCCGCTCTGTCCAACCCGCCCCCTCCCCCCTCTCCAGCTCGCCACCACCCAGCTCATCCCCACTCGCCACTGCCAGCTCGCCCCCCCTGCCGACTCTCCCCAGCTCGCCGCCGCCCTGCCCTCGCCCCCCCCCCCCCTGCCAAGCTCGCCCCCCCTGCCCGCTAGCAGCCCTGCCCAGCTCGCCCCCCCTACCCGCTCGCCGCCCTGCCCTCGCCCCCCCCCCCCTGCCAAGCTCGCCCCCCCTGCCTGCTAGCCGACCTGCCCAGCTCGCCCCCCCTGCCCGCTCGAGCTCACCCCCCCTGCCCGCTAGCCGCCCTGCCCAGCTCGCCCCCCCCCCCCTGCCCGCTCGCCGCCCTGCCCGCTCGCCACTGCCCGCTCGCCCCCCCCCCCCCCCCCTGCCGCTCGCCCCAACCTGCCTGCTCGCCCCCCCCCCCCCTGCCCGCTCGCCGCCCTGCCCGCTCGCCACTGCCCGCTCGCTCCTGTCCAGTCCCCCTCTCCGTTCGTCAACTCCCTGCAGGTTCACCACTCCTTGTGACTCCATGTCTGTTCCTCTGATCTCGCCACCACTGAAGGCCACGTCTTTTCAGCTCGCCGGCGCTAGCGACTGGCCGGACTGGGCCCTTACCGTTGAGGCCGCCCTTTCCTCTCGTGATCTTTGGGATCGCATCATCGGTGTGCCTCCCGCCCCTGCCGCCCCTGCCGCCAAACCAGCTACTACAACCGGTTCTGACGCACCCCCTGTCACCGCCACTTCTACTGATGATCTCACTCTTTGGCGCCGGCGCGATCAAGCCATCCGAGCCTACCTCTTGGAATCCGTTGCTCGCCCGCTCCTCACGTCTATCGGCCGCCTTCCTTCCGCCCGTGCCATGTGGGAATATCTCCGCGATCGATTCGTTCCCCGTGGAGGAGCTCGACGTCACCGTCTTATCTGCGATTCTCAGTCTGCCCGCCAAGAAGGCCGCTCCATTCATGACTTCTACACTGTGATGAGTGCCTACTGGCACGAACTCGATTCCATGATTCCTTTACCCTGCGGCTGTCCTCGCTCCTTGGAATTTCAGTGTCACCTCTCCGAGGGTCATCTTCATCAGTTTCTGGCTGCTCTGCGTCCTGAGTTTTCTCTTCTTGCCGCACAGCTCCTTCACCGAGTCCCGCTTCCTACTCTGGATGATGCCCTGACTGCTCTGCTTGACGAAGAGACCCGTCTCCGCCCTCCCGTCGCCCTTCAACCAGCTCTCCAGTCCGATACTGCTCTTGCGGTTCCTCCGCATCACAATGCGGTTACCTGTAATTACTGCAAGAAGGTGGGGCATATGAAGTCTGCTTGCCCCACTCGTCCCCCTCGCCCTGATGAGCACAGAACATCTGACCATCGTCGTGACGGCCGTGGTCGGGGCCGAGGTCGTGGCCCTGGTTCTCACCCCACTGCTGCTGCTGCCACTGATCGTCTGCAGCGCTTAGAGGAGCTTCTTCTCCAGTCACCCCTGTTACAACCTGCCTCCTCTGTGGAACACAGCCTCTCAGCTGCTTCTGGTACTGTTGCTACTCGAGTTCCTCCGCATGCCCCTTGGTATTTCGACTCTGGGGCCTCCTGCCACCTTACCTCCGACTCACGTAACTTAACCAATTGCACTTCCTCCCCCGCCAACCTTCAGGTCACCACAGCTGATGGGGAATCTCTCCCTATTTTGCGATCTGGCTCCATCACCCCAATCTCTGACCCTCCTGGTCGCCTTACTCTCTCCAACATCCACCATGCCCCTCGGCTCCACATGAACCTCATTTCAGTTAGCTCCCTCTGTGATCTTGGTCTAACAGTTTTGTTCTCTTCTTCTGATTGTGTTGTGCAGGATTCACGGACAGCTCAGAGGATTGGACGGGGCCATAGGACTGGTGGCTTGTATCAGATGGAATATCTTCATGTTCCCCCCTTATCATCTTCAGCTTCTGCTCTCTCTGCCATCTCTACTGTCGACTTGTGGCACAGACGTTTAGGACATTTGTCTTCCGATCGACTTCAAAGTGTTATCCGCTCTGGAGCTTTGGGTCGTGTTTCCCCTTCCCCCCTCTCTGTTTGTACCGT
This sequence comes from Platanthera zijinensis, assembly GCA_039513925.1. Classification (NCBI taxonomy): domain Eukaryota; kingdom Viridiplantae; phylum Streptophyta; class Magnoliopsida; order Asparagales; family Orchidaceae; genus Platanthera; species Platanthera zijinensis. The sequence continues at coordinate 18,905,542 of CM077085.1, read as the reverse complement.
TTGTCGTTTGTCAAAGCACCTTGCTCTACCATTTACAAGTAGTGCTTCACAAACGACAGCCCCCTTTGATTTAGTTCATTCTGATATTTGGGGCCCAGCGCCAATTGCTTCACATTCTGGGTATCTTTATTATGTTAGTTTCATTGATGATTTTTCACGTTGCGCTTGGGTGTATCTCCTCCGGAATCGTTCTGAAATTCCCGACGTATATCACTCGTTCACCACTATGCTTCACACTCAGTTTGGGCGTCGCATCAAACTTTTTCGATCTGACTGTGCTCAAGAGTTTCTCTCCTCCACTATGCGTGATATCCTCAAATCGCATGGCACTCTCCACCAACAATCTTGCCCGCACACCCATGAACAAAATGGGGTTGCTGAACGAAAACACCGTCACATCATCGAAACAGCTCGTGCTCTCCTCATCTCTGCATCGGCTCCTCACTCCTTCTGGGCCGAAGCTGTCCTCACTGCCACTCACCTCATCAACATCACTCCTTCCACATCCATCTCTGGCGCCACTCCCTATGAACGACTTTACTCTCGTCAACCAACCTATGCCTCTCTCCGAACGTTTGGGTGCACCTGCTTCGTTCTTCTTCCCGGGCCTGAACGCACCAAACTCTCGGCTCGCTCCTCTCGTTGTGTTCACCTCGGCCTCAGCCATCACCACAAAGGTTATCGTTGCTACGATCCGGTGACTCGTCGCATTCGCATCTCTCGCCATGTCTCCTTCGTCGAACATGAAATGTTCTTCTCCACACCACCAACCCGTACCTCTCAACCCTCCATTGCTCCACCACTTTCCCTTCCGCTGCTTCCTCCAATTCCAACTCGCCCCAGGACTCCACTACTCCCTCCTACCCGGTCGCCAACTCTTCCTCCGCCCGCGGATCCTCCCTCGACATCCGCTCCTCCTCCAACACCCACAGCCCCTCCTCCAGCTACTGCTTCTGATACGGCTCCGTCCGACGCTCCGTCCGCCTCTGCAACCGTGGATCCTGCTGCTCCTCGGCGTAACCCTGCTCGCCACCGCCACACGCCAGCTCGCTACAACCAAAGTACTGACCGATCTACATCCTCTGCTCTCACCACCAATAGCTCTTATTCCCCTGCTTTTCAGGCCTTCCTCACCACCCTTCACGCCCACCGGGAGCCCAAGTCATACCAAGAGGCAGTTGGAAAACTTGAATGGCAGCAAGCCATGGCACTTGAACTTCAAGCTTTTCACCGGACTCACACTTGGGATATCGTTCCTTGCCCTCCTGGTGTCATCCCTATCAGTTGCAAGTGGATATTCAAAATTAAGACCCGTCCGGACGGTTCTGTTGAGCGCCATAAAGCCCGCTTAGTGGCTCGCGGGTTTTCACAGGAACATGGAATCGACTATGACGAAACATTTGCCCCAGTTGCCCGGATGACCACCGTTCGCACCTTACTTGCGGTCGCCGCTGCCCGGAACTGGCCCCTCCATCAAATGGATGTAACCAATGCCTTTCTTCATGGCGATCTCACCGAATTCGTTTATATGGCACCTCCCCTGGGTCTCTCTGCTCCACCTGGCCACGTCTGCCACCTCCGTCGGGCCCTCTATGGTCTCAAACAGGCTCCTCGCGCCTGGTTTGAGCGCTTCCGCACAGCAGTTCTAAAAGTTGGGTTTGTTGAACGACACACTGATCATGCTTTGTTTACTCGCACCTCCACTCAGGGTTGCGCCATATTGCTCCTATATGTGGATGACATGATTATCACCGGTGATGACCACGCCACCATTGCCTCTCTTCAGAAACACCTGCGCAGTCAGTTCGAGATGAAGGACATGGGCCCCCTCCGCTACTTTCTTGGATTTGAGATAGCTCGCTCTACACGCGGCATTCTGGTCTCTCAGCAAAAGTACATCTCCGATATTCTCTCTGTGGCTGCTCTCACTGACACCCGCACTGTTGCCACCCCTATGGAACTAAATCTGAAACTTCTTCCATCAGATGGGGAACCGCTTTCTGATGTCACCCGTTATCGGCGTCTTGTCGGGATGCTCGTCTATCTCACTATGACTAGGCCTGACATTGCTCACGCTGTTAGCTTCGTCAGTCAATTTGTTCAAGCTCCTCGCTCCGCCCACTATGCCGCGGTCCTCCGGATCCTCCGCTATCTTCGCGCCTCTGTCAGCCGCTCGCTCTTCTTCTCCGCTACTTCGCCACTCACCCTCCGAGCGTTTTCGGATGCTGACTGGGCGGGGGATGTTACGACACGTCGCTCAACTACGGGATTCTGCATCTTTCTGGGCGACTCTCTGATTTCCTGGCGCAGTAAGAAACAGGAATCCATTGCGCGCTCCAGCACGGAGGCTGAGTATCGTGCCATGGCTTCTACCACTGCTGAAATTGTTTGGCTCCGTCGTCTTCTTCATGATCTTGGTGTGCAAATAACGGGACCCACTCCCTTATTCTGTGATAATCGAAGCGCCATTCAAATTGCCTCAAATCCGGTGTTCCATGAACGGACAAAACATATTGAGATCGATTGTCACTTTACTCGTCAGGAATTCCTCGCCAACACCATCTCTCTGCCGTTCATTGCTTCTGAAGAACAAGTTGCGGATTTCCTCACCAAGTCTCTCACAACTGCTCGACTGCGTTATCTTATTAGCAAACTCTCAGTGTATGATCCACCGTGAGTTTGAGAGGGCGTGTTAAATAATATTAAATAATGTATTTATTTAATGTATTTACTGTTTTTCCCTTTAGTCCCACATTGCCTATTGGGCTCTCTCCCCCCTTCTCTTCTCTTATATGTAAGACCTATTGGTCACCATTTTTTGATATAAATACAAAGACCTGTTTGTGTACATCTCACTTCTAACAATTCGCATGCCTCTGACCTCCTACGCCGCCTCTCAGATGCCGCATATTTTTTTTTTAGATATATTAGGTCAAATTTTCGTTTTCCTTAATCCTCCCTCCCTCCACTTTGTCTAAGCACGGCATTCCATTTAAGATATCTTTGTAGGTCGTGCCGGTCCAAGCGTGTAACACACTTTAGATCACCGCGCGGTCCGCGCGCAACCCATACCCAAATATCAGTTTAAGATATTTTCACCGGCCAGCACAAATTTTCCTGCCGTATATTTTTTCTGCCGTTGAAATCACAGATCATGCAGTTGTATTATACTCATTCCCAGATATCTCTCCATGATGGACGCAGAATTCGATTAGTGTTAGAGGATAAATAGCTAAAATCATAATCTGAATATAACATTAAGCGCATGAAAATTCTTGTGCAAGTTGCAGTCTTTTTGAGCAACAGCACAAAGCCGTGTTATTTGCAGTAAGTAGATACATTTGAAGCAGGTCTTAGTGGTATTATGTAGCACTGTAGCGCATTATTTGGATACACGCTACATCAAACGCAACAGAAATAATAAAAGCCCAGCCCAAGAGGAGGGAGGGGGGACCCATGCCCAGACACACCCGGGCACGTGCCCGGGTGTGTTTTCGCAAAATTTAGGTGCGGTCTTAGGTCATTTCACAAAATTGAAGCCTGTCTCCCCTCTCCGTTGATGCCTCCTGCCTGCAAATGCAAAGCCTGGCGATTGGTCGAGACTCAAGAGTAACGTTCTGGCTTCCGCTTCCGCCACCTCGTCGTTATCGCTCGGTCGCTAAACCCCTTCCGCCACCTGTCGCAGTCGCTAAACCCCTTCCGCCACCTGTCGCAGTCGCTCAACCCTAACTTCCGCCGTTCTTATTTCCTACTGCGACTATAAGTGCTCAATCTCTTCCTCACTTCCTGTTCCGATCATAAGATAAAGTATATGTATAAAGGATCCATATAGGCGACTTCCTTACTCTCGAACCGGGCGGTTCATATTTAGTTCAATGTAAGGATGAACTAATAGTGTCATTGACAGCCTAATTGTCTTTAAAATGAAGTGTTATTCAATAAATATTCTCTCTAAAAGTGTTAAGCCACATACAATCAATGCATTAAAAAGATCTTCAGCTATATCTTTTGCTAGCTCCAAAACCACCACTAGAAAACTACATTCTTGCTAGCCAATAAAGAAAACATCTATTTCTTTTGTCCACCCAATTATTTGCAAATCTATGTCTTTTGTCCACCCAATTCTTGTTTGTCAATAATGAAAACATCTATTTTAGTTTTATTTAGACTGAGCTGAATAAGAAGTCTATTATTTGAACTAAATCTTTGAATTAAAAAAGTATTAAAAATCTAAAAAAAATTTTACTTGATGTCAGGGTCGGACAAAAATCCTAGATCTGCACTATATTAATTTGTAAATCGTTAATTACTGTAGTTATAAATACGAACTAGTAAATCTTAAAACTTCTTTGGTTTTATTAATATGAATTAGTTTAGGTAATTGTTATGAGCAAATCTATTTTGAAAAGTTGCAAATCAAATTTTAAAATAAAAAATATTAAATAACTATTTAATAATTTATCCTATAAAGGATTGGGGCAAACCACTCCCACATCATGTCTCTCCCGTTTCTGCCTGGAAAAACTCCCGCAAAACACTAAACAGTGCCTCCAGGTTACGTCGTCGAGCTTCCCTCTATTTTTCAGTACTGTTCATCGTCATCGAGCTCTTACATTCGATTTAGGTAATGACAACATCACGCCTCTCCCGTTTCCTAGAATTTTCTATAGCTAGTTTTCCTTTTTTTTCAATTCGATTTTGCTCATTCATTCCGATTTAGGAGGCAGTGTACGGGCCGAGCTCTTACATTCCGATTTGGATTCGCTCCTCCATTCAGAGTTTTCCTCAGAGATTGTTTGTGGCTTTTAGGAAAACATTAAAATTTGTCATTTTGATGCTAAACCATTAATTCATATTTAAAACGTAATAATTTGATTTGCACATATAAAATTTTGATTTGCTCCTAAAAATGATTTGTAAGGAGTCAAAATAGATTTACCAATAACAAAGGTGATTGTTATTAGCACTACATTTTTGGATATTCGCACTATATTTACTCTTAATTTTCCGCGTCTTTTGAAAATACTTCTTGTACATGTATTTTTAGGAAAAGTGTTCAACACGAACGTTGTAAATCTCGACGAGATCTACAACTTTCGTGTTGAACACTTCGCTCAGATTTTGCGTCTTTTAGAAATACGCTTTATACATGCATTTTTAGGAAAAATGTTCAACACGAAAGTTGTAGATCTGGTCGAGATCTACAACTTTCGTGTTGAACACTTTTTATAAAAATGCATGTACAAGGAGTATTTTCAAAAGGCGCAGAAAATTAAGAGTAAATGTAGTGCGAATATCCAAAAGTATAGTGCTAATAACAGTCACCATAACAATTAGCTTAGTTTACCTCTCCTTAATTATTTTTGACTTTCCTTCGTTACTTCTCTCTCTCCTTTCCTTGTCACGTAGTTTCTGTTTGGGAGGATTTTTTTCACCCGTCAAGCAATTACAACAACATGAATCCGACCTTAATTAGTGTCCGTTTCATGCGGTCGTAACCGCTTACCGATGAAAATAAGTCCCCCAAAGAGAACCGTAACATATTAATTATCGAAGACAAACTGTTGGACGGCTGTGATACAAATAAAGGCAGCAGGAAAATGTCGTCCGCAGATGAGCCTAGAAATTTAGAACTAGACACGACGTGAACGGCTCCGTCTCTTGATTTTTATATATTATCAATCAATAAATAAATGATATCTGCAAAGCAAATTTAACCATTGCGTGCAGACTTGACTAGGCTCAGTTTGTTTCAGCGTTTATTTTTAAAGCGTTTATATTGGCAGCTCGTAAATCGTTATTGGCAGCCCAATGACTAATGACAGACCAAAAAAATAGATTTTTAAAAGTCATTTTTAGAAAAAGTGTTCAACATGAAAGTCGTAGATCTCGACGAGATCTACAACTTTCATGTTGAACACTTTTTTTAAAAATGTCATATAGTAAGCCTATTTTCAAAAAGGCGTGGAACCCACATTTTTGGCTGCTATTAGTGACCCTATTACGTGTATTTTCATTATTTTTTGGGCTGCCAATATCGATATACGGGCTGCCAATATAAACACACTATTTTTATTGAATTTTCTAGAAAATTCTCAACATTCGCACCGCTTCATTCTAGTCGCTCATTCTCGACACTTCAAAATGTCACTATAGAAACAAATAAATAGATCCTGATAAGTTCAGTATATTAAAATGTATTTATTATTTAATAATAATGTTCCCGTGATATTCATTATTCACTGGCCCAATATGACTCATTTGACAGTTATGACTACAGATAACTCATCTTTCCACGTCAGACATCATAAATATGTTATTTGATATTAATTTTGAATTATGTTTAATAACAATATAATAATAAAAGTGTTCAAGCAAAATCAGACTTCCACCTGACCTCTATTATTAAAAAAAAATGCGTGTGAATTGTCGTTATGTGGACCACACATCGTGAACAATTTGTGTCCTTCGCTCAGCCTTATTTCTCGCCAATAGCCAACTGGGGACGGTGATCGTGTATTCGTGTCATTCGTGTGTATTGACGACCGACCGTCAAACCCGGATCGCTTAGAAACCTTCGTCTGGGTGCTCTTTGGTGCACAATCGTTGTGATCCGTGAACTGGGTGTTAGGGGCCGGAGTACGACATCTAGGGGTGCGAGCAGTTCGATTTGGGTCAGTTTAGGTCGGTTTGGACCCAAACCGAAAGCGAACCGACATGCCTCGGTTTTTGGTTTGTTCAAACAGACCCGAACCGAACCGAACCAGGTCGAGGCCGACTGCACCCAGTTTTCGGTTTGGGGCGGTTCGGTCAGTTTAGCAGCTGCGCATTGGGTGTTTCAAAATCGGCGCGGCTTTGTCGGTTTTCGATTTGTCGTCACCGTTGACCAAAATCTAAATCAGAACGTCCAATCAGACACCTACTGAGTCTGACTCTGATACCACTTGTTAGGGTGTGGAGTAGGGGTGCACAAAAAAACCGGTCCTAACCGGTCCGGTTGGACCGGACCGGCTAGGGACCGGTCCCAGTTAGGACCGGTTCGGTCCCGGACCGGTCCCTGGTGTCCAAAGGGGTCCCCCTTTTTTGATCAAAGACCGGTCTCGGACTGGGACCGGTAAAAGACTGGTCCCGGTCCGGGACCGGTAAAAGACTGGTCCCGGACCGGGACCGGTAAAAGACTGGTCTCGGACCGGGACTGGTCAAAAGACTGGTCATTTTAGTAATTTTAGTAAAAGACCGAACAAAAGACCTATAAAAAAGACCGGTCCGGGACCGGTTGGACCGGTCCCAACCGGTCCTCTTCCAGAGGAGGAAAACCGGTCCCGGATCGGGACCGCTTTGGGTGGAACCAGTCCGGGACCGGTCGGTCAAAAGACCGGTCTTTTAAAAGACCGGTCCGGGACCGGACCGGTAGTCTTTTTGGACAGGACTGGTGTGGAGTATGACGTCCACAGACACAACTGCAAAATACAAAAGGTACGTAACGAGAACAAAAAAAACAATACTCGGCAAACACGCTGATATCAACAGCCAACCACATAGTTATATATATATATATATATCACAATATAAAAGTAATACAACAGTAGGAGAAAATACATGATCCGATAAAGGGTATCGCAGGTGGAATCGAATACCTTCACCCGCTGAGATAGAACAATAATACTACTGCAGTCCGTTGAATAACTGACGCACAAGGTTCACACACGAACCTTCGTCGTAGGACGGCGACCAACCCACATCCACCACCGGAGAGAAACCCTATCGAGGTCGACTGCATGTGCTCACGCCTCCAACGCCAAGCTCGTGCATCTCCACTACACCTCTAACGACCAACCCTAGCCTAGTCCAAGTCAGCCCTATGAAACCTCCTCTAAGAACGACGGCAACCTCCAACGACAGAGATCAACAAACGCACACTTGTGGCTTCCCTCTTCCTTGCGAAGAGGGGACACGATATGTAAACAAGTGGCAAAGGGGCGACTTCACCTTTGGGAAACACGGAGCTAGATAGGGGCAGATCCATCTCCTCGATCTTTCGCGAACAAGAACAGGGGTGTCGTTCCTTCCTCTCATGTGAACAGGAGCGCAGGTTCTGTCGTGGAGATCAGAGTTCTTTTTGGCGGCTCTTCCAATCGGGTATGTCGCGCACTAGGTCTCTGTGAGACCTAAATAAATGGGAACCAAATCCGGATCCAGTTTGGATCCGGATCTGAACCAACAACCTAACACTAGGATCGGCTATCCGCCATCTATCAATCGTCGATCGATGATCACCAAACTCCAACGAAACCGATAGCTGAGCATAAACCGGATAGCGGTGGTGATCAACGGTCGTCGATCTTCCATGCATTTCAGCTATGATAACTATTATTATTTATAATTCTTCTTCTTGTGTGCACTACAATATTTTTGGTCTTTAACAACATTTGAAAACTGTTGCCTAAAACCGCAAAGCGTTGCCAAAACATAGAAAACTGTTGTCATAGGGGTGTATGTTTATGCCCGTGTTACCAAAGACCTAAGGCAACAGTTTCACATGTTTAGGCAACATTACTTGAAACTGTTGCTTATATCTCTAGTGAAGACAACAGTTTTTACATGGACCTATTGCAACATTTTCAAAATGTTTAGAGTTACATTTAATAAATGTTGCCAAAATTATTTAATTAATAAAAAATATATAAATTTAAAAAAAATATGAAAATAAATTAAAACTTCAAAAACAAACATGTTATATCATGAGATATTTTTTATAACGCATAAATATATGACAATTTAACAAGACAAATATTTTCATTTAGAATATTAATGTTGCACATATTTTATCATTAAATTAACAACTCATCATTAACATCACAATTTACCAAAATACATCAAAATAATTAAATATACATCAAAATAATTAAATAAATAGTACACAAACAAAATTATCTAAATCAACTTAAACATCAAATGATCTTCATGATATGGGGTCATCAATCATATTGTAACTCCTTATTTGTCTTTACATCTTCAAGAACTTTCTGCACAAAGTAAAATAATATATATGTTGAAACCAAAAATGACCGAAGTCAAAATTGACTTCTGTGGAGTTCGACCCTTGGGGAAAGGGGTGACCTCACACCTACTACACTCGGAAGAACGTCACGGACCGAAGACTTAAGAAGCTATGAACTGACCCTCGGCTCTAGCGTGGAGGTCACACCTCACACCTGGAAGACCTTTGAGGTCTCCCCCTCCCTAGCCAATGCTTGAGCTAGGTGCCTTGGAGGAAAGCCAAAAAGATTCAAGTGGCTAAGGAATGAATGACAAGTCCCCCTCCAAGGCACCCCTAAGGGTCTATTTATAGTTTTTCCAAGTCCTGGGGGCAAAATGACCAAAATGCCCCTGGGGCAAAAATGCTTCCAGCCAATAGAAAACCTCCACACCGGGGGGCAAAAAGGGAAAAACCACCTCGGGGGTAACGCCCGCCGATCAGCCCACCCCTGGGCCGGTCTCGCCCAGCCTGACCGCGAGGCCGCGAGGTAGGGGCGAGAACCCGGCCCCGGGTCGGTATCGTCCCACCTGCCCTCGCCTGGCCGCGAGGCAGGGGCGAGAACCCGGCCCCGAGCCGGTCTCGCCCCACCTGCCCTCACCCTCGCCTAGCTGCGAGGCAGAGGCTAGAACCCGACCCCGGGCCGGTCTCGCCCCACCTGCCCTCGCCTAGCCGCGAGGCAGGGGCGAGAACCCGGCCCCGGGCCGGTCTCGCCCCACCTGCCTTCGCCTAGCCGCGCTGGACGGGTGTCTGCCTACTCGCCGCACCCGCCCCTCAAAGGAGCTCTAAAGCTCAAAACTTACTAGCATGCCTTAAGCCTTGCTCGGGGTCCTCGCCTCGCGAATACGGGGTTGTACACAATCCCCGCTCTTTTCGAGGTTGTCTAAGCTCGAAAAGAAACATCCAACCCAACGTATTCGCTGAGTGTAGCTTGCTCTCGCGGGTGGATCTAACCTCCTGGGGGGGTCAACCTGTCATTCCAGCGGATGAGAGCCTGGGTGGCGAGACCCCCTCAGGGTGAAAACACTTAACCTCCTGGGGGGGTCAACCTGCCATGCCAGCTGTGAGAGCCTGGGTGGCGAGACCCCCTCAGGGTAAAAGCACTTAACCTCCTGGGGGGGTCAACCTGCCATGCCAGCTGTGAGAGCCTGGGTGGCGAGACCCCCTCAGGGTAAAAAGACTTAACCATCTAGGGGGGTCAACCTGCCATGCCAGCTGTGAGAGCCTGGGTGGCGAGACCCCCTCAGGGTAAAAACACTTAACCTCCTGGGGGGGTCAACCTGCCATGCCAGCTGTGAGAGCCTGGGTGGCGAGACCCCCTCAGGATAAAAACACTTAACCTCCTGGGGGGGTCAACCTGTCATGCCAACTGTGAGAGCCTGGGTGGCGAGACCCCCTCAGGGTAAAAACACTCAACCTCCTGTGGGGGTCAACCTGCCATGCCACCTGTGAGAGCCTGGGTGGCGAGACCCCCTCAGGGTAAAAACACTCAACCTCCTGTGGGGGTCAACCTGACATGCCAGCTGTGAGAGCCTGGGTGGCGAGACCCCCTCAGGGTAAAAACACTCAACCTCCTGGGGGGGTCAACCTGCCATACTAGCTGTGAGAGCCTGGGTGGCGAGACCCCCTCAGGGTAAAAGCACTTAACCTCCTGGGGGGGTCAATCTGCCATGCCAGCTGTGAGAGCCTGGGTGGCGAGACCCTCTCAGGGTGAAGAGAGAGAAAGAGCTGCGAGCAGAGGAGAGAGGGGGAGGAAGAAGGAGAAGAAGAAGCTGCTGAAGAAATAGGGAAAAGTGGAAGATTATTTCTGGGGTGAAAGTAATTAATGATGTGCAGTTAGGAAAAAGTTAAAAACAATTACCGCTGTAATTAAGCAGGATTTCGTTGTGATTGTGTGGTTAGGTGGAAAATTGAATTAGTAAATTGCAGCGGCAAGAAAAAACACAGTGCTTTCGGTTGGGCTGCTGCACAAAAACTGCCGTCTCCAATGGATCATATTGATTGCAATGTAAGTAATTCTTAAATTAATTAAGCGTCGGCCAGATGACAGTAATTATTGAATTCACTTCTATGCATACATGGACTGTAAACGGACTCCGTGCCGCCGCGACAATACTGGGCCACAATCGTGCCGCGGAGCGACAGCGCTCTCGCGCTCAAAGCCCCGAGAGTGCGGTATTCGGATTGTCATGCAAAGCCCCCAGAACGCGGCATTGTTGTGATCGCTTGAACAGGGTACGATTGCGGTACTTAAGTATGTAATACAGATTACATACTTAACTTAGGATCCGTTTGGCATGGTGGTAGCAGTCATAAAGCCCTAGGCATGGGTTAAACCGTCATTCGTTAACAATTGTTAATGTAAAATGCCACCTCACAGTCAAAGTCAGGTTTTTCAACAAGTTTGACCGGTCCTCACCATTATTGCCAACCGCCACCTACAACCTCCATGTGACCACCTACAACCTCCATGTGACCACCTACAACCTCCATGTGGCCACCTACAACCTCCATGTGACCACCTACAACCTCCATGTGGTTATGACAACCACCATCTCTTCTAGCCTATAAAAGGAGAGACCCCCATGGGTTTAAAACACACCAGATCCGAGAAGAGGAGAAGAGGAGAGGAAGAGAGAGTTCAGAGGCGGCGGTTGTCCAAGGCAGCGGCGGCGGCGTTCGAAGGGAGAAGCGGCGGCGGCCGGCCATCATTCCGACGGGCGGCTCGGGAGCAGGTGGCTCCGGCGAAGTCGACGACCTTGGAGGTCGACCCATCGGCGGTGGAAATCTCAGGCGGAGGATTCCAGGAATCGACGACGGCAGGCGGCGGCATAGCCTCCAGACAGTGATCAGACAGAATTTTGGCGCGTCTCCGATCTTCATGATCTCAGTGTAACTCTGTATCAAACTCCCTATCATTTTAGTGGATCTTCCCCAGTGCTCTCCCCGTGGAGTAGGAGCTTCTCTCCGAACCACGTAAAAATATCTGTGTCGTCTGTGTGCTTGGTTTCTCGCTCTTTTATTATTGCGCTATTACTATTGTTCGCTCATTTCCGTTGCGTTGTCCGTGACAACACGTGTTACGGACTAGGACCAATTTCATAACAATTGGTATCAGAGCCAGGTTCCAACCTTGGACCTCCGTGAGCAATAGCAATGGCGGCAAAATTCGAGATTCCAAAGTACGACGGAAAAATCGATTTTGGTTTGTGTCAGAAAAGGATCAAAGCAGTTCTCGTTCAGCAAAGTCTCCATAAGGCGCTTCTCGGCAAGGAGAAATCCGGGAAGAAGGATGAAGAATGAGAGGAGTTGGATCTGAAGGCCATCAGCACAATCCAGTTATGCCTAGCGGATGAAGTCATGTACAATGTAGTCGATGCTGAGACTGCAGCAGATCTGTGGAAGAAACTGGAGGAGCTTTACATGTCCAAGTCGCTCACGAACAAACTCTACGTCAAGAAGCAGTTGTACAGCTTGAGGATGTCAGAGAGTACTCAGTTGTTGGAGCATATGAACGTGTTCAACAAGCTCACTTCACAGTTGCGAAGTATGGAGATAAAAGTCGAAGAAGAAGACCAGGCTCTTCTGTTGCTGTCTTCTCTGCCGAAGTCATTTGATCATCTGGTCACCACAATTCTTTACGGCAAAGATACTCTGAAGATGGAGGAGGTGATGACAACTTTGCTCTCAAATGAAACTAGGAGCAAATCTGGCCCCAGCACCAGCGAAGGACTGTTTGTGAAAAGCAGCGAGCCGGCTAGAGGCAGATCAAGGGACAGAGGGAAGAAAGCAAATCGATTCAGATCCAAGTCCAAGACCCAGAACAACAAGTGTCACTACTACAAAGAAGAAGGGCACTGGAAAAATAATTGTCCAAAAAAAAAGCTTAAGGAGAAGCGTCAAGAGCCACAGCAGGCGGCCGTGGCATCAGACCCAGAGAGTGAAGCAGATGTACTTCATGTACGCTCCACTATTGACTCTTGCGACTCCTGGATCATGGACACTGGATGCTCCTATCACATGTGCCCGAACAAAGAATGGTTCCATAGCTTCAGGCAACATGATGAAGGACGTGTTCTCATGGGGAACAACTCAGAGTGCAGAACAATGGGGATTGGCAGCATCAGAATCAAGATGTTCGATGGAACAGTCAGAACGCTCACCAATGTCAGGTACGTACCAGATTTAAGAAAAAGTCTGATTTCTTTAGGTACTCTGGAGGCGGCCGGCTACTCCTACACCGGTGATGGCGGCTATTTGAAAGTCAAGAAGGGAGCTCTGGTGGTCATGAAAGGAGAGCGCTGTGGTACCCTCTATAGGCTCATCGGCTCCACCATTACTGGCGACGCAGCAGTCTCTACGACACCAGACAAAGACTCCTCTCTATTGTGGCATGCCAGGCTTGGCCACATGAGCGAGAGAGGATTGTTGGAGCTGCACAAGAAAGGTCTACTGAAAGGGATCAAGACGTGCAAGCTAGATTTCTGCGAGACGTGCGTTCTCGGGAAGCAGTGCAAAGTAAAGTTCGTGACGTCAAGCAAGCGCAGCAAGCAAGTACTGGAGTACATACACTCAGACGTTTGGGGGCCAGCCCCAGAGCCATCACTTGGAGAAGCCAGATACTTCGTGACCTTCATCGATGATTTCTCAAGGAAGGTATGGATCTATTTTCTCAAGCACAAGTCTGAGGTGTTCGAGAAATTCAAAATCTGGAAGACCAAAGTGGAGAAGCAGACTGGGAAGAAGGTGAAATACCTCAGATCTGATAATGGCGGCGAGTACACCTCAACGGAGTTTCAGAACTACTGCAATCAAGAGGGAATCACTCGTCATCTCACCATTCCTGGTACACCGCAGCAGAACGGCGTCGCAGAAAGGATGAACAGAACCTTGTTGGAGAGAGCTCGGTGCATGCGACTATTTGCAGATCTTCCGAAGTCTTTCTGGGCCGAAGCGATCAATACGGCTTGCTATCTAGTGAATCGATCTCCATCAATGTCACTAGATCTAAAGTCTCCACAGGAGGTTTGGTCAGGTACTTCCGTTGGTTACTCCGATATTCACATTTTTGGTTGTCCTGTGTACACACTGATGCAGGATTCGGAGAGGACAAAGCTGGATGCTAAGTCCAGAAGGTGCATCTATCTCGGCCAGAAGGCCGGCACAAAAGGGTTCAAGCTGTGGAATCCTGAAACCAAGAAGGTGGAGGTGAAGCGCGACGTCATCTTCGATGAGGCTTCTATGCTGAAGAAGTCTCAGTCTCATACCAGAGAAGCAGAAAGGACTCCAGTCTCACCAGTGCAGGTGGAGCTGGAAGAAAGTGACAAAGTTGACGACCATGATGATTCCTCCGACTCGGAGGATACCGATGTTGCACAACCTACTGATGCGGAACCGTACACGATTGCTAGAGGAAAGGTGAGGAGAGAGGTTAGACTACCTCTCAGGCTACTAGACACTGTGGCATATGCTTTTCAGGTTATCTCCTCAGATCCCAGTTCCTACCGAGAAGCTATAGAGAGCAGAGACTGTTCTCAGTGGAAAGCTGCTATGGTGGAAGAGATGGACTCACTTCAGAAGAACCAGACTTGGGACTTGGTCAATCTACCCAAAGGAGCTAAGGCAATAAGCTCCAAGTGGGTGTTCAGGAAGAAGGAGTCTACATCAGGCGAGGACCAGTGGAGGTACAAGGCCAGATTCGTTGCAAAGGGGTTCGCGCAGAAGAGAGGTGTTGATTTCGATGAAATCTTCTCACCCGTGGTGAAGCATTGTTCCATACGGATGCTGCTTGCTATAGCAGCGATGTGGGACATGGAGCTGGAGCAGATGGATGTGAAGACGGCTTTTCTTCACGGCAGCCTAGACGAAGAGATCTATATACTGCAACCTGACGGGTTCGTTCGACCCGGTGACGAGAAAAAGGTGTGCAAGCTGAAGAGATCTCTCTACGGCTTGAAGCAGGCTCCAAGGATGTGGAACAAGAGGTTTGACACCTTCATGACCTCACATGGTTACAGCAGGAGCCAGTACGACAGCTGCGTCTACTACAGATTTCTGGAAAATGGAGATATACTGATCTTGATGCTCTACGTCGACGACATGCTGATTGCTTGCAAGTCAGCTCGGGAGATTCAAGTTCTGAAGCAGACGCTACATGCTGAGTTCGAGATGAAAGATCTTGGTCACGCACAGAATATCCTTGGGATGGAGATCAAGCGCGATAGAAAACGAGGTATGCTTTGGCTTTCTCAAACAGGTTATATCAAGAAAGTGCTGGAGAAGTTCAATATGACGGAGTCGAAAGCAGTTTCAACTCCTCTGGGACAGCAGTTCAGATTATCTTCACAGCAGTGCCCAAACTCAGAAGAGGAACGTCAAAAGATGCTCAGGGTGCCGTACGCTAGTGCGGTAGGATGCTTGATGTACGCCATGATCTGTACCAGACCAGATATCGCTCAGGCTGTGAGCGTGGTCAGCAGATACATGGGGAATCCAGGGCGACAACACTGGGAAGCGGTCAAGTGGATTCTGCGATACTTGAAGGGAACTCCAGACGTCGGACTACTATTCAGAAGGAGCAAGGATGTTGGTGCTCTAGAGGGCTTCGTTGATTCCGACTACGCCGGTGACCTCGATAGGAGAAGATCTACCTCCGGGTACATCTTTCTTCTAGGTGGAGGTCCCATCAGTTGGAAAGCCACTCTTCAGGACATCGTTGCTCTATCGACGACAGAATCGGAGTACATTGCTGCAGTGGAAGCCGCAAAGGAAGCCATCTGGCTTAAAGGTCTCACTAAAGAACTCAGGATCACTCAGGAAGCGGTGAAGGTGCACTGTGACAGTCAGAGTGCGATTTGTCTTGCCAAAGACCCGGTCTACCATGCAAGGACAAAGCATATTGATGTGCGCTACCACAAGTTGAGGGAGTTCGTTGGAAGTGGAGAGATTTTGTTGCTGAAGGTGCCCACGGAGGACAATGTTGCAGACATATTGACCAAGCCAGTGACAGGAGTCAAGTTCAAGCACTGCCTTGACTTGGCTCATATTTGTGCATGTTGATTAGGGTGACCCCAGGGAGAGGGGGTAGTTATTTCGGAGGGAGAAGATCCAAACTCAAGGTGGAGTACTTCATGCGTGAGGCGTCAAGGTGGAGATTGTTAATGTAAAATGCCACCTCACAGTCAAAGTCAGGTTTTTCAACAAGTTTGACCGGTCCTCACCATTATTGCCAACCGCCACCTACAACCTCCATGTGACCACCTACAACCTCCATGTGACCACCTACAACCTCCATGTGGCCACCTACAACCTCCATGTGACCACCTACAACCTCCATGTGGTTATGACAACCACCATCTCTTCTAGCCTATAAAAGGAGAGACTCCCATGGGTTTAAAACACACCAGATCCGAGAAGAGGAGAAGAGGAGAGGAAGAGAGAGTTCAGAGGCGGCGGTTGTCCAAGGCAGCGGCGGCGGCGTTCGAAGGGAGAAGCGGCGGCGGCCGGCCATCATTCCGACGGGCGGCTCGGGAGCAGGTGGCTCCGGCGAAGTCGACGACCTTGGAGGTCGACCCATCGGCGGTGGAAATCTCAGGCGGAGGATTCCAGGAATCGACGACGGCAGGCGGCGGCATAGCCTCCAGACAGTGATCAGACAGAATTTTGGCGCGTCTCCGATCTTCATGATCTCAGTGTAACTTTGTATCAAACTCCCTATCATTTTAGTGGATCTTCCCCAGTGCTCTCCCCGTGGAGTAGGAGCTTCTCTCCGAACCACGTAAAAATATCTGTGTCGTCTGTGTGTTTGGTTTCTCGCTCTTTTATTATTGCGCTATTACTATTGTTCGCTCATTTCCGTTGCGTTGTCCGTGACAACACGTGTTACGGACTAGGACCAATTTCATAACAAACAATCACCTTACAAACATCATCCGTTTGAACATAAAAGTGAATGAAGTTTTTTAGGTGGATTTTAATGAATGGCAATTTAACTCTCATGGTCGTGATAAACTACCACCATCGTGCGAAACGGAGCCTTAATGCGTTGAAAATGTAATTGTAGAGCTTGGGATATATCTGGATTCTATGTAGGCATGTTGTATTAGTTATTGCTCACAAGCAGAGTAATATAGAAGCATATACAAATTGTTGTTATTATAAGGAGAAGTATGTAAGGACCTATGGTTAAAAGATTTAAGAAATTCTGACTTTTTTGGCCTCCCATGACTGTTGATCATACTAGCATATTATCTCCTTCAATAAAGTGGTTATCTGGAAGACCCCAAAAAAAGTAGGAAAAGAGAGCAAGGAGAGGATGACAGGGTTATTCCTACAAGATGGAACCTTCATACTAAGGCTCCATTTGGGGGGACTTATTATCACTGGTCAAGCGGTTACGACCGCATGAACCGGATCTTAATTAAGGACCGGTTCATGCGGTCTTAACTGCTTCACCGGTGAAAATAAGTCCTCCCAAACGGAGCCGAAGTGTGAAAATGTAGAGGTGTTGGGCACAACGCGAGGATGTGCAAAAGTGTTAACTTTTGGGGGGTTTCTTCATATCCTATAAACTTTTTGTTCATCATATTTTTAAGTTAACTAAAATAATACTTTTTTTATTCACTTGGAGCTGGATGACGAAACTCCACTAGTTGGCCTTGTAAATGCGAGGAAAAGCCAAGGCGAGGTCAAGCCGAAACATTTGAAGAATGAACGTTGATAATGTGTGATCTCTTGAAAGTGTGAGGTTGATCAAGCCCAACTTTTCATAATATGATTAGATTTTTGTTATGCTATACTAGATTATTGGTCTCGGATACAACGAGCCCCCTTTGTTAGGTGAAAGGTTGTCATAAAGTAAACTTTTGACACAAATTAATTATAAAATATCTAACTCTATAAGTAATTATAAAGGAATTAGTAGGGTCTTTGTCTTTTAAGTCCCCACCATTCATCGACAAAGCGTCATCACGCTCGATATATCTCATATTTGTGGCCCAAAAAAATTTAAAGATCAAGGGACACTACGAGTATTTACTATGTATCGTTATTGTTAGACAATGTGAGTATTAACACATTAATATCTTTATTGTTAGACATTTCAAATATTTACATCATATTGTTATTATCAAACACTGCATAGTGGAAATAACAACTGATAGGCCGACACAAGCGGAAAAATGTGCGCATTATTGGTCTTCTTGATAAATTAATACATGGTATCTAGAAAATAATAACAATAAATACAAACAATAAGTGTAGCTATGATTATAGAGTGGGAAGATATAATGAGAATGGCTTGGGAAGTGAGGAGTTATTAATTGCATGCAAATGTCAATTAACAAAGAAGTATGCCTTCCCCACCTAAATCCTTACCTATCTTCTTTCCTTTGTAAGCCTTTTTCTTTAAAGAGAAAGAATGAAATAACATGGAAGGAAGGAAGCAAATGTATTCCATTTTTTCTATGCAAGCATCTCTTAGCCCTTTTTATATAATAATAATAGACTATTAATTAGTACCTTTGGATGGCCGGGGTTATGTTAATTTGGATTAAACTCTTCTTCCTATCATTTTTTTTAAATGGTTGCTTTTTGGGGATTGTTGCTCATTAGGGTGATACTATAAAAACAAACAAAAAAAACTTAGGCCTTTAAATATGTGTAGTATTTTTCCTACTATCGATGGTAATATCATTGTGTGGATGAAATCTGTATATTTGGGATCGATCTGAATGTTAAGACACGTGTCATGACGAAATTTCAATGGAATAATTGCAAACTACGCCCAACAATACCGTCGGTGATAACTTACAATGAATTCCTCCTATTTCCTTCTCCATTCCTTGAAGCTTCTTTGGATCTATGTATTCTTTTCCAAAGGTTATAAAAAATTAGATATTTTGAAGAGATCATGAGATGTACACTATATTGTATTTGTGTGCCTAATTATACAAGGAATGGGTTGGGAGAAGAAGCCAACTTGTTTGCAAGAGAATATTTTTTTTAATGAATAACCTCATCGAAAGTTATTTGAATTTATTCTTTCACCTTCAAGAAGGTGCACCCATATATATTTTGCAGCATGTGAAGTTTTAAATAGTGATTTTAAGGTTGATGTTCACGAAATAAATAATAATAATAATAATTTTTATATCGAAGAAGAGGATTAGAGCAGAACATGTGATTATTTTTATAAATGTTTGCAAAAAAAAAAGTGATAAAGGCGTCATTTGGCGAGTGTTTTTTTTGCTCCGGTGAGTTTGAACAAAAGTACTACCTTAATTAATAGAATGTATGTTTGACATGGTAACAGTTATGAGCGTTACCAATAAAATAAAACTAGTTTTGAATATAAGGCTTCGTATGCACGGATGTGGCGGGCGTGAACACGATGGTTGTGAACCATTGTTCGTGAACGCCAGATCTCATTGAAGGCAGTGGCAGATCCACAAAATTATAAATGAGGGTCCTCAAAAAAAAATTCTAAACACAATAATACATAAAATGTTATATTGGGCCGGGGTGAGTTGGCAAATCACAGGTTGAAAAGCAATTTTGAGGGTGCGCATATGAAACTGGTCTTCAAATAGCTAGCCAAATTTAATCTATGATTTACTAAATTTTTGATTTGTGAATAATCAAATTTTGGTCGGTTTTATAATAAATTGCATAAAAATGATGAGTGTTAGTGTCTCTTTGGCATCCCTCTGAATCCGCACCTGACCAAATGAACTTCATTCAATTTTATGTTCATAACAACTTTTATTTTCTTGATGGGTTTCATAACCGTTGTCATGCCAGACACGCATTCTATGATGGTAGCGTTTTTGTCAAAACTCATCAGTGCAAAAAACAACACGTCAAACGGAGCCTAAAAATGAATGAATTTCATTAGGTGAGATTGGAAGTTCGCGAATGACGGTCATAATCACCGCATTCACAACCTCTACGGGGAGCCAAAGAAGGATTTTCAATGTATGACCAGATCGTTTTTTCCTCTACGATTTCTTCTTTGGATGAATTAAGAATTGGATATTAGAATATTAATGAATCTGGCCAATCGTGACGTCGTTGGAGAAGAATTGACGTCAAAAAAGAAGAAAATAATAAATATGATAGAATATTAAACGGCAAGCTTCCTCTTTGATGTAGGCGTTTGGCATAGCCGGTGACAGTCGTGAATGCAGTGGTTATAAATCGTCATAATATGTTGCGGTTTTTTTGCTCCAATGAGTTTGGACAAAAAATCATTATCATGAAATATGTTTGACATGCTCATGCTCGGTGCACCATCCTAGCTATGTGCAAATAAATATCTTTTTTCGCAGCAGGTCCCCCTCATTTCAAATGCCGCACGAATAGCGGGTTTTTTTACGTAATTTTAAGTGCAAATTAATTTTGATTACATGCAAAATTGCAAATCATAAAATTTTTTGTGCAAACCAAATAAAAATTTATTAAAAAGTAACATTCTTCATCTTTCAAATCTTATCAAACCAGTACAAAAATGTAACTTGCCCAATAGCTGCAGAAATTAACTCTTTTTTTTATTATTATTCAACTAATCTAATTCTACATGAGGGATCTGAATTTGTTCATGAATAATAACTTTAAAATAAAGGGGGAAAAAAAGAATACCAAATTAAGAAGAGGAATGTGATGGCAGAGGCGTAGACATTTCCATCAGACCCGAAACTATACAGATTTTGCATGGATAAAGTACATAAAATATTTTTCAATCCCGAAACTATACAAATTTGGGTCATAATCAATTATAATAAAATAAAATAAATTGAAACAAAAAATAAACTAAAATATTAGAAATATATAATTAACAACTGTAATATGATTTGTACTCAATGTAATTTTTATTACGGTGCTGAAGCCTTAATCCCCTAGCATTGTGAGTTGGGGATACATTTGCCGAAGAACAATTCGCTTTATCCGGCCCAGTAACAAAAAAAAGTAATTTGGGGTACTATAACTATTGGGCCAAATTGGGCCTTCCCAAGAGTAAAAATGAAATCCATAAACTTGTTCAAATGAAAGAGTAATAATCTTTATTCATCCTATTATGGATATTTATAGGTAACAGAGAGCCTACGTAGGAGGAGATTAGATGTGGGAGAAACTTTACAACATAGGCTAAAAACAGTGGGCTTTATGGACAATATTAAACATATTTTAACAAAACTAAGGCTCGGTTTGGGAGGACTTAGGCTCCGTTTGGGAGGACTTATTTTCACCGGTCAAGCGGTCACAATCGCATGAATCAGATCATAATTAAGACCCGATTCATGCGATTGTGACCGCTTGACCGGTGAAAATAAGTCCTCCCAAACGGTGCCTTATTTTCACCGGTTAAGCGGTTATGACCGCATGAATGGGATCTTAATTAAGTTCCGTTCATGCGGTCATAACCGCTTGATCGGTGAAAATAAGGCTCCGTCATAACCGCTTGATCGGTGAAAATAAGGCTCCGTTTGGGGGTACTTATTTCCACCGGTCAAGCGGTCACGACCGCATGTATCAGACTCTAATTAAGGTCCGATACATGCGGTCGTGACCGCTTGACCGGTGAAAATAAGTCCCTCAAACAAAGCCTAAGTCTACCGGAACGAAGCCTAAGGCTCCTAACTAAAGTTTTACCTATGCCTTAATGGGCCCAATAAATCTATGTTGATTGCTTTTAAATTTAAATGGATTGTTTTTGGTATTATGATATTATCTATACTATATATTAAAAAGAGAAAATTTTATTTTTATCCTTCTATATTACAAAAGTTTTAATAATTTTATTTTTTGTATTTTTTATTTTAAAAAATATGCGCTCTTATATCACAAAATCACTTATTTAAAATAAAAAATATGCTCTTTTCGTCGCTCGAAACCCCTGTGTACATGACAAAAATAAGGGATGAGAGTAGTATAACGCTCAATCACATACAGTCGTTGTTGACTGTAGGGGTAGTGATGGCGCCGAGCCGATTCCACTCGATGACGCGCCGGGCCGGGCGGCTACGACCTTCGCCCCAACACCCGGAAATAAAATTGTGACATGCCCCACAACTTTTGAATTTATCTGTCATTTTATTTCTAACTATTTTCGGCATTTCCGTGTGTCCGGCTCGACCAAATTATTAGGCGGTCAAGAGCATGCTTTTATTTTTATTTTCTGCATTTTATTTTTGATCAAGAACTTTTGGATGACTAGGATTTAATTTCTTTTGATGTGGGGCTAGGATTGCTTCACTTGGGGAGTATATATACCCCCTTTTTTGATGTATTAAGGCAACTTGGCATTTATCAAAAAAAAATATCACGAATCCCGATTCCCTTTCTCATTCCGCTCGGCGCGACACCGGCGGTGACTTGCTCGGCGCGACACCGGCGGCGACTTCCCCTCCCTCCCGGCGTGACACCGGCATCCCTCTCCTCCCTCGCCCGCCTCGCAGTTCCTTGCGTCGGCGCCGTTGGCGAATAGGTTTTCTGTTTCCAGGATCTCATCCGGTTGGGGCAACGCTTTTCTCACCTCCGTCTAGTGGTGTGCTTCGTCTACTTGTTCAGTTCTTGTGCGTGCACGAATGGATTACCGAAAGTCCGGAAATAGCAAACGAATCGGGGCAAGAAAGGCTCGTCGCCACTCTCCAACCAATTGGTCGGAAGGGACGCACTCGGTAGTTTAATTTGGTCGGGACCTTTCGTTAATCGGAGAAATCTCTACGCCAAAATATTGTGTCTGCTTAATCTTATCGTTAGGACCGAATTTGCACGTGTTAGTGAAGCGCCGTGGCGAAACTCCTTTGGTGCCCGCAACATGCTCGAGTAAAGTTGCATCACTCACGCGTGCGTGATAATTTGTGCGCAATTCACTGTGTGCTACATCAGGTAGAGCCCCCATGATATATAAAATAATTGATTATATACTCTTGTGAAGGTTGTTAGGCACTTTACTATAATTGATATATACTCTTGTGAAGGTTGTTAGGCACTTTATTATAAACTCTTGTGAAGGTTGTTAGACTATTTATGCAAACAAGGTGCACATTTTCATTTTCGCTACAAAAACTACTTTTCGTATATATAAAAAATATTCAATCTTTGTAAATTATCGTCTCCTCCCGCATTTGGACTGCATCAACATCTCGCCTTACTTCCACGCCGCCTTTTTGAGTCGGCATGATCATGTTGATGCATTTAGACTGCATGCATCAACATCAGTGCAAAATTTCATTTAGACTGCATCAATCAATTTAAGATTTTTCGTAGGTCGCGCCGGTCCAACCGTGTGTAACGCGCGCAACCCATACCCAAATATAAATTTAAGATATTTTCTCCGGCGAGCACAAATTTTCCTGCCGTATATTTTTGCAGTCGTTGAAATCACAGATCATACGGTTGTATTTGTTTTCACACAAGGATCTATTATAATCAGCATGTTTTACTCATACCCAAATATCTCTCCATGATCAACGTAGAATTCGATTAGTGTTAGTGATGTATGGTAGGCTAGTGGTGCTCAGAAATTATGACTCTAGGTGTGGGTGCAGGGGGTGACACACTAATGCAACTCTAAATGCAAATATAACCGTTGGTGATGACGACGATTAAATTAAGCAATGAAATTAATAGTACCACGCAAATAATTGAATTAGAAAACAAACAATTAATTTCAGCAATTTTTATAATGGTTTTCTCCGCTCGGAGGGCCAAAGCAAAGCGTGCGGCGAATAATTCTTGTATAATGAGTCAATTTCCACACAAACAATAGTCGCAGCACAATACAGTAAATCACCAAATGAAAATGTCAAACCAAAGAATACAATACCACAAAGCTCACAACGTAGATGGCAGAATCGAGACACTGAAGAATTTGAAGGTCCGGATGTGTAGACGGGCGATCCGAGGTGGATCCGGTGGTACGGCGACGGCAAGGTGGCTGCCCACGGAGGAAAAGAGGGAGAACGTGCCGGAAACGGAGAGATCAGATCACTAGCTAGGGAATGGATCCGGGTGTAGGTGGATATATAGATCTGATAATTTGACGGCGGATCCGGGCTACGGGAAGAGGAATATGGGTGAAAATGACGGATTGGAGGGTGGTAACACTAGATCAAGATACATCTAGGGTTTTCGGAGCGGTGGGAAGAGGATCAGTGGAGGGGAAGGGGCTGCGGGATTGGTATAGGGCCGGCGGATGAACGGCACCGGCGGGTGAATAGTGCGGATGACCAGTGCGGATGAACAGTGCCGGTGGATGAACAATGCAGCTGAACAGTGCTGTCAGGTGAACAGTACGGGTGAACAATAATTTCTGGATTCCGGACGCAATCGCGGAGTTGATCCGGGCACAGCATATATGAAAAATTGTCAAATCAATCCCAAACGGGCCAAAAGCACATCCTTGTCTCTGCTCCGCCTCAATTAGAAGATAAATAGCTAAATTAAATAATTATAATCTGAATATAACATTACGCGCATGGAAATTCTTGTGCAAGTTGCAGTCTTTTTGAGCAACTATAAAGCTGTTATTTGCAGTACGTAAATACATTTGAAGCACGTCTTTGTGGCATTATGTAGCGATGTAGCGTATTATTTGTATACACGCTACACCAAACGCTACAGAAATAATAAGTGCCATTGACAGCCTAATTGTCTCTAAAATTAAGTGTTATTCAATAAATATTCTCTCTAAAAGTGTTAAATCACATACCAAAAACACCCCCCAAAAATCAAGCATTCCCAACCTCCGCCGGGGGCGGCTGCCCCCGGACCCCCGCTGTCGTCGGCGCCACGAAGGGGGATCACCACTAGAAAAGAAACAAGAGGACCGGAAGTTACAACCCCAACAGCGATTCTTGTTAGTCAATAAAGACAACATCTATATCTTTTGTCCACCCAATTCTTTGCAAATTTATATCTTTTGTCCACCAAATTCTTGTTAGTCAATAATGAAAACATTTATTTTAGTTTTAGTTAGACTGAGCTGAATAAGAAGTCTATTATTTGAACTAAATTATTTTTGAATTTAAAAAGTATTAAAAATCTAAATTTTTTTACTTGATGCCCGGTTCAGACAAAAATTCTGGATTTGCACTATATTAATTTGTAAACCGTTAATTTCTGTAGCTATAAATACGAACTAGTAACTCGTAAAACTTCTTTGGTTTTATTAATATGAATTAGTTTAAGTAATTGTTATGGGTAAATCTATTTTGAAAAGGTGCAAATCAAATTTTAAAATAAAAAATATTAAATAATTATTTAATAATTTATCCTATAAAGTATTGGGGCAAACCACTCCCACATCATGCCTCTCCCGTTTCTGCATGAAAAAACTCCCGCAAAATCCTAAACAGTACCTCCAGGTTACGTCATCGAGCTTCCCTCTATTTTTCAGCATTGTTCATCGTCATCAAGCTCTTACATTCGATTTAGGTAATGGCAGCATCACGCCTCTCCCGTTTCCTAGAATTTTCTCTAGCTAGTTTCCCCTTTTTTTTCAATTCGACTTCGCTCATTCAGTCCGATTCAGGAGGCAGTGTCTGGGCCGAGCTCTTACATTCTGATTCGAATTCGCTCCTCCATTCAGAGTTTTCTTCAGAGATTGCTTGTGGTTTTCTACGATGAATTTGAAACTTTAGTAAAACGTTAAAATTTGTAATTTTGATGATAAACTATTAATTCATATTTTGCACGTAACAATTTGATTTACACATATAAATTTTTGATTTGCTCGTAAAAATGATTTGTAAGTAACCAAAATAGATTTACCAATAACAATTAGCTTAATATACCTCTCCTTTATTATTTGTGACTCTCCTTCATTACTTCTGTCTCTCCTTTCCTTGTCACGTAGGTTCCGTTTGGGAAAATTTTTTACACCGGTCAAGCGGTTATGACCACACAAATCCGACTGTAATTAGGGTCCGGTTCATACGATCGTAACCGTTTGACGGATGAAAATAAATCCCCCAACCAGAGCCCTAACATATTAATTATTAACCGTTAGCTCAATTAACGGAGTTTTGAAGGGAGTTCATTTCAGGAAGCGCTTCATCATCGAAGACAACTAGTAGGACGGCTGGGATACAAATAAAGGCAGCAGGAAAGTGTCGACCGCAGATGAGCCTAGAAATTTAGAACTAGACACGCCGTGAACGGCTCCGTCTGTTGATTTTTATATATTATCAATAAATTAATAAACGATATCTGCAAAGCAAATTTAACCATTGCAGACTTGACTAGAGAATTTTCTCTGCGTGTAATGCATGAAAGAATTGTGCGGAATCTTTTTTTAGTTCAAAAATACAGTTGGATTTTCATTGATTGTAAAATCCAGTTAAATTTTAGTTCGAAAAATGAACTGGATTTTTAGTTCAAAAAAATATTTTTTTTACAGTTGGATTTTCACTTCAAAACATAGTCATATGAGTACTTAAAATAAGCGTAAAAATGCATAGTTCAATATTTCGTGATTTATTTTGTGAAAAAATAAAAGACATAGGAGAAAATTGACGTGGAACGCACGATTCTCCTCTTGCGTTCCACGTACAGAAAATTTTCGCTTTATGTATTGGGTTTTCGAGCGTCAGTCGAAACAAATAAATAGAGCCTAATAAGGTCAGTAATATATTAAAATGTATTTATTATTTAATAATAATGTTCCCGTGATATTCATTAATCACTGGCCAAACATGACTCATTTGACTACAGATAACTCATCTTTCCACGTCAGATATCATAAATATGTTATTTGATATTAAATATTAATATTATGAATTATGTTTAATAACAATATAATAATAAAAGAGTTCAAGCAAAATCAGACTTTCCACCTGACCTCTATTATTAAAAAAATGCGTGTGAATTGTCGTTATGTGAACCACACTTCGTGAACAATTTGTGTCCCTCCCTCGGCCTTATTTCTCGCCAACAGCCAACTGGGGACGGTGATCGTGTCATTCGTGTCATTCGTGTCATTCGTGTCATTCGTGTGTATTGATGACCGACCGCCAAACCTAGATCGCTTAGAAACCCTCGTTTGGGTGCTCTTTGGCGCACAATCGTTGAGATCCGTGAACTGGGTGTTAGGGGCCGGAGTACGACATCTAGGGGTGCGAGCAGTTTGATTTGGGTCAGTTTAGATCGGTTTGGACCCAAACCGAAAGCGAACCGGCATGCCTCAGTTTTTGGTTTGTTCAAACCGACCCGAACTGAACCGAACCTGGTCGAGGCCGATTGCACCTAGTTTTCGGTTTGGAGCGGTTTGGTCGGTTTAGCAGCTGCGCATTGGGTGTTTCAAAATCGGTGCGGCTTTGTCAGTTTTCGGTTTGTCGTCACCGTTGACGCAAATCTAAATCGGAACGTTCAATCAGACACCTACTGAACCTGACTCTGATACCACTTGTTAGGAGCCGGAGTATGACGCCCACAGGCGCAACTGCAAAATACAAAAGGTACGTAACAAGAACAAAAAAAACAATACCCGGCAAACATGCCGATATCAACAGCCAACCACATAGTTTTATATATATCACAATATAAACGTAATGCAACAGTAGGAGAAAATACAGGATCCGATAAAGGGTACCGCGGGTGGAATCGAACACCTCCCTCCGTTGAGATAGAACAATAATACTTACTGCAGTCTGTTGAACAACGGGCGCACAAGGTTCACACACAAACCTTTGTCGTAGGACGGCGACCAACCCGCATCCACCACCAGAGAGAAACCTTATCGAGACCGACTGCACGTGCTCACGCCTCCAACGTCAAGCTCGCGCATCTCCACTACACCTCTAACGACCAACCCTAGCCGAATCCAACTCAGCCCTCTGAAACCTCCTCTAAGAACCGCGGCAATCTCCAACAAAGATCAACAAACGCACACTTGTGGCTTCCCTCTTCCTTGCGAACAGGAGCCCGGGGACACAATATGTAAACAAGTGGCAAAGGGGCGACTTCACCTTTGGGAAACACGGAGCAAGAGAGGGGCAGATCCATCTCCTCCTTCGCAAACAAGAACAGGGGTGTCGTTCCTTCCTCTCATGTGAACAGGAGCACAGGTTCTGTCGTGGAGATCAGAGTTCTTTTTGGCAGCTCTTCCAATCGGCTATGCCACGCCCTAGGTCTCTGTGAGACCTAAATAAATGGGAATCAAATCCGGATCTGAACCAACAGCCCAACACTAGGATCGGCTATCCTCCATCTATCAATCGTCGGTCGACGATCACCAAACTCCAACGAAACCGATAGCTGAGCCTGAATCGAATAGCGCTAGTGATCAACGGTCGCCGATCTTCCGTGCATTTCAGCTATGATAATTATTATTATTTATAAGGGCCATTTACCGGGACCTCCCCTCTAACTTTGCTAAATTACTGACAGCGCCCCTCTTATTTTCGAAATTACAAAAACTTCCCATAAAGTTTTCATTTTATTACAAAACCTCCCCTGAAGTTTAAATTTCACAACATCCATGCACAAAAACACCCCCCTCGATGAACAGTGTTCAGGGGGGTATTTTTCTTCATGGATGCAATGAAATGAAAAGACAAGGAGAGGTTTTGGTAATGAAATGAAAACTTAAGGGGAGTTTTTTGTAATTTCGAAAATAAGAGGGGCGCTCTCACTAATTATGCTAGTTTACAGGGGATGTTTGAGTAATTATTTCTTATTTATAATTCTTCTTCTTGTGTTATTATAAATGATATTACTATATTACAAAACCTACAATTAATATATATAATACAACTAACAGTGCATGAGGGCTCCCCCTCTCTTTCGGCTTCGACACTATCCCGATCACTTCTGACCACGCTCACCTATTCTCCGGCGCTCAGGAAGACAACACACGACGAAAGTACTGTCACGCAGAGTCTGAGTGCCCTAGCGTAGACGAGCATGGGCAGAGGAACTACTTTGGTTGAGCTACTGTTGTGGCCACACAGATCCTCATGCACTATCACTCTTCACCATAAATACCAAACCTTGGACAAACTGTCTCTGTTGTGATGCCCCGGGATCTTCCATATAGCTAGGCACACACTTACCAATTAAACAATTTCAGGAATACTTCTATAGTTGACTCAATAGTGATTTTATCAAGAGTATTGTGGTCGTCTCACTATTTTTACTATGGTAATATCTTCTATTGGTGTTTTTTTGGGTTCGGGTTGGGTTCGGATCCGGATGCTAGCTGGTATCAAAAACTAATGAAACGCAAGTTTTTTTTGTGTGGTCGCTTTTGACATGGACTGCACTATAGAACCAAAACCTTCATTTTATTGTTGCCCGGACGCTAGCAAACTCACAAAAATTCTCATATGTAATGTAATTAGGGGTGCGCAAAAAGATGTGGAGAATCAAAAAATAACCCGAAATCAAATCAAAGCAAACCGATCAATTTAGGTCGGTTCTAATGATTTTGTCCTACAAAGAGCTAAAAATGAATTAATTAGTACATTATTAGAGTGAATTGCATTTATTTGTTTACTATTAGTTCATCATTACAATGAACTTAATATGAACTAAGTTCATAATTGCTATGTTTCTTACCAATTTGTAGTTTTAAGAGTATAATTTGCACATAGATGACGCGCAATGATGAAAAAAATGAAGAAATAAAAAGGTGATTTGAAAATAGTGAAAAACGGCAAGAAATAACAAATGCCCAAATTAAAAGAAGGAAACTAGTTAGAACATAAATTAGGAGAATGAACTGGAAATGTTAGAAATTCAAATTAGAGAAGAAATGGTTTTAATAACATTTCAAGTAAAACTGAAAAAAAAAAATATACCCAAGAAAGAAGAAGAACACAAATTATGATTTCAAATCTTGAATTACTGTGAAACTGGATTCACCAACTTAAATAAAAAACAAATCAAAACTAAAAAAATTGAGATGATCAACATGAACTACAAATAAGATGAGCATAAATTACAAATTCATAAATGAAAAAATAGAAGAATGAAAGGGTGCAAAAATCAAAGCTACACCGAAAAAAATTTAGGAACAAAAAACAAGGAGATCGAAAGGCATAAATGAAAGAACCAGATCCAGAGCACGGTGGAAAGGAGGATAATCGAGAATAGAAAATGTGAGAGCAGTTATTACATTTATGCCTTTCGATCCCAAAGAGGACTTGCTATGGACGATTGGTTTCCGTCCCAAAGAGGAAGAAGAAGGCACCACCTGATTCGCTGTTTCACACCGTGTTGAGGAAGAAGAAGCCAGGAACGGGTTCCTTGTTCCTCACCGCGTGGAGGAAGCCAAAGCCAGGATCGGGCCCTCGAAACCCTAACGCCTTCTGGTTTGTGCGAGAAAATCGGATGGAGGGTTTATTTACTCCATTTTATAGCAAACTAGGGTTGCAATGGTTTACTCTGACTGATCTGAACCGTCCAACCTCCCATCTAGAGGATCTTTTTAAAGCCTAGATCCAACCCTACCACTTATCACAGATGAGCTTAGTGAGTTATTATCTTATACTAATCACCTTACAGAACTCCACATATTGAGTCATTATAGAAAATCTAACAATAAGAAGAACTACTAATATGTATTACATTGCAGTGACAGATGAGCCGATTTGATGTAATATATGGAGATCGAAAGACATAAGCAGAATGAATGGACCTTTGAAATTGAGCAAATCAGACGAGATACAATCTCCTGACAAGAACCATAATGAAGTCATAGGTCTGTTGTTGGAGGAAGGATTTCGCTCCGCTCGTCATCGTTGTAGCGGAGCTTATTAAGACACATGCTAGAAAAAAAATCACTCTCATCTGGACTGGCGAAGCTCTGGTGGAGGAGAACAACGGGTTTGGCGAGCAAAATTATGAAGACAAGCCCCAGTCGTCGGTTTTATTCCAAAATTCATAACCGGCATCAGGGGCGGATCTAAGGGGGGGGCCGGCGGGGGCCCGGGCCCACCCAAGAATTTTGGCAAAATAAATGATAAATTTGTGTTTCTCTCGTCGAGCCAATGGATTTTGACTACTTATACTTCAAAAATGGTGTCCGAATAAGGGAGAAAAGAACCCGGAAAGGTGGAGACATTTAATTTTTTTTGATTGGAAGATGAGAAAGTTTACATGAGAGGCAATCAGTTTAATTAATTTTTGTGGAGATAATATATACAAATCTAGTTAATATAGTTGCAAACAATTTTGACCCCGCCAAGTCCACCTTCTTCTTTACGCATAACTTCTTCAAAATTTCTGAAAGAAACACTATCGTTATCTTTAGCATGATATAATGCGACATCTTCTTTACTTAACTCTTGTAATCTTGTTTATTTTCCCAGTGTCTCCTTTATTACACTGTAAGAGTACACGGGTATGCCTTAACGTGGATCCTCCCCTACTTTGATTCTTGGTTTATGGGGCCGAGATGATTTGATACCAAGGAACATAACTGTTGTAGCATTTATTGTATCTATTGTTAATTACTAATAACTAGTAATTAATATATATGTTTCATGACTTTATCATTTATTATGATTTCAAATTTAAAATTATCAATAATAATAAATTTTGAATCATCCAATCAATAATGATTATTTGCTATATATCTTAAACCTTTTCAAATATTATATTCTTAAATAATTAATATAGTGAGTACATACATTATTAATGAATAATATGAAGTAAGACCACAAGTAGAATGTAGAGTTGAATTGAATTTGTTGGTTCAATTATAATTCTAAGTTTCAGATATATGAATATTATTTGCAATTTACATATTTACTATATGACCGTTTTTTTTTAGCAAGTAGCAACTTACTTTTGGATTTCTATTTTGCCCCTCAGATTCAGAGAAATTCCCGGTCAATAATTTTATCTTAAAAATTAAACTGGAATAAATAAAATATTTGATTAAATATAATTTAAAAATAATTTTCGAAAAGGCTAAGCGGCAAGTTGCATTATAATACAAATAATTTCCGTTCACAGTAGAGAATCTATTTTAATTTTCCGACCCCAGAATCCGCATCACCGCCAAAATCACAGATTCCTGGAATCCGCTTCAAACCCATATTCCTTTCATTACGTCATCCGCCAGCTCATCATAACGCCCCCACCGTCGTTTTGTGCTGCCCCTGCGCCACAAAATGCTGCCGGACAGTTGGCGCTGCAGAAGAAAGGGAGGACGGCGTGCCCATTCCCGATGGCTCGCCTTCTCCGGCGACGGGCACCCTTCTCCCCTACAAATCGCCTCCAAACCCTATTTCTCTCCCTTTCGATTCTCCTCTCTCTCCGCCTCGCTTCCGGCGCTCCGATCCTCCTCGGTATTTCGCGAAATTTGTTCTCTGTGTGCGGATTTTGCCGATTCTTCGGGCTCCGGCGAGTATTCACCGTGTAATTAATTTCAGGTGCCGAAAGAGAAGAAATCGGAGGAGGAGAATTGTTCCTGGATATACTCAGAGATGACGCCGTTTCCAGAATTCATCAGCTAGGGAAGGTTGAAATGCCAGATATGCTCTCTCTTTTTTTTCATCGAAAATGTTTGGCTGCTGCGCTGCTTGATTTGGATTTTGGGTATATATTGCTGTTTTGGGGAATGATTTGATCTGTTATGTAGTTTTGAAATTTGAAAAATCTTTCCAATGTTATATAAATTCTATCAAACACATGTGCAGGCCTATAATGGGGATCTGATGGGAGGCTAAATTGGAGAGTGATGTTTTTAGCTTCCATACATGAACTAGTATACTTTATTTGTGGTGTTATATATTTCTTGCAGTGTTCATGGCCTCAGTCAGCAAAGAAAAAGAAGGAAATATAGTGATATGAGTAGTTTGGGTTCATCTTCTTGCTTGCATATATATATATATATATATCATGAAATTGTAGGGATCAATTCACTGTGGAGATTGTTCGTGAGCTCATTCGAGGAGAAACTACTGTTGACAGGGGATTTATTTTGGACAATAACAAGGCTGATGGACTTGAATTGTTCTGTTTTAGGTGCCCTTGTCTTAAAAGATCAAGACTTTCTTCTTTTCTCCGCTTACCGATTGCTCGCTTCACTTGGAACCGTCAATGCCCTTTTTGTGTGTGTGTGTGTGTTTGTTGGGGAGGGGGGGATAACGGTTATAATTGTGTGCACCTAATTGTGTTTTGAGTCTGTTACGGGCTCGGCTGTAATGCGTAGGGAGCTCGACGGATACTGTGGGTCTTGTAGAAAGGCTCCTAACATTTGGGCTAATGAAAAAAAAAACACATAAAGACTTCAAATTAAAGAGACTCATAAAGTAGGACCCATTTTAAAAGACTAGGCCAACTCATTCATAACACTCATTAGAAGACTACTTTTTGTGATTGTGTGTTTTGTGTTGTGATTTTTTGTTTGTTTGATATTTCTACTATCGTTTCTGCAACACTACTCATACATAAAACCCATTAAAAGACTGCCGACTCAAACTTAAGACTTAAGGCATAGGACATAGTCTTCATAGGCGATACGGAGCACCGCAAGTTTGCCAAAATAATGAAGTACTATGGTAACCGAGGGAGTAGTTGGTTGTTACCACGCCACTGGATCAAATTTGACCTGTAGAACAAGTCGATCGGCTTCGCCAATACTTAGGCGATGCTCTTACCATTCGTCATTCATGTCATCGTCAAAATGAAATTCTAATACAAGGTGATGTAAACTATACCAACTACTCATTTAATCCAAAGCCGTCTAGTATTTACATCATTTGGGCACTTGCATAATTGCTTGCCTTTGTACCTTTTCATGTTGTTTATTATTACACATTTTGATGAATTTCTTCTTAATATTCCTCCTTATATGAGATTCAATATCTGTATAGACTGTTACATTATGGGAGGAACATAATTTATCAAGTATATTGTTTTCTTTCATCAGGTGTCTGATGCCGATAATTATCTGGAGAGGACATTTTTTAGCCCTGCTTCCCTTAAAGCTGCAATTCTCATTCAAAATTGGATGGAAGATGCTGGATTGAGAACGTAAGCTTCTCTATATCCTCCCTCCTAATTTTTGGTTCCTCCTGACTCTTTCACATACACCCTCCTCACTCTTCTGTAGTCATTAACATTTCAGTTGGGTGGATTATATGGGCAACATACATGGTAGAGTTGAAGCAGTAAACGCGACCGCAGAGGCACTGCTGATCGGATCTCACATGGTACTAATTTGCACTTTACTTTCATTTTTTACTTTTAACTGTTTAGGCCATATGAGAATATTGTGCTTAGTTCTACATCAGATAGGGCTGCCCGGTGAACAAAGCATCCCCGAGCGAGGGTCCGGGGAAGGGTCCCATAACAAAGTTGAAATGTAGACAAACTTTACCCTGCATATTTGCAAGAGGTTGCTTTCAGGACCCGAACCCGTGACGTCAAGGTCATACGACAACACCTTAACTGGTGCGCCAAGGCTTCCCTTCCTTAGTTTTACATCAGATAGCAGAGGAAAATTATGTTGGTGTGGAAGCGGTTGAACATTTCTCGTGTTCTTAAACTTTGTTAAGCGGTTTGAGCACTGGCGTATCAGGGCCAAATTTGTTTTCCCCTTTTTATTCACACTGCCAACATGCTGCACTTCAACACTATAGTCTAGTTTAAGCGGTTTGACCAGCGATGTATTTGGCCTAACTATAGTCTCACTTGGTGTCAGCACTTCCGACACTGGATGAATTTTGTCAATTTACTCTCAAATCTCATGCAGGACACTGTCATTGATGCCGGAATGTACGATGGCTCACTTGGTATCATTTGTGCAATATCTGCTCTGAAAGTTTTGAAGGTTTATGGAATGCTCGGAAAACTTAGTCGACCAGTCGAGGTTAGTAATCTCCTTTGATTTCTTACATTAGTGCCCACTTCATAAGTCAAAAGTCGAAAAATTTGGTTCATGAAAATGATTCAGATATAAGTTGCTGATTCGGATTCGTCTGGTTAACCATAATGTTATTAAATTTCTATTTTTTTAGGTCTGTAAAAGACTTGTATTGAACTCACTTTCACTTTGAAATGCAAACATCTAAATGGTTAGGGGAAAGCCTTTTTGAGTGTCTGAACATGTTTCTTCACTAGCTAACTTGAGATGTTAAAATCTTTATGTTGAAATCCGGATATCGGTCCAACGGAGTTCGGACTAAGAGGGCAGTTCGAGTTACTTTAGCCGACATCGATCACCCTAGACCGTGGTATTCCGAGCCATGAGCCGACCCTCACAAGTTAAGAGTTGTTTGACTACACTCAGACCCTTGAGCCGCAGCGGGGAGATCCCGCCACACCCCCGGAAGCGTTGCTCGCGACTTCCCCACCCAAAGCCAAACTGAGTATGAAATCGCCGAATCGAAGAGCTCTAGGAGGTTGGGTATGCCTCTCCATGGTGCATTTGATGTCTATTTATAGGCAACCTTCTACCGAGGGTAAAACAGTCTTTTAAGGTCTGCGAACAGCGGAATCCCGCTGTCTAGGATGACTTGCTAACATCAAAATGCTCATGGATAAGACTTTCTCAGTCAGGGCGAGTACCCCGGCCAAGACGGTTGGGGACTCGCCCGGCCAGAGCTTTCCTAAGACCGGAACTCGCTCTGCGCAAAGTCGTCGGGACGGGACTCGCGGCTACAATGGGTTCGCTGAAGTGCTGAACTTGCTTGTGTGCTGAGCTCGCCTCCATGCCGAGCTCGCCATTATGGGGGTTCGGCAACTCTGGGCTGGCCGCAATTAGTCTCTTGAGGCCATACTCGTCTTGTGGAACTGCGTAATCCATGACCCTTGCTTGTGACGCTTGAGCTTGCCTGACCCTAATTAGGGCGAGTCGGGTTGAGCTTGCTAAATTGGGATTGTACGCTTTAATAATTTTCCTTTACATTTGTTTTAGTGTAACAGAATTTTCCTTTGAACATATAGGTGATTGCCTTCAGTGATGAAGAAGGTGTCAGATTCCAAACAACCTTTCTAGGTAGTGCTGCCATGGCTGGTATTTTACCTGCAGCAGCATTAAATATAACAGATAAAAGGTTATTTTTTCTAGGCTTCATCTGCTATGCCTATTATTTTATCTAATAAATACAACTTACTCAGTGGTATTAAGGTGCAAGATGCTCTCTTCGCAAACTCTTTTGACTCCACGGAGGAAAATTTCGCTAAGGTCAAATATGACTCAGAGTCAGTCTACGGTTACGTCGAGGTATGAATGATCCGATGCATAAAACCGGTATAATTTAAACGCACTAATGACCCTAATGACCGCATAATCAATGTTGGCGCAGGTGCACATCGAACAGGGTCCGGTACTCGAGTCACTTGCTTATCCTCTTGGTGTTGTTAAAGGAATTGCTGGGCAAACAAGGCTGAAGGTTTGCTGCCTTTGTTTTAGTTTCTGAGTTGAACTATTGTTCCATCACTTTCTTAGCTGCTTTCTGTATGCGCATCAATTTTATCAGCTGAAATCTACCAAAAAAATTTGCATTAATCCTTTAAAATACATTCAGTTTATGTACATGAACTCCTCATTCTTCACTGTGTATCTTGGTATATGCACACTCACGAGTCAAGGTGAATCGATGTGATAGAGGAACTCCCAAGTTAAAGATCGGCGAATGCAATGCTCCACACAACACAACAGTATGATAAGCGTTGATTGGGCTCAACTTATTCATGACAAAATGCTTAAAATTAATGGCAATTAAGATGATTGCGGTCTTACAATCATTTTGATATCAACTTTGAACTTAGCCAAATATCATTTGATAGAAACAAATGAAAATGGTCATTCATCAATTGTAAAGTTATTCTGTTTAATCCAACATTATACAAAGTTAAAAATATGTTGTAGAAAGGATGAACCTCTCACCATAGGCTCAAATCTTTTGGGTTGAAAATGGTTTTGCTATTTATCATGTACAACTTTAACTCCCCCCCCCCCCTGTTAAATATCTACTGAGTGGTGTTAGAGTCAATGGTTCGGCGGAAATTGAGTGGTTTGTTTGGTGTTTGGCTGCCAAGAGTCTTGGTATCATTTTTCATGATCGAGTAAAGGTTCAAGAGCAAATGATTTTTATGTAGGAATTAGGGTTGTTAGCAAACCAAATAGTTCGTGAACAATTCACAAAGATTCGACTAGGATTCATTTTTTGTTAATTCAAATCCAAATTTGAGCGGTATTCGAATTCGAATAATATTATCTCTATTATAAGATTCACAAATAGCTCATGATTCATGAATAGTTGGTGAATAATAGCAATATACATTTAAATAAACTTTATATATTTAAATTTGAATTTGAATCCAAGCCGAATCAAAATTCGAATCCAAGATTTTGGGACGAATCGGAATTTGAATCTGTGCATTGTATGATAAATTTGAATTTGAATGAAGAGCTATTCGATTCGGTTCGTGAACACCTCTTCTAGAAACAACTTGCATTTGAGGGGAAGAGATTACTAATGTGAAAAGCTCACGCACACAAAAACAAAGCTTCTCAAATTGTATTTAAGCACATTAGTTATTGGATAAGTGAGAAACATGTTGGTCAGAAATACAAGGGGTTGACCTTCTCCCGAGGGCTTAAGTTCTTCTGTTGAAAATGAATTTGAACAGTGTAGGGCCATTTTTTGTCCCCCTAGTCCATACTTCCTAATAACTAAACCGGCCTCAAAAATGGGGATGGGGCTGATGATTATCTTAATGATAACTACTTCGATTTCAAATTTCATTCTGTTTTTTTGGAGCTTGCTTAGACATTATAAATGCTTGTCAAATGATTAGCAACCAGTATAGCTATTAAATAGGTATATTTGCAATCAAGAGCGGATTTAGGGGGGATGGGTCCCCGGCTCCTCAAGATTTTTGCAAAATTAATGGTGGATTTGGATTCCTCTCGTTGAGGCAATGAAACATCTCCTGTAAGGTGGAGGTGTTTATATTTCTTTTTTGGTTGGAGGAAGACGATGGCTGGCCCCTTTGTTGAAATTCCTTGATCCAACTCTTGTTGCAATATTTTGTTGTGCCATGTTAAAGAAACAACTATTCATTTGGTAAATGATGCAATTATCCTTGAAATTATGTTGGAAGCAGCCCTTTGATAAATAGACTTCTATAAATGAATTCAAACTCCAAAAACATAAAAAATAAGTGAATGGGTGATCTTCCGCAGGTTATAGTGGAGGGTTCGCAGGGTCATGCGGGAACCGTTCCGATGTTCATGCGCCGTGATCCGATGGTCGCTGCTTCTGAGC
Source organism: Platanthera zijinensis (assembly GCA_039513925.1). NCBI lineage: Eukaryota > Viridiplantae > Streptophyta > Magnoliopsida > Asparagales > Orchidaceae > Platanthera > Platanthera zijinensis. The sequence goes on along the minus strand of CM077085.1, from coordinate 18,867,274 downwards.
TGATTGTCCTTCTAGAGAGTCTCTGCAGACATCCCCAAAATTTCTTGAATTATAATAAGCAATATGATGGGGTTCCAGCAGAATCCTTTGCAGGATTGGTCTGCACTGTTGGTGAAATATCATGTTGGCCTAGTGCAAGCAATGTCATCCCTGGCCAGGTAAGTTTCTGAAAAAAAAAACAATTTTCATTTGATTTGTGTTGAGAATTTAGTCCCACATCGGGAAACTGGTGTAGCATTGTGCACTTAGGCTCCGTTTGGTACGGCGGTAGCGGTCGTGAACACGTGGTTATGAATCATCTTTTATGAACGCCCGTCCTCACCTAACGAACTTCATTCACTTTTATTCTCAAAACCAGCTTTATTTTCTTGATGTTGGTCACAACCGTTGTCATGCCAAACATGCATTCTATGATGGTGACGTTTTTTTCCAAACTCACCTGAGCAAAAACGTCGCGCCAGACGAAGGCTTAGTATAGATCACATGTCCCTTCATCATAAAACTTCTTGTTTTTTAGATGGATGCTTAGATTCTAACATTAGTATCAGAGCACGTTAAGCCGAACAGTCGGCTCACCCGATTAAGAAAAAGACGTCCGCATCTTAAAGAATGAAACCCTGTACAATGATTGGGCTTATTTAGGATTTGTTTGACACGGTGTTTTTGACTTTTTTGCTGCTGTGAATTTGGACAAAAACGTCAATATCACAACATGTGTGTTTGGAATGACCACGGTTATGATCGCCATCAAGAAAAAAAAAACTAATTTAAACATAAAAGTGGATGAAGTTTATTTAGTAGGGTCGGGCATTCACGAACGACCGTTCATATCCACTGTGTTCACGATCGTCATCACCATGCCAAACAAACCCTTAGTCTCACATAAAGAAACTCACGTTGCCTTGTGAACTTAATATAGATTTCGGGCCCCTCCACCTATAACCAACTAATTTTTCGTTGGATGCTTAGATTCTGACATAATATATGGCTATATGCGCATAACTAGGCCCTAATGCCGGCTCACCCACTTAACCAAAAAATCAACATCTTAGAGAACAAAACTAAATCAACATCTTAGAGAACAAAACCCGATGCAACAACGGGGTGTTCTAAGAATTTAGGTTGCGTTTGACGCGACTTATCACAACTTATTTGCTCGGGTGAGGTTGGACAAAAATGTCATTGTCATGCCCAAATCTTATGCCTCAAACTAATATCTTTTTTGTAACATTTGTGATACCAAACATACATTCTATGACAATGACGTTTTTGTCCAACCTCACCGGAGCAAATAAGCTACAATAAGCTGCGTCAAACGCAACCTTAGTCTTATATCAGGAAACTATGACCGTGCCGCATATAACCAGCTGAATTTAGGTTCCATGCTTAAATTATAAGTGTCAAACAACAAAATTTCAGGTATATTTTACGGTTGATATACGTGCCATGGACGACATCACCAGGGAAGTTATATTAAGCCAATTCTCAAAGAGGGTGAAAGAAAAATGTGAGAGTAGGATGGTGAACTGTACCATTGAGCACAAGGTTGTGAAAGTTCTCCTTTTTCAAACTAACTGCAATATTGTCATTATTATTTTCTTAAAATGGGTAATTATGTTGATATTTCAGCACAATGCAAATGCGGCGCACAGCGACAAAGACTTGAGTTTGCGGCTACGGAAAGCAGTCCGCTCCGCCATGAGTCGAACCCCGTGGGGCCTTGAAGAAGACGTGCCGATGCTGATGAGCGGCGCCGGACATGATGCGATGGCCATGTCTCACTTAACTAGGGTGCATATCTCATGCTCCTTGGCTCTATAATTTTGTTATGCTTCTCAGCTTTCTTGTTGTTTTTCGATCAGGTCGGCATGCTTTTCGTGCGCTGCCGCGGCGGCGTCAGCCATTCCCCCGACGAACACGTGATGGCCGACGATATATGGGCAGCGGGTTTGGCTCTTCTCCGCTTCTTAGAGATGAATGTTCTATGTTAGTTAATGGCCATCATCGGCAACATCAAAGAAAGTTTATCGGGTCAGGGGACTACTATTGTGTGCAGCAATTTCTTGCTGTTATTACTATTATTAGAAATAAGTGCATCACATTACCATGAGAGAGACCCCTCGTCTCCTCGAGCGAAACATGTCGGGCATATTTCGTCGTCGGCGGTGCACGAAGCGCTGCAAATGATCGCGAATATCTACTTGTAGAAAGCACAGATAACCATTTTGTACAGAAATTAAAATTGAATGATGTTCCTTAAAGTTTGCAATATTCTTTGTGATGCTGTGCTTAGTTTAGCCTTTCACTTCTCTGTAGAAAATTTGATGAAGATTATTCAAATTTTTATTATTATTTAATATTTGTATTATTTCCACCAAGATATGTTCCTCATGTGGATTTGTTTTTAGACCAGAAGATAGTTGAATGATTCAGGCGAAATTTTTGGAACCTTTTTCCGGATGAAAACAGTTTTCACCTCTGAAGATTTCCTCGGAGATTATTTTGATCTCCTAGGAGACCTGACTAGCCGTCTCTCCAGCCCCATGCGCAAAAAGATCCACCATGCAGGGAATGTTTTGATCAACAATTTTCAGCTACCATTATGGTTGTTATGACTGAATATCTTATGTCTGTTAGACGCCATACACATAGAATAGTTATTTTGTGCAAGTCATAGTACTGTAGACATCTTTGGGTACTATGCACTGAAGACTCGTGCCCATTTCGTTAGCATAACTGAGAAAAAAACATTAGTCTCCTGCACACGCATTTTTTTCGTGTAGGCTGAAGGTAAAAGCGTAACACCAGATTCACTTCGATAGTGGCCCCTTTTTAAAAAGGGAGAATGGAAGTTGGGGAAGTTAGCATAATTACAAGTTGCACCCCTTTTACTTTTGAAATTACAAAACCTCCTTTGAAGTTTACTTTGAAATTTACATTTCATAAATATCCACTCGAAATATATTTTCAGGATGTTATGAAGTGTTAACTTCAGGAAAGATTAATGTTACGAAATCTAAACTATATGCGGTTTTTGTAATTTCAAAAGTAAGAGAGGTGCAATCTGTAATTTAGCAAACTCTGAGGAGATATCCCAGTAAATGGCCCTTATTATTATATATAAAAGGAGCAAAAACCTTATAATATAAGTGGAGAAATATTTTATTCAAGTAAAATAGAGTCCCAATAGCTTCATAAACAAAATCTCATCTTCATCAACAACAGAAACATAATAGAGGTGACAGAGAACCCTCAACAAATCACTCAAGCAGCAGCTAAGGTGTTGCCCACATCAATCACAAATCTGTACCTCACATCACCTTTCTCAAGCCTCTCCATTGCCCGGTTCACGTAGTCCACTCCGATGAGCTCGATGTCGGCGACAATGTTATGCTCCCCGGCGAAATCGATCATCTCCTGAGTCTCCTTCATCCCGCCGATGCAGCTTCCCGCCAAGATCTTACCCTCTGCAGCCGATCACAGATCGATTATCGCAGCAATCTTACTATATCAAACGTTGTCGTGAAAAAGCGTAAAAAGTTAATTGATGTACCGACCCAGGAGCAAAGGGAGAGCGGGTAATTCCAGCGGGTGCTCCGGCGCGCCGACCATGATCATCTTCCCCTCCGACTTCAGCAGAAGGATCAAGGGGAGAAGGGCGTGTTTGGCTGACACGGTGTTGATAATTCCATCCATGGTGCCCTTTGCAGCCTGCATTCATGAAGTAAAAAAAAAAACGCCCACACAAACAGAGTCGGGGATCAAAGAGTTTCATTAAATGTTGGAATAAGTTATATTACCACCGTCACCGCTATTTTGGAGGCGTTCGATTTCCCAACGGCGGGAAAAGTGTCGAGTCAAAAAGTTGTTTTAAAGCTTTTTTGGAAAGCAGTGAAGCCTCCCACGAACGAAAAAGCTAAAATGAGTTTTCCGTGTTTCATGCTCCTCTTTTTGCATATCGACATCTCCTTTCTACGCACGCTGCTTTTTCTACCACTGTTTTTCTAACAGCTCCAATCATACCATTGATTTCTCACGACAGCTTTTACTACAGAATCGACTTCCTAGGTTATCTCAAACAGTTTTTGAACTGGAGAAATATTTAGGTGCATTCTGGCTCACCTAATCAGTTATATGAAGTTACCAAAAGAGGGTCACTCTTCTTACCTGGAGTAAAATTAAATATTTATTCTAAAGCATAACATGGGGTACTTAAGAGACCTTCATTTGTTCAGCATCACTGCTGATGAGGAAATAGTCGGCGCCGAGTCTACCGATAGCCTCCTCTTTCTTCCAGGGGGACGAGCTGATCACGGTGACCTTCATCCCAAACGCCTTGCCAAACTTCACGGCGACATGGCCAAGTCCTCCGAGGCCAACCACGCCCACGTGCATACCAGCCCGGTTGAGCTCGTAGGTCCTCATCGGGCTGAACACCGTTATGCCGGCGCAGAGCAGCGGCGCGCCGGCGTCCAACGGAAAGTTTTCAGGGAACTTCACCGCGAAATGCTCGTCGACGACGATCGTGTTCGAGTACCCGCCGTAGGTGATTTTTCCGTCGACGTCGATCGAGTTGTACGCGAACACGAGATTGGGGCAGTAGTTCTCCTTGTGGCGGACGCATTTCTCGCAGGAACGGCAGGAGCCCACGAGGCATCCCACCCCCACATTGTCTCCATTTTTAAATTTTCGAACGTTGGAACCAGCTTCAGTGACGGTGCCTACAATCTCATGCCTGCAGGGGTGGAGAAGAAACAAAATATATATACTTTTAAAAAGAAAATTTGGGGTTAATCATGGCCCTCAAATATGACCATACAATTAATTATCCGAAATTATTTTGGGAGTCAGTATAATTACAGTTTACAGGTTCCGCTCATTTGTTTTTTGAACTTACAAAAGCATGCACAATACTACCCCCAGAGGCTCCACTTCAAGGGAGTATTTTTCTGCATCCTTTTGTAACTTCGAAGATAGAGTGGTGCAACTTGTTATTTAAGTTCCATTTGGGGAGGTCCGGTTCATGCGGTCGTAACCGCTTGACCGGTGAAAATAAGTCCCCCCAAACGGAGCCTAAGTAAATATACAGGGGCGGTTATATGGGTTATATATATAGGGTTAATTACCAAGACCTCCTTGGAAGTTTGCATAATTACAGGTTGCATCCCTCTATCTTTCGAAATTAAAAGTAGCTCCCCTCTTAAGTTTCCTCAGTTTACAAAAATGTAATGTACCTTTCGTTAGAAATGTGAATGAAAATTGATAAAATTAGACAAATTATTTTTTGATTTTGTCAATTTTATTCTTTTATAATGATTCTAGATTCATTACAACTGGTAAAATATAACGCACCTAAAGTAGAGTTATTACAAATGATAAAATTGGAATATCATAATATAATTTGGCATATCATATGACTTTTCCTCTATATTTCTAAAGCAAAAGGTCACATTTCAACATAGAGTCATAAAAAAGGGGTAAATTGAATATTATAAGATAAGTTGACTGATTTTATCATTTCTAAGGGACATTTTTGTAAACTCAGAAAACCTAGAGGGGAAGATAAATGTAATTTTGAAAGATAGAGGGGTGCGACCTGTAATTCACTCTTTGGTTAAACTTTCAATTTTCCGATCTTATGCCTCTTTATTATAAATTTTCAATTTCTCTAATCTGTGTTTTTTATTTTATTTTAAAAAATGTGTTCTCATATAAGTACATTCCCCTACCTACAATAAAAAATGTGTTTTTCCTGTCACTCACAAACCCCCATGCACACAGGAAAAACGAGCGACGGGCGGAGTATAGCGTTAGGGAGTCTGGGAGTGGTGGGAGCGTTGCCCCGCCGGGACAATGTTGTGGCCGGGGTATTGTCGTGCAGGACACTGGGCCCCCCGTGCACTGTCGTGATTTGCCATAGGGGGGGAAGCCCCATACATGTCACTCGTACATAATATGTATGGATTAATTGTTTTGGTTAGAAAAAGTATGAAATAGTACCCAGGAACAAGCGGGTAGACAGAGTCTTTCCACTCATTTTTGATGGAGTGGAGATCCGAGTGACAAATGCCGCAGTACAATATCTTTATTGTAATATCATTATCGCCATTTCCCCTGAGAGCAAAAAACAGCGTTAGCATCCCTGCAAAAATCGCTGGCAGGAAAACATTTGAAATTTTAAGACAGAAATGAAAATTACAGAATCAAAGAGATAGGCGTAGAGTTCCCATTCTCGCGCTGTTGAAAACCGCATTGAGTTCCCATTCTCGCGCTGTTGAAAACCGCATTTGAATGCGGTAGCGTGATTATAGAATGATGCTATCCCCAGGATCTTGGAATATCTTAACAAAGCTCTTGAGATCCCCAGGATGACAACTAATTGGCTCCAAGTTTGATTTTTTGAGTTCTCACACTGTGAAGCTAACAGCAAGATGGTGAAGGAGGAGGACTTGCATGCCTGTTGATTGCCTTCTTCTTCTATATACGGTTAAATTGCAGCGTCGAAAGGTTCATTCTTAACTGCGATTGATTTGCGAAGCAAGGGCGGATTCAGAGGGGGGCCAAAGGGAGGCTGGCACCCCGATTTTTGCATTTTGTTATAAGTAGACCAAAACTTGGATATTCGCTAACCAAAGTTGAATATTCGTAGATCAAATTTGACTATTCGCAGACCAAGCTCAGTCAATTGCACCCCCAAACTCTAAGGAATGGTTGAAAAATAGAATTCATGAGGGCTTAGAAATATTGAGGGAGCGTCTATGAGTTATCAAGGCGTGTAGGCGAGCCTAAGGCGCCGGGCACAAGCATGATTGTTGTGTTTTTGGTTCGGATCCGGATCCAAACAGGATCTAGTTTTTTCTTTTAGGGGAACCTCATATAAGGAAGTTTTCTCTCTCTAGAAGAAGAGAGAATGAGGGCTGCATGTTTTGTGAAAAAAAAAGGAATTAAAAAAAAGGGAAAAGGAATCCCGTAATATATACCCTATTAATGGCCTTTCTTTTGACAGAGAGAGAGAGAGCTCTCTCTATTGCATGAAAATTTAAACCACCGCTGCTGTAAGGTTTTTAGACAACTTCTGTTCACGTGGAGTTGAGGGGATGAAGCAGCCGCCTGTAAAAAAAAAGAGAAAATCAACCACCCATTTGAGGGCCGCCGCCGTCTCGTTCCGGGTGCCGCAAGGGGTAGGAGACCCCTATAGAGGTTTCGCCGGTGGTGCAACACCGTGCGGCGGAGCAGGAGCCATTGGTGTCATTTTCTTCTCTCTTCTCTCGCGTGGAGCTCTCGACGTATCCGTCGGCCTTAGAGAAAATAGCCGCCGGTCTTGGAGGAGAGGATTTCTACCGGTCTTGGAGGAAACGATGTGATGGGGTTTACGTCGGATTCATAGTTGCGACCTCCGGTTGCGGAGTTCAAAGGATCAGATCCGGGCTTAGCTTTATTTGGCGTAGTCGGCATTGGAGTTGGTGTAGTGACCTTGATGGTGTTTCTCTCTAGTTGTGCGGCTTGGTGTCGATGACGTGCACGAGTGCAATTGGCCTTGACGGTGCCTCTCCGATGGTGGCAGGTGGTTTGGTCATCACCTGACGACGAAGGTTCCCGACAAACCTTGTGCGTCCACTATGCTAGCGGATTGCAGTCCAGATTATTCTCTCTCCCGCGGATCGAGCGAGTTTGCCTCCTCCGCAGTGTATTCTATAACGGATGTCGGTCCATTTCTTTATGGTTTTTATTATTCCAGTTATATCATTATATATGTAGTTGTTTGTTCAGATTTCAGTGTATACGTTCATGTCTACCTTGTATTTATTTGGTTGGTCTAGGAGATAATTTCCGCATTATATCCCAACAAGTGGTATCAAAGTGACGTTCTGTAGATGATTGATTGAACATTCGAGGAATGATTTGGCTGCAGTGGGTGACGACTAGGTCCGATCCCCATCTTTTCAAATCCGATCATTGAATTAATCAGGTCTCCCTAGTCGTGTCGTAGGACAACCATGACAGAGAAGAATGTAAATCTGGACAGTATTTCTTTGAAGAAGTGCGACAGTGGCGGATTTGGCCTATGACAGGTGGTACTACATGAGATGGTCATGATAATCGTTGATGTGTTATAGGGAGGTGATTATCTGTGGGAACACAAGGCATGTTCAAATGATTTTTTGTATTAGTTAGATGCAGTTGGTGCAGAGACGGAGGAAGACGTGAAGACCCCTTTTCACTTCTTGTCTCGCTCACATATTCTTATCCGGCCTTAGTGACGATGCTCTTGTATGAGAAGGATACAATGGAGCTAGTGGAGGTCACGAACGCAGTGTTATCTAGACAGATGCTCGTGAGTCATACTCCTGAGGGCGGTCACATCGTGGTAACAACAGATGGAGGTGAGGCAGTTTGACAATAGATTGAGTGGAGCACGATCTCGATTCGGGCCGAAGGAGAGTTTGGTATTTTACCATTGCAGACAGTGCAGTCACACATGAGAGCGAGTTCGCAGCGTGCAAAGGGGTCTCGAGACAAGGGTGTGGACAGGATGACGGCTGAGTCAGGGTGCAGGTGATGAGGTCCTCACCATCACTGAGAGTCTGTGTGACTCTGACAGCTAGATGTTTTGAGCGGATTTGATTTAGGTGGCTATAGTTGGGTGGCCCGGGATGAAGTCCTAATGGTGGAGTAGTGGCATACCATGCTCAGGAGAGTTATGCATCACGATAGTCTATAATGGCTGATGGGGACAACGATGCGCGGTGTGTACCCATAATTTCTGAGGCCGACGTAGTGGATTGTCATGGTAGTGCAGAGGATCGTCTTTCTGGGACTCGGGTTGTTATACGAGCCAGTTTCTACTATCATTTTGCGACGACATTCGCGGGTTGAGCCAGAGTAGAGATGAGTTGACTGGAGCAGGTCGGCTGATGCCTTAGACTGAGGCAGTACCACGTGCAGAGTTGTTTAGTGTAGTTGTTGTTATGTGCAGAGAGTGCTTTGTGCAGGTGATGGATCCGAATCCCGAACCAAGGTGGTGATTGTTATATTTTTGTTCGGATCCGGATCCAGTTTTTCCTTTTTTGGGAAACGGCATGCAAGGAAGTTTTCTCTCTCTAGATGGAGAGAGAATGAGGGCCACATGTTTTGTGATAAAAAGGAATTAAAAAGGAGAAAAGGAATCTCTCTCTCTCTCTATTGCATGAAAATTTAAACCATCTCTGTTGTAAGGTTTTTAGACAACTCCTGTTCACTGGAGTTGAGGAGAAGAAGCAGTAGCCTGTAGAAAAAAAAGAGAAAATCAACCGCCCATGTGAGGGCCTCCGCCGCCTCCGTCGTCTCGCTCTGGGTGCCGCAAGGGGTGGGAGACCCCTGTAAAGGTTCCACCCGTGATTGTCGGTGGTGCAAAACCGTGCAGCGGAGCTGGAGCCGTTGGTCTTGTTTTCCTCTCTCTTCTCTTGTGTAGAACTCTCGACATATTCGCCGGCCTTTGAGGATAGTCTCCAGTCTTGGATGAGAGGATTTCTACCGGTCTTAGAGGAGACGATGTGGTGGGGCTTACGTTGGATTCATGGTTGCGACCTCCGGTTGCGGAGTTCAGAGGATCCGATCTAGGCTTGGCTTTGTTTGTCTTAGTCGGCGTTGGAGTTGATGCGGTGCGGGCGTGGCGGCGAAAGCATGCGGGAGTGCAGTGGCCTTGATAGTGTTTCTCTCTGATGGTGCGGCTTGGTGTTGATGGCAAGCGTGAGTGGAGTTGGCCTTGACGGTCCTTCTCCGGTGGTGGCATGTGGTTTGATCGTCACCTGACGATGAAGGTTCCAGACGAACCTTGTGTGTCCGTTGTGCTAGCGGATTGCAGTCCACATTATTCTCTTTCCCGCAGATCGAGTGAGTCCGCCTCCTCCGCGATGCATTCTGTAACGGAGGTCAGTACATTTCTTCATGGTTTTTATTACAATATTCAAGTCTTTATCCCACTATAATGGGGTCGGCTATATGGATCCTTTGTCGTCATTGTGCCCTATCTTCTGTCATAATCTTACTAATGCATGAGTACATCATGTCTTTCCTTACAGTTTCATTCCAAGTCTTTATTGGTCTACCCCTCCCTCGTTTAAAATGCCTAGTGACTAGACTCTCACAACGTCTAACAGGTGCCTCTAATGGTCTCCTTTGTACGTGTCCAAACCATCTTAGACGAGTTTCTCGCATCTTCTCTGCAATTGGTGCTACTCCTGTCTTATCCCTGATACTTTCATTCCTAATTTTTTCCAATCTCGTGTGTCCGCACATCCACCTAAGCATTCTCATCTCCGCAACTCCCATTTTTTTGCTCATGTACACAATTCATTGCCCAACACTCAGAACCATAGAGCATCACGGGTCTAATTGCAGTACGGTAAAACTTGCCCTTAAGTTTTAGTGGTACTTTACGATCACATAAGATCTCTGACGTGCCTTTCCACTTCAACCAACCCGCTTGGATTCTATGTGTCACATCTTTATCAATACCTCCATCTTTTTGAACTATCGATCCAAGATATTTAAAATACTCACTACGGGAAATATATTGATCACCCAACTTAATAACGAAGTCATCTGTCCTTCTTGTACAGCTAAATTTAAGCTCCATATACTCTGTCTTTGCCCTGCTCAACCTAAAACCCTTCTTTTTAAAGTATCTCGCCAAGATTCAAGTTTTGCGTTAACACTCTCGCGCGTCTCATCAACCAAAACGATATCCTCGCGTGTCTTCATGGTTTTTATTATTACATTTATATTATTATATATGCAGTTGTTTTTTCAAATATCAGTGTATACATTCTTGTCTACCCTGTATTTATTTGGTTGGTCTAGGGGATAATTTCCGCATTATATCCCAACAATGGTCGCTTGGGTGAGCCCAAGGCGGGTGAGATGCGCTAGGCGTGCTTCAGACGCACCTAGGCCTAACGTTAACTCAAGGCGCCGCCTAGGCGCGCCTCATCGACATGCGGGTCTAAATAAGTTGCTTGGCTCGGTTTAAGTCCTTTTTAGGGTTTTGATGTTTTTATATTCTCCAAAACCGATCCAGAAGGACCAAAACTCATTCGCACTATTCGGCCTCTCTTTCTCGCGATCACTCGTCATTTCCTCCTCTTGCTGCCGGATAACTGCTCGTCTCTCTCGTCATTTCCTCCTCTTGCTCTCGTCGGAGGATTCCAGATCCTAGACTGTGTGTGGAGGCATCATCCACTAGCTTTCTGAGTTGGGCTCGTTTCTCTCTCTCCATTTCAATATATAGACCGGTTGGCTTCTTTCTATTGATTGGTTTAAACTGTGAAGAAGACAACAAAGAAGTCTGATATTGGTTGGTTCTCTCCCCGAGGTACTGAGTTTTAAAAATTCTTCATTTTCTTGTATGTTTATTGGTTTCTAATCTCTATCAAACACATGATATATACTGCATGATTTTAATCTCTTCCAGGATCAAGATATTAAAGTTTACGTGTTATTAATGTCAACCACTGTACCCAGTTCGCTGAAAATCAGTGAACAGGGGGCCTTGGCTAACTGCAAATCGTGTTTGAATATTGGAGAATCAAATACTTCTTATTCAAGTTGAAAATTGAATCTTAAAACACCTAAGAAAAATCTCTATTTGCTAACCAAACTCTAACTCAAACCCCCCTCTCCCTCATCCCTTTCGTGATTCTCAATGACACGAAGATCCAGGTGAAAGGCATGCCGGCGAAGGCGACCCTGACTGTTGGCGGCGATCAGCAGTGACGTCTTTAAGGCGGCCGGCGGCCGGCGGCAGAGCCGCTTGATAGAATCGGAGATCCTTGGGTCCCCGTCGTAGGGAAGGGAGATTACACTTAGGGCCTTCCTAAGCAAGCTCAAGGTCCTTTCATATAGAGAAGGAGACTCAGGGAAGAGGGCGAGGGAGTACTTCGTCCCGGAGATGTCGACGGATGTGATCAAAGACAGCCATTATCAAGAAAACTTCGAAATTTAGGCTCCGTTTAGGGTTTAGGGTGGCGGTCATGAACATGGGGGTTAAATTGTCATTTGTTATCGCCCACCTAAGGAAATTCATCCACTTTTATGTTCAAACGGATGATGTTTGTTAAGTAATCCTTAACAAATGACGGTTTAACCCATGCGCGACCGCCATCACTGTGCCAAACCGAGCTGCAGAGATTCTTATGGAAGGTCATTCACTGTTATTTTGATGCTTTACTGGACCGGTCCAGCTGGACCGGTCCAGTTGTGTTTGTTTTTTATACATATATATATAGACTTGCACAGACATAGGTAAAAAAAAAAAACCCGATTGTTTTTATTCTAACCTAACCGAGCAGAGGGCGGCGGCAAGAACGGAAGAGGAAGAGAAGCAGCGATCGGGCTCTTCTTCTCGGGCGGCGGCGGCTACATCGGGAGAGGAAGAAGAGGAGAGCGGCGGTTTCGGACGGGGTCGAGCACAGCGGAGGCGAGCGGTTTCTTCTCCGGCGACCTCAAGGAAGGAGAGGGAGCGGCGGCATCGTTCTAGCGGCGGCAGACCGGCTCTCGGCCGGGGTTTTTTCTTCTCCGGCGACTTCGGCAGAGCCCGATCTTGGGCGATCCAGCATTCTTCTCCGGCGACGTCCAAGATCCGGCGGCGGCAGCGATCCAGGGCCTTCTACTCCGGCGGCTAGATCGGCTAGGAGCGCCAATCTTGGTTCTTCTCCGGATTCTCCGGCGACAGCGGAAGATCGAGCGGCGGCAAGCGGAGGTAGATCCTGCAGGCGAGCGGTGGTCGACGAAGGCGGCGGAAGATTGATCGGAGTTCCGATCTAGTGCACGGCAGCGGCATCGGCTCCATCTCCGGTGTAGGAGAGGGGAGATCCACGGCAGCGGCGGGTGCGGGTTTCTTCCTTCGGCGGCTCCGGCGATCCAGCGGCGGCGGCGACTCCGGCGGTGAAAGAGAGCATAAGGCTGCAGTTCCTTCGTCTTGAAGAGGGCAGCGGCTTTCTTGGCCGGACGGCGGCAGCGCGCTATGGGAGTTTTCTTCCCTCTTTGTTGTTCTTGTTTCTCCTATTCTAGGTTAGTGTCGATCCATTGAGGATCGTTGAGTGCCTGTGTTGTAATCGAACCTCTATTTTGTTTAGTGGATCCGGCGCGCTCTCCCCGTGGACGTAGGAGCTTAACTCTGAACCACGTATATCTCTTGTCGTCTGTGATTTTTTGTGTTTTGGAATCTCGTACTTGTATCCTTCCGAGGATTGATTGGTGCGCGCCATTATTTGCTCAAAATTTGCTTCTGTTGCTATTGTCCGCGACGAGTTCCGTACTCGCGGGCCGGTGTCAATTGCACAACAATTGGTATCAGAGGGAGGTTCGACCTTCGGACTAGTGAGCAAATTCAATGGAGGCCAAATTCGAGATTCCAAAATACGATGGGCGGATCGATTTCGGTCTTTGGCAAAAGCGCATAAAGGCCGTTCTCGTTCAGCAGGGTCTTCACAAGGCACTCCTTGGAAAGGAGAAGGCTAAGGTGAAAGATGACGACGAGTGGGATGAGCTGGACCTCAAGCCCATCAGCACCATACAGCTGTGTTTGGCAGACGAGGTCATGTACAACGTTACGTCGTTATCGAGGCGGAAAATACGATGGACTTGTGGAGGAAGCTCGAGGAGCTCTACATGTCTAGGTCGCTCACGAACAAGCTGTACGTAAAGAAGCAGTTGTACAGCTTGAGGATGTCCGATGGCGCGCAACTGTTGGATCATCTAAATGTGTTCAACAAGTTGGTATCCTAGTTGCGCAGCATGGATGTGAAGGTCGAGGAGGAAGACCAGGCTCTTCTCCTCTTGTCCTCACTCCCGAGGTCGTTCGATCATTTAGTCACCACCATATTGTATGGGAAGGATACACTTAAGATGGAGGAAGTGGTGACGATGCTTCTCTCTAATGAGAAGAGGAGCAGTTCCGGATCGAGTGCGAGCGAGGGTCTGCTCGTGAAGAGCAGAGACCCATCCCGAGGTAGATCGAGAGGGGGAGGCAAGGAGGATGATCGACCTAGGTCCAGGGGTAGGTGTCATTACTGTAAGGAGGAGGGGCATTGGAAGGCCAACTGCCCAGTGAGGAAACTCAAGGGCAAAGAGCCTGTGCCTCAGCAGGCTGCAGTGGCATCAGAGTGCGTGAGCGATGATGACGTTTTACACGTTTCACAGAGTCATGATGTGGTAGTCGGGACCTCAGATTCCTGGATCATGGATACAGGATGTTCGTTCCACATGTGCCCGAACATTGAATGGTTCTCCAGTATTAGGCACTGTGGAGGTGGTCGTGTTCGGATGGGGAACCAGTCAGAGTGCGAGATATCGGGAGTCGGGAGCATCAGGATTAGGATGTTCGATGGAGTGGTTAGGACCCTCACCGACGTTCGGTATGTGCCTGAGTTGAGGAAGAGCTTGCTTTCTCTAAGCACTCTGGAGGCTGTCGGGTATTCTTATACCAGTAGCAGCGGGTATTTGGAGGTCAGGAGAGGCACGCAGACAGTCTTGAGAGGAGAGCGTTTTGGATCGCTCTATAGACTTATTGGCACCACGATTGCCAGGGGAAATGTGAGGAGAGAGGTCGGACCGTCTCTCGAGGTACAGGATACGGTAGCGTATGCATTTCAGGCGATCTCCTCAGATCGTGGTTCCTTCGATAGAGCTTTAGAGAGCGGAGACCGTTTTCAGCGAAAAGCTAGGAAGGACCAGCGGAGGAGCAGGGCAGGATTTGTGGCAAGGGCGTGTGCGCAGAGAGAGGACCTTGGCAGAGGTAGAGTTTTCGCAGCCGTAGAGGAGACGGGTAGAGAGTCATCTCAGGAGTACCCAGACACCGTGAGAGGAGCCGTCAGGCTCAGAGGTCTCACCGAGGAACTTAGGATCACTCAGGAGAAGGTGGAGTTGCACAGTGAGAGTTCGAGTGCGATTCGTCTTGCAGTAGACCCGGTCTATCGTGCAAGGACAAAGCACGTCGACGTGCGTCACCGGGAGTTGAGGGAGTTTGCTCGAGGTGGAGGCGTTTTGTTACGGGAGAGTCCTACGGAGGAATGCGTTGCGAGCATGCGAGAGAAATCAGTGAGGCGAGTCAAGTTTGACTTGACTCAGACTGATGCATGTTGATCGTGTCGGCCCCAGGGAGAGGGGGCTTATAGTCGCCAGTAGGGGTCTGTGTGTCTTATGCGGTATTAATGTTCGTGAAGCATCAAGGTGGAGATTGTTATTTTGATACTTTACTGGACCGGTCCAGCTGGACCGGTCCAGTTGTGTTTGTTTTTTATACATATATATATAGACTAGCACAGACAGAGGTAAAAAAAAAAAAAAAAAAAAACCCGATTGTTTTTATTCTAACCTAACCGAGTAGAGGGCGGCGGCAAGAACGGAAGAGGAAGAGAAGCAGCGATCGGGCTCTTCTTCTCGGGCGGCGGCGGCTACATCGGGAGAGGAAGAAGAGGCGAGCGGCGGTTTCGGACGGGGTCGAGCACAGCGGAGGCGAGCGGTTTCTTCTCCGGCGACCTCAAGGAAGGAGAGGGAGCGGCGACATCGTTCTAGCGGCGGCAGACCGGCTCTCGGCCGGGGTTTTTTCTTCTCCGGCGACTTCGGCAGAGCCCGATCTTGGGCGATCCAGCATTCTTCTCCGGCGACATCCAAGATCCGGCGGCGGCAGCGATCCAGGGCCTTCTACTCCGGCGGCTAGATCGGCTAGGAGCGCCAATCTTGGTTCTTCTCCGGATTCTCCGGCGACAGCGGAAGATCGAGCGGCGGCAAGCGGAGGTAGATCCTGCAGGCGAGCGGTGGTCGACGAAGGCGGCGGAAGATTGATCGGAGTTTTGATCTAGTGCACGGCAGCGGCATCAGCTCCATCTCCGGTGTAGGAGAGGGGAGATCCACGGCAGCGGCGGGTGCGGGTTTCTTCCTTCGGCGGCTCCGGCGATCCAGCGGCGGCGGCGACTCCGGCGGTGAAAGAGAGCATAAGGCTGCGGTTCCTTCGTCTTAAAGAGGGCAGCGGCTTTCTTGGCCGGACGGCGGCAGCGCGCTATGGGAGTTTTCTTCCCTCTTTGTTGTTCTTGTTTCTCCTATTCTAGGTTAGTGTCGATTCATTGAGGATCGTTGAGTGCATGTGTTGTAATCGAACCTCTATTTTGTTTAGTGAATCCGGCGCGCTCTCCCCGTGGACGTAGGAGCTTAACTCCGAACCACGTATATCTCTTGTCGTCTGTGATTTTTTGTGTTTTGGAATCTCGTACTTGTATCCTTCCGAGGATTGATTGGTATGCGCCATTATTTGCTCAAAATTTGCTTCCGTTGCTATTGTCCGCGACGAGTTCCGTACTCGCGGGCCGGTGCCAATTGCACAACAATTCACTTCTCATGTATGGAGAAGGAGGTGGACAAACTTTATTTTATTTTATTTTAAATTTGTAGTGTTTAACAAATAAAATTCGAGTATAATAACTTTCATTTATTTGGAAATCTGTTCAAAATCAGAGGTGTTCTCTGTGCAGTCTGCGGCATTCATGTGGAACCACCAACAACCACGCCTGTATAAATGTGTTAGGTGAAGAGCAGCGCTATTAAAATGTAAATTTGGGATAAATTAGGGATAATTACCCCCTTTATTCTTTTAATTAAAGCCCCCCATCGTTGAACATCAACATGACAAATGTATATATAAATATTAGCAAGATCCATGAAGAGAAATTTAAGGAAGAGGAAGGCGATCAGGAAACCAGGACCCTGGTTTTTTTTTTAGGGGGGGAGGGGAAAATATACCTTCTCGAGAAAGTGAATGGGGCGAGGAAGCCGGAAGCGTCCTTGGCGGCTAAGCCGAATGCCTGCCGGCGATCCTTCTCCGACGACATCGCCGTCTTCGTCCCGTCCTCACTCGTCGGCATATCCACGAGGCGGACTCTCGGATTTCTCTTCGATGGAGAATAGAGTGTAGAGTGAGCGGGGGATTTCCCGGGGAAGCCATTTCCACTTTATAGCGGGTATTTTGGGAACGACGGTACAGGTGAATCAGATGAGCCATCAATGATTTATCTGGGCCGTCCATTCATTAGGGCCGAAAATGAACGAAACCCCCTCCCATCCTCGAATAAATATTTGGTCCGTAGTCTAAAGAAAGATTTGCTCGGTAAATAAAAGCCTGGGAGTAATTGGGGTCATTGTGCACAGTTTTACTGTGTATTGTGGATCCCATAAAATTATAAGGTTCTCCTCCACCTCATTGGTGGGGACCTAAAGGAAGGTCCGCGGACCGAATTTTTACTCATGATCCGGCGATTTTGTTGGGCGAAACGACTCTCATGATGACACTGCTTTTGAGAATGTTGACCCTATGGTTATGTTGCGGGCTCTAGTGTCGAGTTCAAGTGAACATGGTGAACACATTGTTACAGTGAATACGTCGCTTAGGTGTCAGCTCAAGTGAACGCGTCGCTCCAACGTTGCTCAAATGAACACGTCAATCCGGTGTGCGCTCCCGTGAACATGCCACTCCACTGAACACACCGCTCCAATGTGCGCCTCTGTGCCGTGACCTCTAGTGTGCACGTAGCGCTCCACTCCCTAGAAGGTGCTCCGCCCTTTAGAAGATGCTCCGCTCTTCAGAAGGCACTCTGCACTCCAAGATGTGCCGTGTGCAACTCTTCATAACACATCGCTGCGGGCCTACCTCCAGGATATGCCCTCGCACACAACTCTCTAAGGCTCTATTTGTTTGGGCGTTTTGATACTCCGCTTTGGGCAAACGCCGCCGGAAGGAGGGTAAACAAATGAACCTCCGGCGGCGTTTGCTCCGTTTCCACCCGCCCGCCTTGAGAAACGCCCCAAAAAGCTCCGTTTGGAGCAGCCACCTCCCCCTCCGATTCGAACACTCCGTTTCCACCCACCGGATCTATCCGCCACCGCCGAACCAAATGAAGCCTAAATGATGCTCCCTCTCCCCCACATGTAACCAGCAGAAAGACACTTTTAACATTGTTGAATGAGAGGGTGCTTGTCACCCTCAGTAAATCAGTATTGTATTTTGACAATGTTGTCAATGGATTTTTCCAAAATGTGCAAGGCTTCGTGATTTTTTTTTCTTTTTCCAAATTTTTCACATAAAAATCTTGACGTCGACTCTTATTTAAGTGTGAGATTACTGTTGACTCTTGAGCTGAGACACATCTACTATATTGAATCCAATGAGCGTTAATTAATCTACAACAACCTTTAATTTACAATTAAGTATATTACTCCTAGCGATCCTGCATGAGGTCGGCCACGTGCATGAACGGGTATTAGCAAGGGCGGATTCATGGGGGGTGGGGGGGGGGGGACACTGACCCTCACATTATTTTTCAAAATGACTAATGTATTTAGATTCCTCTCGTCGAGGCAATGAATTTTGACTACTTATACGTTAAAAACAGTGGCTAGATGAGGGAGAAACAGTTCCGATAAGATGGAAATGTCCAAATTTTTTTTGAAGAAAATTGATGTCTGACCCCCATGTTAAAAGTTTTAGAACCTAACGTTGCATTCAAAAAAAATTATGTGCACCCACATTATCAATTTGTGCACCCCTATTATTAATTTTCTGAATCCGCCACTGTGCATTAGGACCATGAATCTAGTGCATGTGTGCTAAGTCATATATAAACGACATATCGCTTGTGGGGCTTGACCGTGCAATCGCTCAGTCATTCCGACAAATCAAGGAGATTGTAGTGCAAGGGGTCGAAATTAATTTGATGGTCCAAACCCATCCCTTTTATTATAGTATACATATTATGACTCCATTTTTAGTGGAATATTGAGATTATGAAAAACCTAACATCCTATATTTTTCTCAACATAGAGAGTATAATTAAATGACAAAATAAATTAATATCTGAACGGAAAAAGAGGAACAAATAAATTCATTCGCATAAGATTCATGAAGCAAATTGCAAAAGAGGTTGTTAGATCATAAATGCCATTAAATTGATCACGTGCGGACTGCTCAGATCTATTTATTGTGCGCTCTAAAGGCTGCGTGTGAAGCAACCAAGAACCCCCCAAAATAAATGTGTTCGGTGAAAATAAGGGCCATTAAAATATGTACCAAAATAAATGTGTTAGTAGTATTTGTCATTCCCCTTCGAAATTTTTTCATAAATAAGGCTTCACTCTATAATAACTAGCAAGAGTGCACGACACCGGGCACACACTAGATTCACTAGAAGACTCCCCCCTTAACTAGAACACTTCCCTTTATATATACAAGTGACAGGCACTGGCCTTCGGCCCTGGGGGTATTCGGCGGGGGTGCGACATTCGGCGGGGTGCGACATTCGGCGGGGTGCGACATTCACAGGTGGTGCAACATTTGTCGTGGGCGGCGACATTTATCGTGGGCGGCAACATTTGTCGTGAACAGTACCCGCCTTTATGGCCTCGCGCGACAGTATCCGCTCGCTCCCAGCGGGCTCCGCCCGCTCCGTAATATATACATATGAGTACTCAAAATGACCCTAAAAAAATATAAATCAAGAATATAAATTTTATTTTGTAAAACAAATTATATTTTAACGTTAAAACATTAATTTTTCTCTTATCATTTCTAACTAGAGACAATAGGTTTAGGGTATCTAGTATTTTTATTTTTTGTATTTTAAAATTATAAAGTTGTGTAATTAACTAAAAGGATATTATCTTTATAATATACTAATATAAAATTTGATATAATTGTGTAATTATGAATACAACTATAAGTGCAATATAGGGACATCAGACAATGTTTCACCAAAGAATAGTTTTTGTATATTAGTAGAGATAAAGAATGGCTTCCATTTATACCCAAAATGTCATCTCAAAACCCGGACTCGTGACCGGGCGCCGCCGGACACAAAAATTTCTCGTCATTCTCCGTGCTCAACTTCCGGCAATAGCTTCCTTCTAGACGCACTCTCTCCCTATACATTTTCCACATTAATTTTATTTTTTTTTTCAAAAAAATCTACCTCAATTCATGCAATAAAACCCAAACAATCCAAATCCAACAACAAATAAAATGAAGCACACGAGGCACATAATATCTTTATTATTAAGTTCTCCCACAGCAAAACACAAAACCTTGAACCAAGGCTAACAGATATTTCAACAGGAACAGACCAAAAAGCAAACCAACGTAGAGTACGCGCACTCTCAACCCCCTTCCTACTGAGAGAGATGCACCTTCCGCGCCCCCATCAAACAGCCGTCCAAGTGTTCCCGACATCGATCACGAATCTATACCTCACATCCGCCTTCTCCAGCCTCTCAATCGCCTCGTTCACATAGTCCGCCCCGATGAGCTCGATGTCGGCGGTTATGTTGTGCTCCGCTGCGAAATCTATCATCTCTTGCGTTTCTTTCATCCCACCGATGCAGCTGCCAGCCAAGATCTTCCCTCCTGTGGGACCAAAAAAAAAACGGTTGCTGTGAGCTCATTAAGTCCTGAGCAATCGGATGAATCGCGGCAAACCATGTTACTAACCCCCTATGAGAGGGAAGACGGGCAGCTCCAGGGGGTGCTCCGGCGCGCCGAGCATGATGATTTTTCCCTGGGTCTTCAACAGAAAGATCAGCGGCACGACATCGTGCTTCGCTGACACCGTGTTGATTATGCCATCCATGGTGCCCATCGCGGCCTACAGAGAAGAGTTCAATTGTTAGTTGAGAAGCTGAGACACAGCAGGGAAAAGGAGCGCTATCTGCCTAAGATTGGCTCTGAGTCGTTCGACCCTGATTCTAAGTTCAACATGCATTCACACGCTAACACAAATACAAGAATTTTACATGTTTCATAAACAGATGGCGGTGATTAGTTTGATGATGGCTCCGTTTGGCACGGTGGTGGCGGTCTTAAACGCATGGTTTAAACCGTCATTTGTTAAGGATCACCTAACAAACATCATCCATTTGAACATAAAAGTGGATGAAGTTCATTAGGTGGGCGTTAACGAATGACAATTTAACCCCCATGTACCGTGCCAAACGGAGCCGATATCACATCTGCTATAGGTAGCCTGCATTAATCACAAAGGAATACGATCCAAGTATATGACATTTAATAACCTCCAGTTCTTAAGTGCTCCTTAATCTCATTAGTGTGAGAATATCAACAACAACAACAACAATATAATAATGATACACTCGAAGGTGTGCCCATGGGGCCTATGTGAATGTGTCTGGTAGTATTGTGTATTCCCTTCTTTTGGAAATGGACTATTTGATTGAACAAATCCTCAAGAATTTGGTGGTATCTTGCCTCTCCAATTTAGGCTCCGTTTGGGGGGACTTATTTTCACCGGTCAAGCGGTCTCGATCGCTTGACCGGTGAAAATAAGTCCCCCCAAACGGAGCCTTATATTCCATTTTATAATTTTTGTTCAATTTAGTTCTTGATATATATAGTTCTCTAGTCTCATCTCCTAACTTCAGAAATTACTCCCAATTTTGAAACTCATCTTTACATAAAAAGCCTTGGCCCTAAAATCCAAACCCCATAATTGTTGGTGCTTTATTGTAATGGGAGTGAATAGATTGATGCTTATCTAAAAAGAAGATCAAAATCTACTTGAAAATGAAGATATTAAGTCCAAGCAAGCCTCAAAGATAATTGAATATATATACACACACAAACACACATCAGTGACAGTGCACGGGGGCTCCCCGTGCCTCGCGCGACAATACCGCCCGCCGACACTGCCTATCAGTGTTATGTGTCCGTTGTAATTCCTATATATTACCCCCATTGTGAAAGAATAAATTGCATCAATTATTATCTCTCTTTTTTTCTATACATATAATTACCTGCATCTGGCCGGCATCGCTGCTAACGATGTAAGCATCAGCACCCAATCTTTCGATGGCTTCTTCTTTCTTCTTCGGGGATGAGCTTATCACGGTGACCTTCATTCCAAAAGCTTTGCCAAACTTGACAGCGACATGGCCGAGCCCGCCGAGGCCGACGACACCGAGGTGCTTTCCCGGACCATCGAGGCCAAAGTTCTTCATGGGGCTGTAGACTGTTATCCCGGCACATAGTAGCGGGGCTCCCTTGTCCATGGCCAAGTTCTCGGGGAACTTCACCACGAAATGCTCGTTGACGACAATCCAATCGGAGTAACCGCCGTAGGTGACTGTCCCGTCGGCGTCCAGCGAATTGTACGTGAACACCAGCTTGGGGCAGTAATTCTCGAGGTTCCGAACGCAACTATCGCAAGAACGGCAGGAACCGACCAGGCAGCCGACCGCAGCTCTGTCTCCCACTTTGAATTTTGTCACGTTGCGCCCGGTTTCTGTGACGAGGCCGACTATCTCGTGCCTGTTTGATGGAGCATAATTGTCAGAAATTGGCATTGGTATCTAAATTGCCGAATACTGTGCCAAGGCTAAGTTTGGTGTAGCTGTTGTGCCGAAATGCGGCACTCAAACCCCAGAGTGCCACGTTCCGGACCGCAATCCTTCAACAGAGTTCTAGGCTGTATATTGCAGGGTATATTGCCGGGAACACGGAACGCAGCCCGGTCTCAGCAGGATCTAAACTCCCCAAATAGAGCACAAAAGTTATAAGAACACGTACCCTGGAACTACTGGGTAAACGGCGTTTTTCCACTCATTCTTGATGCAATGGAGATCCGAGTGGCAGATCCCACAGTACAGTATCTTTATGGTAACATCATCGTCGCCATTATTCCTGACACATGCCAACGGCAAAATAAGAATTATAAGATACTCTATTCAAATTTGAGATTAGAAAACGGTGTACGTTTATCCTAACAAGGGAAACAAAAAAAATAACCCATCAATATATTGTGATACAAAAGTATTAATAGGAAAACACGTGCAAAACCACAAAAGTTTTGGTATAAGCTAAAGGGTAAAAATCATATTGGTCCCCAAGAATTCAAGTCTAGCTGCTTTTGGGACTCTATTTTGCATCCCTTCCAATCTAATCGGTAGAGGTGTTTGGCAACAACAACAACAACAAAACCATCATTTTAAAATGACCGGTTTGAAACAGGCTTTTTCCTTCGTTTTGAAATGCCGGTTTGGCTGTCAATTCAAATTTTTTTAATCATTTGAAGTAAATATTTGTAAGAAAAAAAATCACATATACAATACTTAATTTTGTTTTTTTTTTTTAAATTTAGAAACATTCAGATCACAATAAATAAATAAAACATGTTTTTTTAAAGATAACAATTTCATTCAACCAACTCTCTCAAGAGAGATCACATCCATTCATCGGATGGTAAAGAAGAAATACCACAAAACGAAAGAGCCGCAATCGAATGTGCCACCCGGTTAGCATCCCCACGAATAAAATAAAACGTTAAGGCCACCACCATCCGCAGAGAATCCAAGATGTCCTTAACAATAGGCCAGTCCACAGAGCTCGGAACCACACCCGCCATAATGGTATCAATCAGGTTGGCACAATCCCCCTCAAAGATTACCGCTCCCCAACCCCGAGAAATAACAAGATCCACCGCAAGGCGCGCCGCCAAAGCCTCCGCCACCATAGGGAAACCAACAAGCGAAGCGCAATCCACCCTCCAATCCAGAACAAAATCTCCCGAGTCCCGGGCCACAACCCCATCCCCACCCTACTAGGATTTTGACGCACTGCGCCATCAAAATTAACCTTCATCCATCCCTCCGCAGGAGGCACCCATTTTGACATCACAGGCAACCCTGACTGTCCACCTCCCCTCATGACATCAGAAAATGGCGAGAAATATGATTTGGCAAAAAAAGCACAATCACCGTGGTCAGCTGCATCACCCCATCCCAGGCCATCATATTCCGCCTCCACCAAATCGCCCAGCACAAGCCGATGAGCCTCCCGGATCCAAGTCACCGGAGACCCAGCGCGCCACCACGAATGCAAGCCTGGGATACCGATCATATTCCAAGCAGAAGCCACATAAGGACACCAGAAAATAGAGCGAAGAGCATCATCCTCAGGATTGCCACAGAAAGGACACACTAACACAACCATCAAATGACGGCGCCGCAAATTCACCACCGTGGGCAGGACATCCGTAGCAAGCCGCCATAGAAAAATACGAATCCTAGGCGGGATCCATGCTTTCCAGACAAAGTCCCATGTAGATGACAAGGACGAGGGGGCGCCGCGTCAACTTGGTGAGTTAAGTGATATGCGCTCTGAACAGAGAAAGTCTCATTGCCCGAGATAATTTTAAATACATTTAAATTATCACGGGAACGGAGGTTACCCAAACAGAACCTCAATTTTAAAATTACAGTTTTAAAATTACAATTTAGCATCTCCATTTTAAAACAGCACCAGTATCCCAAACGGAGCCTCAATGTCAAACTAATCTGTAATATTTTAATTGTGTCAAAAAGAATCCTTGAACTTCTCATCTAGAAACTTTTTAGCCCTTTAGTTGCACTCAAAATAAAGATAGATGTTAATCAAGAGGATGAAAATGACCGAACTTAAAAGTTTAGGAACCAAACTAATATTACTGTGCAACCATAGAGACTTAAATGATTTAATAATATTATTAAATATTCAAGTCATCGCCACGTTAAAGCCTCTCTAGCACTTAGTCGTGTTCAAAAATCCTGACCGGACCGGGCTTGAACCGGGCCGGTCGGGCCCGAGCTTGAACCGGGCTCAGGCTCCCTCTAAAAAGAGGGGCCTGCTAAGGCCCTAAAGGCCAGCCCGGTTTTCCTATAGGCGGTAAAATCCCGCCGCCTAGGCCTGGTGCCCGTATTTTTTAATTCCAAATATCGCCGTATTTTCGCGAATCGGACAGTCAAATCTTCTCGTGCACGATATTTATACAAATCAAAAAGTTTCTTGTGTTTTAGGCTGAGTGGAGATGAGAATGCTTAAGTGGATGTGTAGACACACCAGACTGGATAGAATTAGAAACGAATGTATCAGGGGTAAGACAGGAATAACACCAATTGCAGAGAAGACGCGAGAAGCTCGACTAAGATGGTTTGAACACGTACAAAGGAGCCCATTAGAGACACATGTTAGGCATTGTGAGAGTCTAGTCACTAGGCATATTAAACAACGGAGGGGTAGACCAATAAAGATTTGGAATGAAACTACAAGGAAAAACATGATATACTTAGGAAATAGTGAGATTATGACAAAAGTTAGGACACAATGACGACAAAGGATCCATATAGCTGACCCCACTATAGTGAGAAAAAAAGGCTTGAATGTTGTTGTTTAGATTGAGTGTATGAGTGCGCCCACATGGAAACAATAATGTTTCCTCAGAGAGTGAGTTTAATACAAGGAAAATTAATGGCATCATTGATGATATCACCTACCAAAAAAAATAAAATATCACCAAGCTTGCACATTAGGCAATAAAGGTAGCTTAGACCCTAAACAACAATCAATAAAAAAAGACAATGTCGACTTGGCAATGCACCAGAGCAGATAATAATGAGTGGATCTTCTATATATAATTATAGCACCAACTCTAATAATATGCAATTAAAAAAATATATTTTCCCCCTCTTCCTGGGGAGATTTTATTGAACCCGTTTCTTTCCACAGAGATCATCCCGGAGATGCATACTTAAAATTTCTTTGCTCTTCGATCCTGAGAATGAATCTTAGCATCTTGTGATCAAGATAAGATTAATATGGATTTGTGCAGCAGTTGGATAAGTTTATCGGAAAATTTTGGGTGTAAATCTGATTCTGATTCAGACATTGGGTCATCAATCTTTCGCAGATTGGTGTAAACATGATTCTTGGATTTCTGATTTGGAAATATGATTCGGCGAGGATCCGAGCGAAAGTAGATGGTAATGGTGGAAGACGACAGAGAGGCGGGGAGGAAGAAGGATGGATCGGGAGAGGGAAGCTGTCTTCATCAGGACGATGATGGCCGATGCATCTTATCCCCATGGAAGAGCTTGTTGTCTCCCTACTACTCCGAGAGAAATGGAGAGGATCCGGATCCCTACCCCGATGCCCTAATGAAACATTTCTTTGATTTTTCTACTGATTGATTACCCTTTATTCATATAAATAAAGAAGCCCATCGCCCACACTGGCCACACAGTATATGATTTAGGGGGACAGGGATGACTGACTGCATGTAAGAAAAGTAATAAGGAAGATCCGGCGAACTGGCTGGAAGCGGGAAGAATAAATAAATTATAAAAAAACACAAAAAATATCCACCCTAAAATAGAACGGCATGAAAATCCATCAACATGAAAAAGGAAAATAAATAAATAATCCTGCGAGTGGCCAAAAATGGATAGTCCAACAGAGAGATACCTTCTCGAGAAGGTGAATGGAGCGAGGACGCCGGAAGTGTCTTTAGCGGCCAAACCGAATGCCTTCCGATGATCCTTCTCCGCCGCCGCCGCTGCCTCCTTCGTCCCGTTCTCGATCGCCGCCATCTCCTCTTCGAGAAGTCTTTGATCGGGCGAACAATCTGAGCGAAGAGGGGAAAGTGGAAGAGAAGCAGATTTCTCTTCAATGGAGACGGGAGAGTGTGCAGGGCAATCCTGCGGAATCCATTTCCCTTTTTATAGGGGGTCTGCTCCGGTGGTCGGTAATTATTTTAATTAGAATATAAATAAAAGACTTATAAACCAGTAATTTAAATTAAAAAATCGGCCGAGCGAAAATGGGTTTGAATCAGAAATATGAAATATCGTTAGTCAACTACACCAGGATTCCACTTCAATTCAAGAGTGGAAGAACACTCCAGAAGCCTGAGATACATGTTTTCTATTTTATTTTTTCTAATTTCATTATGTTTCGGTAAAAATTTTAAAATAAAGATATGCATAAAATTAGACTGATTTTAAGTGCAAATCACTTTTAAGTAGTTGTGCAAATCATGATTAAAAGTAGATCTAAGAAATTTAAATGCATGACACATTGTTATGTGAAGACTGAAGACCATAAAAAATATATATCTGAACCGCTGATGGGGTGTTACAAGCAACCTATGGCTCTTTTCTGTTAAAACATTGCTCTTGAAAAATCTCAGCTTCTACAATCCAATGAAAATTGAACAAGAGAACCACGCGGATTTGGATTTTGTTAAATATTTCGGCAAATCCTTCTCAACACCGCCGGTGATCTCACAATTGCGATCCTCAAATACTCGCCCAATTCTCCATGCTCGGCGGGCTTAGACCTTAGCCGGCCAGGTTTCGCAGCGTTGGGTGACGTGAAGGGGGAGAAAGGAAGAAAGATTTGTTTCACATGGTTTGGAGTTTGATATGGCTGCAGCACTTAGGCTCCGTTTGGCATGGTGGTGGCAATCATGAACATGAGGGTTAAATTATCATTTGTTAACGCCCATCAGGAAACTCCATATACTTTTATGTTCAAACAGATAATATTTGTTAGGTGATGCTCAACGAACGAAGTTTTAACCCATATATTTACGATCGTCGTCACCGTGTCAGACCGAACCTTAATATGTTTTTAGGATATAAGAGTTTGGCGTATATATGATTTTTTTAAGTTTTTTTAGTCACAAAAAAATTATGCTCATTTTTCCGCATTAGAGGGCCATTGACTATTTAAGAGGATTAATTTATATTTGTAAGACTTTAATAGCCATGCAAGCCATGATACAAGTGATGAAGCATGCGATGATGCATGCGATGATGCATGCAATGATGCACGTGCTGATGCATGCCATGATGCACGTGCTGATGCATGTCATGACGCGCTAACTTGAGTGTGTCGTGCTAGGAGAGTAGAGTATATTAACTTAGGCTCCGTTTGAGAGGGTGGTGACAAGTGATGTGAGTCATGAATATGAGCCTTAAATTGTCATTTGTTAACACTCAACTAAGGAACTTCATTTACTTTTATGTTCAAGAGGATGATGTTTGTTAGGTGATCCTTAACGAATGACGGTTTAACCCATGCATTTACGTTCGTCACCACCTTGCCAAATAAAGCCTTGTGTTGCTTTTTTGGGTTTGGACAGAGCGACGGAATCAAGGAAAAATAAATGTCAATAATTCTTTTCTTTTTTGGATTCTCGTGTGTTACCAATTAAAAGGGAGAGATTAAATTGAATTCCTTACCTATTTGAATATAACCGACCCTGTAGCCAGTGAGAAAGGGCATAGCCGCCTGAACACTCTTGAAGGAGGAGCCGCCTGTGAGAAGGTTTCAGCCGCCTTGGAGATAAAAGATCGGCCTCTCTCTCTCTCTCTCTCTCTCTCTCTCTCTCTCTCTCTCTCTCTCTCTCTCTCTCTCTCTCTCTCTCTCTCTCTCTCTCTCTCTCTCTCTCTCTCTCTCTCTCGCTCGCTCGCTCGTGCACTCGGAGAGGCCGTTGGTCTTAAGTGTTGTCGCCGGTCTTGGAAGAGGTAGCTGTCGACGTTGAGAGAGGGAGTTGTCGTCAGGCTTGTTAGATCGAGTTTGTCGTCGGCGTTGCAGTGGACGTTCTTTGGAGGGAGAGACGTGGTGTCGACGGTGTGCGTTGGTGTAACGCCCCGTAATTTTGGCGCGCGAGTTTGAACGGGTTTGGTGTGCGTTTAGTGTGAGGGCTGCCAATAGCCGGTTGTAGGTGGGAGTTGTATAAATCCAAACTCAACCTAAACCTAAACCTACCCAGCCGCTCCCACTCCCGATCGCCCCCCCC
This sequence comes from Platanthera zijinensis, assembly GCA_039513925.1. NCBI lineage: Eukaryota > Viridiplantae > Streptophyta > Magnoliopsida > Asparagales > Orchidaceae > Platanthera > Platanthera zijinensis. The sequence goes on along the minus strand of CM077085.1, from coordinate 18,838,625 downwards.
CCCCCCCCCCCCCCCCCCCCCTCTCTCGCTCTCTCGTTCTTTCTCTCTCGACGGAACAAGGAGGCCGGAGCCCCGCCTCCCTCCACCTCTCCCGTCGCCGGCAAGGCAAGAGTGGCCGGAGCTCCATCTCCCTCGCCTCCCTCTGCTGATCTCTCTCTCTCTCTCTCTCGCCCTTTTCCCGATCGGCGAGAACGGCCTCCTGCGTTTTTCCCCGGCCGACTACCTAGCCCGATCGGCAACTTCACCTCCCCCTTCTCTTGGCAGCCGGCTGTGAGGAGATAGCCCGAGCTTCTTCTTCCCTCTTCCTTGCCCCGGCCGCTGCCGGCTAGGGTTGAAGCCAACCTACACCCTCCTCCTCTTGGCCGACCAAGGGTTAGGGTTAGGGTTAGGGTGAGCTTTGGAAAGACGAAGCCGCACTAGGAGTATTTGTTTTGGAGGTTTCTTCGTCGTGAGCAAGCCGGATACGTGCGTGGAAGCCGCTACAAGAGTTGTTCGTGACCAAGTCATGCCTCAGAAACGCACGTCAAGGGTAACGACTTTTCTTCTTGGGCAGGTGAAGCCCTTATTTAGCATAATTGCATGGAAGTGCCTCCCCACCATCGCGTGGGGGAAAGGTGCTCTCCGACGGGTCGATGTTGACATCCCCGCTAGTTTAATCGCATTAGTACCGGAAGCACGAGTACGGTTTAGGCATGCTGTGTGAAGCCCATCCGGATGCGTCTGGATTGGTGATGTTTATGATTGCCCGGAGAAGACTCTGTGGTTGTTTTATGCTTGCACTAGGCCGTTGGTTCGTCGACATCAACCCTCGAGAGGTTTTTGTCGTATTTGTGCGAAGCCCGTCTCTCGGAGACCGTATGGCTAGTGTGTGGGGTTGTGCTCCTTGAGGGCCCAACTTAGGTGGCCGCGAGTGCCACCCTCGTTACATAACAATCGGTTATGTACGCGATAACAGGCAAGGGGAAGTCGACCCGTGTCGTGCGTGTTGGGTACGACGATTTGAGCAGCGGGCTCGACCGAACTGTACCTGCACTATGTGGTGTAGTTCGACCACCTAAGGTAATTGGTGGGTTGCTACAGGCATAGGGGAGAGTCGAGACCTTTGAGTCACGACTAGCGAATGCTCATTATGTAGTCATCCAGTCTAGGACTGAGAATGGTGGTGGGACCGGGGATATCCGGTACACCGATAAGGTGCCCTGAGTGCACGAGGCGTTGGGCCGGTCGAGCCAACGTTTGTGGTATTTTGATGCTTTAAATGCACTTTTTAGCGTTATGTGATTATGTTAATCCGCTTGCAGGGAAGAGGCACCGCCACCCCGAGAAAGGGGTGGGGTCGTTATAATTTGGTCAGCCTTTGCTGACCGTTACTTTGTTTGCCACCGCTCGGTGAAATGTTTACTTGCAGGTGCCGCGGAGCCGAGCGGGAAATAGCGGGCCGAAGCCCTTTTTGCTGAGCTGGCCCTCGAAGGCCCAGTCCCTTTTTGTTAGCTAGTTTCATGTATTGCCGGCCTGCGTGTCGTTGTATGCAAGCTATCTTTATTTTCAGTTGAACACTTTCATGTAAGGCCTTAAGGCCGTCTTGTGGACATGTTGTTTGTATCTTCATTCCCTTGGTTGCTTAGTGGACATTCGCAGTTGGGCGCGGTTTTTCCTTTACCTCCTTTTTATGCTTCCGCTAGAATGTTTCTGAGTTAGGATACGGTTTTAAATAAATGTATCGGATTATGGTATTTCAAATCTAGTAACCGTTCCGTCTGTTCGCTTAATATGACGTGGGGCCCCGGCCGGACCTTCTGTTATATTACTTGTAACGGATGGGGTGTGTTACAATTTGGTATCAGAGCCCGGTGTCGATCTTCCTTATTCGAATTCGTGGTCGAATTCCTTTTAAGGGGTGATGAGCACTCCTGTGCGTTGCCATTTTAACATGAAAAGACCCGTGAATGTCCACTTAGGAATGAAAAACATGCATGAAACACATTGAAAAACATTGTTTGTGGAACCTGAGCGTTCCTTTGTTTGATGTTTGCTATGTCTTTTAGTCACTATAGTGTGCGATGCAACTATAGGTAACCAGAAGTGGTGCTGCGGAGTCCCGGAATCAGCACACTGTAGAGAGTAATGCACCGAGGGATGCGCCTACACCTCCTCCTTCTGCCGAGACTATCCGATTAGTTGCGGAAGCGGTGTTTGCGATGATCAATGCACCGCCCAGAGAGCAGGTACACCCTGTGGTGGTCCCGCAGCAGACTGTTGTAGCCGAGCCAGTGGCGGCGAGGCAAGTGCCTGCTGAGCCCTTAGTGGCAAAGCGAGCAAATGACAGACAGATGCAGCATGTCATGAGCTTCCATCCTCCTACATTTTCGGGAGTGGAATCACCGACTCAGGTCGAAGATTGGCTCTCCCGTATCAAGAGGACCCTGACAGCGACAGAGACTGATGAAGCTCAGAAGGTGACCATAGCCACTTTCCTGCTGGATGGAGAGGCAAGGCTTTGGTGGGACGAGGTAGAGTTGCACCAGCTTGCTGGCAGGCAACTATCTGAGGTTTCGATGGAGGAGTTCTCGAGACTATTTCTGGCCAGGTACCTCCCCTCCACGCAGAGGATTGCGTTGGAGAATCAGTTTCAGCGTCTGACTCAGGGAGAAGGTTCAGTTGATGAGTACTTGCACGAGTTCACGAGGTTGGGCCGGTATGCCAGCTTCACGTTTGCGGACGAGGAGCGAAAGACCAACAGGTTTTATGAAGGACTGCGCGATGACCTGAGGCTACTTCTCTCAGGCCCGATGACGCAGGGCTTTCAGGTTTTGGTGAACTCTGCCAGATCGTTGGATGTAGATATGAGGAGAGTGCAGAGTAAGAAAGATTTGGCTGTGAAGAAGCCAGAGTTCAAGGCAAATACCTCTTCGAAGTCTGGGTTCCGCAACAGGTGGAACAAGAAGGGTAGGTCGTCTGGACCAGCCCCTTCTACTATTACTTCTGGAGCTACTCCGAGTAGAGGCCCGGTTACTTGTTACACTTGCGGCAAGGTGGGGCATTATGCCCGGGAGTGCCGCAGCGGCCCTCCGAAGACTGAGAAGAAGGCAGGGGCATCTTATGCCGAGAAGGGGAAAGCGGTGGAGTCAACAACTTCTCACTATACTCCCGCTCAGCCTCGAGTTTACAACCTTGGCCAGCAGGAGGCCATAAAGCAAAACGACGTGGTGACAGGTATGTCGTAGTATATAGTTTCTACTGCTTTATATACTTGCTACCTTGTGTCATGCTTAACATGTTTGAGTTAGGTTTCGTCCTAATTTGGGACTATCCGGCGAGAGCACTGTTCGATACAGGCGCTTCTCATTCATTTCTATCCAAGGACTTCATATTGCGCATCGGAGTGCCTTCCGTGTTATCAAGTAATAGACTGGATGTTTTGCTACCTAACGGATGCTTACTGCGTGCGGATAGGTCTTGCTGTGTCCAAGTGCGGATTGGTAGTCGTGATTTTAAGTTGGAAGCAGCTCTACTGCCGATATCCGAGTTTGACGTGATCTTTGGCATGGACTGGCTTTCAGAGCAGCATGCATGTATTGACTGCAACTCGAAGGAAATCACTTTGGGACAAGGTACTGAATGCGAGACCAAATTCGCTGGTATGCGAGGATCGAGCAAGACGCTGATGTCTGCTCTCCAAGTGGTAAAAGCAGTTCAGAAGGGCGCAGAGTTATTCTTCTCATTATTGGAGGCGGTAGAGCCGAAGTCCCGTTTGCACGACATTCCCATTGTGTCAGAATTCGCGGATGTGTTTCCTAAAGATCTCCCTGGGATTCCACCCCAGCGAGAGATTGATTTCCCTATTGATCTGGTTCCAGGTGCGAAACCTGTGGCCCGTGCACCGTATAGAGTGGCGCCAAAGGAAATGGCAGAGCTAAAAGTTCAGCTGCAGGAATTGCTAGAGCAGGGGTATATACGTCCAAGTGGTTCACCTTGGAGTGCGCCGGTCCTTTTCGTGAAAAAGAAGGACGGAAGTCTGCGTCTATGCATAGATTACCGAGAACTGAACAAGCTGACAGAGAAGAATAAATATCCGATTCCGAGAATCGATGATCTATTTGATCAGTTGGCTGGAGCAACTGTCTACTCGAAGCTGGATCTGAAGTCGGGTTATTATCAGTTGCGTATAAGGGAAAGTGATATTCCCAAGACGGCATTTAGCACACGCTATGGCCAGTACGAGTTCACAGTGATGCCGTTCGGGCTGACAAACGCGCCGTCGGTATTCATGGATTTGATGAATAGAACCTTTCGAGAATATCTGGACCGATTTGTGATTGTCTTCATAGACGACATTTTGGTATATTCACAGTCGGAGGAGGATCATGCGAACCATCTGAGATTGGTTTTGCACGCCCTGAGGAGAAGTCGACTTTATGCCAAGTTCTCTAAGTGCGAGTTTTGGCTATCGTCTGTAGCATTTCTCGGTCATGCCATTAGCGGAGAAGGTATCGCTGTGGATCCAGCAAAGTTAGCAGCTATACAGGAGTGGCCCGTACTGACTACAGTGGCGGAAGTCCGAAGTTTCCTGGGACTTGCCGGCTACTACAGGAGGTTCGTGGAGAACTTCTCACGGATTGCTTTACCTCTCACTACCTTGACGAGGAAGGATAAGAAGTTTGTGTGGTCACCCGAGTGCGCACGAGCTTTTGAGGAATTGAAGGGTCGTCTGACCACGGCGCCTATTTTGAGTTCGCCATGTGGTACGGACGGCTATGAAATCTATAGCGATGCCTCAGGGAGCGGCTTAGGCTGCGTTCTCCTACAGTTTGGTCAAGTTATAGCTTACGGCTCGCGCCAACTGAAGGTGCATGAGAGAAACTATCCCGTCCACGACTTGGAGTTAGCGGCGGTGATATTCGCCCTGAAGCTGTGGCGGCATTATCTATATGGCGTGAAGGTTGACATCTTTACGGACCATAAAAGCCTTAAGTACCTGTTGAACCAGAAGGAGTTGAACATGCGGCAAAGAAGATGGATGGAATTCCTCGGAGATTACACATTCGAGATTCATTATACACCCGGGAAGGGGAATGTGGTCGCTGATGCTTTAAGTCGCAGAACTCCAGCGCGAGCAAACTGGTTGAGCAGGCATGATGAACGTTTAATCCAGGAGTTGGAAGACTTGGGTATTACCTGTGTCGACAGGAGTACTAGTGCAAACGCATGCTTGAACTGGACGGAGGTGCAGTGCGACCTTGCAGACAGAGTTCGGAGAGCATTGGAGCTCGATGAGAGCATGAAGCGTTATGCATCGGAAGGGTCAAATTCCCAGTTCTTGGTTAAAGACGGTCTTCTGCGGAAAGGTGATCGCTTGTGCATCCCAAAGTCTGACACTCTACGGGAAGAATTGATGTACGAGGCTCACAATACCAAGTACTCAGTTCACCCTGGGAGCTCAAAGATGTACAAGGATATGAAGTTATTGTTTTGGTGGCCAGGCATGAAGAAGGACATAGCTCTCTACGTGGCAAAATGTCAAACATGCGCGCTAGTGAAGGTCGAATGCCAACGACCTGGAGGCTTCTTGAAATCGTTGCCAATCCCGGAGTGGAAATTTGATGACATTTCCATGGATTTCGTGCACGGTTTGCCGAAGTCGTTGCAGAAAAATGATTCCGTTTGGGTGATTGTTGATCGGTTGACCAAAGTTGCGCATTTCATTCCAAATCGAAAGAGCGATCCAGTGGAGAAGCTAGCAAAGTTGTATGTGGAGAACATCGTTCGGTTGCATGGAGTCCCTCGCAGCATAGTCAGTGACCGTGATGGACGGTTTACGTCCGGTGATTGGAGGCACGTTCATCGATCGTTGGGCACAAAGCTCAAGTTTAGCACAGCCTTCCATCCGCAGACTGATGGGCAAACTGAGAGGACAAATCGTACGATGGAAGATATGTTGCGCATGTGTGTTTTGGATTTCGGACAGCATTGGGAGAATCACCTGCACATGGTTGAGTTCGCCTATAACAACAGTTATCAGGCAAGTATCCAGATGGCCCCGTACGAAGCGTTATACGGCAGGAAGTGCCGCACTCCGTTGGCATGGGCAGAGACAGGTGATACAAAGCTGTTGAAACGCAAAGACGTTGACAATGCAAATGATTCTATACGGATCATTCGAGAGCGGTTGTTGACCGCCCAAGATCGTCAAGCAAAGTATTATAACGCAAAGCACCGGAACGTGGAGTTCGCGGTTGGAGATTGGGTGTACCTGAAGATAAAGCCTTTCAAAGGAGTGTCAAGGGTTCGTCGCTTGAAGAAGCTGAGTCCAAGGTATTTAGGGCCATTCGAGATCACCGAACGCATCGGCGAGGCAGCTTACCGACTTGCTTTGTCGACGGAGCTGAGTGGGTTGCATGACGTCTTCCATATTTCAGTGCTGAGGAAGGCGGTGCGAGAACCCGATTCTGTGTTGGAAGCCGATGTGGTGCCGGTGGATAGCGGCCTATCTACTAAGGTGAAGCCGATTTGTATTATCGATAGCGACATCCGACAGCTGCGAAGAAAGACAATCAAGATGGTGCATGTCCGTTGGGACAATTGTGGCCGCGAAGAGCTCTCTTGGGAGCCTGAAGAGGTCATGCGCGAGGAGTACCCCGATCTGTTTAACTCAGGTATGGCGAATTTCATTTCGTTATTCGTATTTTGAATTTCGGGACGAAATTTCTTTTTAGGAGGAGAGAATTGTAACGCCCCGTAATTTTGGCGCGCGAGTTTGAACGGGTTTGGTGTGCGTTTAGTGTGAGGGCTGCCAATAGTCGGTTGTAGGTGGGAGTTGTATAAATCCAAACTCAACCTAAACCTAAACCTACCCAGCCGCTCCCACTCCCGATCGCCCCCCCCCCCCTCTCTCGCTCTCTCGTTCTTTCTCTCTCGAAGGAACAAGGAGGCCGGAGCCCCGCCTCCCTCCACCTCTCCCGTCGCCGGCAAGGCAAGAGTGGCCGGAGCTCCATCTCCCTCGCCTCCCTCTCCTGATCTCTCTCTCTCTCTCGCCCTTTTCCCGATCGGCGAGAACGGCCTCCTGCGTTTTTCCCCGGCCGACTACCTAGCCCGATCGGCAACTTCACCTCCCCCTTCTCTTGGCAGCCGGCTGTGAGGAGATAGCCCGAGCTTCTTCTTCCCTCTTCCTTGCCCCGGCCGCCGCCGGCTAGGGTTGAAGCCAACCTACACCCTCCTCCTCTTGGCCGACCAAGGGTTAGGGTTAGGGTTAGGGTGAGCTTTGGAAAGACGAAGCCGCACTAGGAGTATTTGTTTTGGAGGTTTCTTCGTCGTGAGCAAGCCGGATACGTGCGTGGAAGCCGCTACAAGAGTTGTTCGTGACCAAGTCATGCCTCAGAAACGCACGTCAAGGGTAACGACTTTTCTTCTTGGGCAGGTGAAGCCCTTATTTAGCATAATTGCATGGAAGTGCCTCCCCACCATCGCGTGGGGGAAAGGTGCTCTCCGACGGGTCGATGTTGACATCCCCGCTAGTTTAATCGCATTAGTACCGGAAGCGCGAGTACGGTTTAGGCATGCTGTGTGAAGCCCATCCGGATGCGTCTGGATTGGTGATGTTTATGATTGCCCGGAGAAGACTCTGTGGTTGTTTTATGCTTGCACTAGGCCGTTGGTTCGTCGACATCAACCCTCGAGAGGTTTTTGTCGTATTTGTGCGAAGCCCGTCTTTCGGAGACCGTATGGCTAGTGTGTGGGGTTGTGCTCCTTGAGGGCCCAACTTAGGTGGCCGCGAGTGCCACCCTCGTTACATAACAATCGGTTATGTACGCGATAACAGGCAAGGGGAAGTCGACCCGTGTCGTGCGTGTTGGGTACGACGATTTGAGCAGCGGGCTCGACCGAACTGTACCTGCACTATGTGGTGTAGTTCGACCACCTAAGGTAATTGGTGGGTTGCTACAGGCATAGGGGAGAGTCGAGACCTTTGAGTCACGACTAGCGAATGCTCATTATGTAGTCATCCAGTCTAGGACTGAGAATGGTGGTGGGACCGGGGATATCCGGTACACCGATAAGGTGCCCTGAGTGCACGAGGCGTTGGGCCGGTCGAGCCAACGTTTGTGGTATTTTGATGCTTTAAATGCACTTTTTAGCGTTATGTGATTATGCTAATCCGCTTGCAGGGAAGAGGCACCGCCACCCCGAGAAAGGGGTGGGGTCGTTATAATTTGGTCAGCCTTTGCTGACCGTTACTTTGTTTGCCACCGCTCGGTGGAATGTTTACTTGCAGGTGTCGCGGAGCCGAGCGGGAAATAGCGGGTCGAAGCCCTTTTTGCTGAGCTGGCCCTCGAAGGCCCAGTCCCTTTTTGTTAGCTAGTTTCATGTATTGTCGGCCTGCGTGCCGTTGTATGCAAGCTATCTTTATTTTCAGTTGAACACTTTCATGTAAGGCCTTAAGGCCGTCTTGTGGACATGTTGTTTGTATCTTCATTCCCTTGGTTGCTTAGTGGACATTCGCAGTTGGGCGCGGTTTTTCCTTTACCTCCTTTTTATGCTTCCGCTAGAATGTTTCTGAGTTAGGATACGGTTTTAAATAAATGTATCGGATTATGGTATTTCAAATCTAGTAACCGTTCCGTCTGTTCGCTTAATATGACGTGGGGCCCCGGCCGGACCTTCTGTTATATTACTTGTAACGGATGGGGTGTGTTACAGTTGGTGCAGCTAGCCTCGACGGTTATTTCTCTCTGGTGGTGGCGTTGTTCTCCGGTGGCGGCATTGTTCTCCGGTGGTGGTGCGTTTCAACGTCGGACTTCGACGTTGAAGGTTCGGTGAACCTTGTGCGCCCGCAAGGCGGATTGCAGTCCAGATCTCAGACTCTCGCCGCGGATCGTGCGTGTCCGGTGCACCCTCGGCGTATTCACCGGACGGTCATTTTTCTCCTGTTTTTCCTTGTATTTGAATTTATATTTTCATTATATAAAATTTGTGGTCGTTTTTCTGTGTTCTTGTTTACCTGCAATATTTTATAGTTGTGCATGTGTGTACCGATTTTACAACAAGTGGTATCAAAGGGAGGTTCCGAGTATGTGACTGATTGGACGTTCCGATTTTAGGTTTGGGTCAACGGTAGGTGACGACCTCGGTCCGCTCCCTATCTTCCCAGATCTGATCCGTGAATTAATTAGATAACCTAGAGGTACTGCAGGCAGCTATGGCAGGAAAGAACATCGTATTGGCCAGATATTCGGTGGAAAAATTTGATGGTAGCTGGAACTTTCGCATATGGCAGATTCGGGTCAAAAATATGTTGGTTGAGCTAGCAGGGCTTGATCCAAGTGCTGTGGGGGCGTGAATTTTTGCCCGCTCCGGTGAAGGATTCTGAGTGGACAGAGATGGATGAGTGCGCTCACTAGCGCTATCAGGATGTGCGTCGACGACAAGGTGTTGTTCAACATCGGTATTGAATTTAAAGTCCGTTGTCACGTTGTAGGAGAAGCTAGCTAGAGGGACTTTACATGAGCAAGTCGTTGACCACGAAGTTGTTACTAAAGCTGAGATTGTACGGGCTGAAGATGCAGGAAGGTGGTAACCTGCAGGAACACTTCAACGTGTTCAATGGGCTTCTGAGCCAACTGTTGGACTTGGTTTTGTTGACCGGGTCAACTTATATTTTTTTTTATGCTTTGATTTGTATTTCCTGTTTTGAAATTACAAAGGAGAGAGAGTGCATTAAATAAGAGAGAGAGGGTTGTTGTTTTGGTGGCCTATATAAATGCATGATGTACTTCTTTTAAGTTACTGAAGTAGTGAAATCATTTCCTCCCCGTCTTGGTTTCCGAGTGTAGCGCTGCAGTGCCTGGAGAGTTGTTTTGTGGTCTCGAATTTTGTACCCGCAGCACTCGCTGCTTGACGCAACCTTGCCGAGGTTTTTGTTGCTGGGCGAGAAGGTGACCTCGTCGCCATCATGCCCATCTCGTCTGGCCACCCACTCGCGTGGGAAGACCACTCGTCGGGAAGCTCTCGCCCGAGCTATCTCGTCTGGCCGCCTACTCGCGTGGGAAGTCGTCTCGCCTAGGTGTGCCTCGCCGACAGAGAGGAAGTGTAGCCCGCTAGAAGGTGATCTTGCCGCCCAAGAGTTTTCGTCGGGAAGTCTACTTGAGCGGGAAGCAAGTCTCGTCGGGGGTAGTTCTCGCCGAAAATTTGGGTGGTGGACTTGAGTTGTATTGTGTTCGAGAGACGACGAGTGGCTCCCAAGTTGTGTGTGTGAGCCTATTCACGTTTTCAACAAGTGGTATCAGAGGGAGGTTTGACCCCCATGGAGGAGTTAGTGACAAGTGGAGATGGAGATGGGAAGTGCCATGCCGGGGCAAGTCCCCAAGTTGACGAAGATAAATTATGGCAACTGGAGTATCCAGATGAGGGTGTTACCTCCCTCGAAGGAGTTATGGGAGATAGTCGAGGAAGGCTATGAGGAGCTTACTGCAGAAGCATAGGCGGCGTTGAATAACGCGCAAAGGACGATGTTGAGAGAGTCAAAGAAGAGAGACAAGAAGGCTCTGTTCTTGCTATACCAAGGTGTAGATGAGGCGACGTTCGAGAAAATTTCAGACGCGAGAAGTTCGAAGGAGGCATGAGAGGTTTTGCAATGCTCTATGCAAGGGGTTTATAAGGCTAAGAAGGTAAAGCTATAGTCTCTTCGAGCACAGTACGAAGTGTTGAAGATGCAGAGTTCTGAGAATGTTGGGGATTATGTGACTCGTCTGTGGACGCACACAAATGAAATGAAACGCAATGGAGAGACGATAGAAGATGTGAGCCTCATGGATAAGCTCTTGCGGTCTATGTCAAATAAGTTCTATCACATTGTGGTGGCGATTGAGTTGTCAAAAGATCTCACCCTGATGTCCGTGGATGAGCTTGTTGGCTCCCTACAAGCTCATGAGTATGGCATGCTGTAAGACGAAGAAGAGTCAAGTAGCTTGGGTAAAGCACTCCAAATACAGTTGAATTTTGAATAGAGCTCTAGAAGAGGAGGAGGCCAACGAGATCGAGGCTACCAAGGAAGAGGTAGAGGAAGAAGAGGAGGAAGAGACCAAGGAAGAAATCAAGGCTACCCGAGAGAGGCGAATTGAAGCAACCTCAAGGAGGAAGGCATGAAGGAAGAGGAAGAGGAAGAGGAAGAGGAAGAGGAAGAGGTGACATGTCCCAAATACAGTGTTACAACTGTAACCGTTTTGGGCATATGAGCTATGACTGTTGGGCTCCGAGGAAGAGAGAAGAGACCAACCACTATGCAGAAGCAAGCAACACTAGTGGTGATCCGATGATGCTCCTAACTTACAGAGGAGCTGATAGAGGAAGGAATGAAGTGTGGTACTTAGATACGGGAGCGAGCAACCACATGTGTGGGAGAAAGAATTGTTCACTAACCTTGAACCAAATGGTGGTGAGGTTAGTTTTGGAGACGCTTCGAAGATCTCGGTGGAAGGCAGAGGGTGATAGTGGTCACCATAAATGGCAAGAAGGTGCACCTCAACGACGGTACAATATTCATAAATGTTGGTGTTGTGGTATGGTGGGCCACTTTGTCATTGATTGTTTGCACAACCTGAATGTGGTTAGTGGACAGAAAGGTACTCAGCCCAGATAGAGAGTTGGGCAAAAGTTTTATAATACTAACAAGAACCAAGGACCCAACTATTGTTGGGTGCCTAAGGGTAAATGAATTTCTTTTTGAAGGATAGTCCAAATACCTGTCTAGATAAGACTTGGTATTTGGACAATGGATGTTCCAGGAAAATGTCTGTCTTTGGTATTGTATCCACAATCACCTAGATTTGTATGAAGTCACCCTTGAACTAAGATGAATTAGCTTGTATTTGATCTCTATTCTAGTTATGTGTTTGCAGGACTTATTTTTAAGTGTAGACCAATGTCAGTCTACAGTGGGTCATCAAACACAAGACTATACAATGTAATTCCTCATTGTGTGATCCATGGTGTTGACTCATGTGTAGCCTCTCTATTGGGATACACTTCATATTCAAGCACATGGACTAATGGTTGAAGACTTGATGTTGTTTGGGATGAAGAAGTCAAATCCTTAAAGCTGAGAAAATTCTAAGTATTATACTCGAGTAGTCCTTTTTGTACTCGAGTAGAAGACTTAGCAGCACTCGAGAAGATCCAGTCTACATTTCGAGTATGAAAGTGGTTCTCGAGTAGTTCTTATCTTGCACTCGAGAAACCAAGTCCAGTACTCGAGAAGATAAGCTCTCTTTCTCGAGCGATGTTATTTATGTCTCAGAAAATTTTCTAAGTCAAGTACTCGAGTAGTCTAGCTGAGTACTCGAGTAGTTGAGAAGATTTAGTCGAGTGTCAGAAGTCAATTCTCGATAAATTCTCAGACCACTCGAGTGAAATTTATTTGTACTCGAGTAGTTTGTTTATTACTCGAGTAGTTCAACTTCAGCACTCGAGTGATCAGATTCTTATCAAGAATTTTCTCTAAGTCCAAGCTCTCGAGAAGTTCTGTCTACCTCTCGAGAAGTAAGTATAGCACTCGAGTGATCCATTAACTTCTCGAGTGATTTACTTCATCGTTCCAATTTTCCAGAATTGCCTCCTCTCGAGTAATCCAAGTGTAGCACTCGAGAACTAGCTTTAGTACTCGAGTAACATATTCTTCACTCGAGTAAGGCCGATCAAATTTCCAGAATCATCTCTTCTCGAGTAGTCAGAGCCAACCTCTCGAGTGAAGGTGAAAATGACGATGAATCATCTCTTTACGCAAAGGATGGATTCTGAGGAGACGGTGTGTCTTGCAAGAACTGAGAAAGAAGAAAAAGCGTGGTTGTGACATCACAGGATGGGTCATTTGGGCTTCACTGGCTTGAAGCTCTTATCTCATACCAGGATGGTGGAAGCCCATGATCACACCTCCACAGAAGATATGTGAGGCGTGCACAAAGGGGAAGCAGAAGCAACAGACGTTCGAAGGTGGCAAGTCCCGAAAAGCAAGGAGACAGCTTGAACTAGTTCACTCGGACATAGTTGGTCTGTTTGAGACTACCTTAGTTGGCGGAAGCAAGTACTATATCACCTTCACTGATGACTTCAGCCGGAAGTGTTGGGTGTACTTCTTGAAAGAGAAGTCTGATGCCCTTGACAAGTTCAAGGAGTTAACGGTGATTGCGGAGAAGGAGAGTGGACAGCCACTAAAGGTGCTGAGGAAAGATAGAGGTGGGGAGTACACCTCTAGACTGTTTGATAATTTCTGTAGAGAGTTTGGGATTTCTCACTAGTTGAAAGCGGCGTACTAACCTCAGCAGAACAGAGTCGCAGAGAGGAAGAATCTGACCATCATGAACATGGCGAGAAGTATGGTGAAGGGCAAGGGATTGCCAAAGATGTTCTGGGTGGAAGCAGTGTAGTGTGTTGTGTACTTGCTTTATAGGTGCCCAATGAAGAGCGTGAAGTTCATGACTCCATTTGAAGCTTGGAGTGGATGGAAGCCGAGTGTTAAACACTTGAGGGTCTTTGGATGTGTAGCTTATGCTCATGTCCCGGACCAGAGGAGGAAGAAACTTGATGACAAGAGCGAGAAGTGCATCTTTGTGGGCTACGCTCCGATGAGCAAGATTACAAGTTGTACAATCCAGTGACGGAGAAGGCAATAATCTCAAGGGATGTTGTGTTTGAGAAGGATAACTGCTGGAGCTGGGATGAGAAGGTGAGAAGCATCAAAGGGATGTTCTTCGATGATGATGAAGAGGAAGGTGGTCCCGAAGCAGAAGCTGAGGTTGGTGGAGCTGAGCCACCATCACCACCTAATGGAGAGTCATGGGGAGCTCATACTCCCTACTCAAGTGGAGCAAGCACAAGTGGAGGCAGTTCTAGTGAAGCTAGCACTAGCAAGGGAAAAGTTGTTCGTCCTCAACATAGGATGAGGAGGTTAGAGATCTACAAGGAAACGGCACCGACCCTTAATAAATTTTTTTTATACTGTCTCTTAGCAGATTGCGAGCCGCACTCGTATGATGAAGCCGCCCAAGAGAAGACTTGGAGGAAGGCAATGGATGAGGAGATATCGTCCATCAAGAAGAACGACACTTAGAAGTTGGTCGATCCACTAGCTGGCCACAAGCCTCTCGGGGTGAAGTGGGTCTACAAAGTGAAGAGGAACAAGAATGGAGATGTGGAGAAGCACAAGACGAGGATAATCGTGAAAGGCTACAGGCAAGTCCAAAGAGTGGACTATGACGAATTTTTTGCACCAGTGGCGCGGATTGACACCATCAGGTTGATCATCGAACTAGCAGCTCACTATGGGTTGAAGATCTTGTAGATGGATGTGGTGTCTGCCTATCTAAACGACTACTTGGAGGAACATGTGTACATCGAGCAGCCTCTCGGATATGTTGTAAAAGGTCAAGAGAGAAAGGTGTGCAAGTTGGACAAAGCATTATATGGGTTAAAGCAAGGAGCTCGGGCATGGAATGGAAGGATAAATGCGTACCTCTAGAAGCACGACTACATGAAGAGTCCTTATGAGTATGCTCTCTACACGAAGGTGGAAAAGAATGGGGATATGTTGATCATATGTCTATATGTAGACGATATGATATTCACGGGCAACAATCCTACCATGTTCGAGGAGTTCAAGAAGAAGATGAAAAGGGAGTTTGAGATGACAGATCTGAGAGAGCTCAACTACTTCCTAGGTGTGGAGGTACAGCAGAATGAAGATCGTATCTTCATCTCACAAAATAAGTATGCGTAGGAGATCTTTAAGAAGTTTCAGATGGATGATAGCAAGACTATCACCACTCCCACTGACTCAGGATTGAAGTTGAGGAAGGATTTAAAGGAGGGAGCAGTCGACTCCACACTATTCAAGAGTTTGGTCGGAAGTCTACGCTACCTGACTTTCACCAGGCATGATATCATTTACTTTGTTGGAGTGGTGAACAGGTACATGGAGGATCCGAAGCAGGACCATTTCTCGGCAACGAAGAGGATCCTGAGATATGTGAATGGGACGAGAGGTCATGACTTGAAGTACTCTACAGGAGAGGAGCTGAAGTTGGTTGGATACTCGGACATCGACTATGGTGGAGATGTGAATGATCGGAAGAGCACTTCCGGGTATGCCTTCCAGGTGGGAACAAGTGCATTCTCATGGAGTTCGAAGAAGCAGTCAACGATTGCCTTGTCCTCGTGTGAAGCGGAGTACATCGCAGCGGAGACCTGTACCTGTCAGTCAATTTGGTTGAGAAACATCTTGCAGGAGTTACATCATCAATAGGAGGGACCTATGACTATGTACGTTGACAACATGTCTCCTATATAGCTTGCGAAGAATCCAGTGCTGCATGGGCGAATCAAGCATATTGAGACAATGTACCATTTCCTTTGTGAGCGGGTGGAGCAAAAGACTGTTGAGGTTGTGTATTGTCAAATCGGAGAGCAGATCGCGGATATCTTCACAAAGGCTTTGAAGGTGGAGACGTTCTCGAAGCTAAAGGGCAAACTCGGCATGTGCTGCCAAGTTTGAGGGGGGATTTATTGGATTTGGTTTTGTTGACCGGGTCAACTTATATTTTTTTATGCTTTTATTTGTATTTTATGTTTTGAAATGACAAAGGAGAGAGAGTGCATTAAATAGGAGAGAGAGGGTGGTTGTTTTGGTGGCCTATATAAATGCATGATGTAGCTGAAGTAGTGAAATCATTTCCTCCCCGTCTTGGTTTCCGAGTGTAGCGCTACAACGTCTGGAGAGTTATTTTATGGTCTCGAATTTTGTACCTGCAGCACTCGCTGCTTGTCGCAACCATGCCGAGCGGGAAGGTTTTTGTTGCCGGGTGAGAAGGTGACCTCGTCGCCATCGTGCCCATCTCGTCTGGCTACCCACTCGCGCGGGAAGACCACTCGTCGGGAAGCTCTCGCACGAGCTATCTCGTATGGCCTCCTAATCGCGCGGGAAGCCATCTCGCCTAGGTGTGCCTTGCTGACAAAGAGGAAGTGTTGCCCGCTAGAAGGTGATATCGCCGCCAAAGAGTTCTCGTTGGGAAGTCTACTCGCGCGGGAAGCCGGTCTCGTCGGGGGTAGTTCTCGCCGGAAATTTGGGTGGTGGAGTCTAGTTGTATTGTGTTCGAGAGACGGCAAGTAGCTCCCAAGTTGTGTGTGCGAGCCTATACACGTTTTCAACACCAACTGTGAAGGTGGAGGAAGAAGGCAATGCCTTATTGCTTCTTACCTCGCTCCCGGCGTCGTATAAGCACATGCAGACCACTCTGCTGTATGGGAAGGATACAGAAGACGTGGAGCAGATCACGTCTGCGTTACTGTCCAGTCAGATGCTGTCAGACCCCACTCCTGAGGGTGAGCATGTTTTGGCAGTAGGAAGACGACGAGGGAGGCAGTTCGAGAAGGGATCTGGGAGTGCACGGTCTAGATCCGCATCGAGGAAGGCAGTGACGTGGTACCATTGCAGGCAGAGTGGCCATATCAGGAGACATTGTCCGCAGCATGCGCAGATTTCTGGGGACGCCCAGGGTGCGTGCAAGGCGGCGATAGCTATGACAGATGATAGTGATGTGTCTCTCCTTATCACTGAGAGTCCATGTGACTCGAATAGCTTGATATTGGATTCTGGTGCTTCATAGCACATTTACTCAGATGCAGGGATGTTCAGTTCACTGGAGGTGATGACTAGGTCGGTCTTTCTGGGTGACGGCTCAGCATGTGAGATCCCGGAGACAGAGACGGTGGACATCAGGATGCATGATGGAGCAGTGCGTAGGCTTGAGCGGGTACACTTGGTACCCAAGCTGCGCAGGAATTTGATATTGTTGGGCAGACTAGATTCTAGAGGATGCAGTTTTGCGGTGAGAGGTGGAGTTTTGACGGTGACACGATAAAGCACCGTGCTCATGCGAGCTATGTAGTGTAGTAGTCTTTACCGGCTGATGGGGACCACGATGCGAGGTGGTGTGCTTATGATTTCTGCGGCCGACAGAGTTGATGTTCGAGGTGTTGCAGAGGATCGCCCTTCTGATAGTCTGACTAGGCGAGTCAGATTTAGCGATCTAGTTGCGTCGACATTCAGAGGTTGAACCCGAGTAGGGATGAGTCTACTGAAGCAGGTCAGTTGACGCCTCAGGTTCTTGAGGTGGTGCTTCGTGCAGATCGTGCTACGTGTAGTGTTGATTCGCGCAGTTGATGTCTAGTGCAGATGATGCTTTGTGCAGGGAGTGCTTCGTGCAGGTGGTGGCTCTGGGTCCCAAACGAAGGTGGTGAATTGTTGCTTTTTTTGGTGTGGACAGAGCGACGAAATCAAGAAAAAATAAATAGTAATAATTCTTTTCTTTTTGGATTGTCGTGTGTTACCAATTAAGAGGGAGAGATTAAATTGAATTCTTTACCTATGTGAATATAACTGACCCTGTAGCCAGTGAGAAGCGGCTTTGAACACTCTTGAAGGAGGAGCCGCCTGTGAGAAGGTTTCAGGTGCCTTGGAGATAGAAGATCAGCCTCTCTCTCTCCTCTCTCTCTCTCTCTCTCTCTCGTGCGCTCGGAGAGGTCGTTGGCCTTAAGTGTTGTCGTCTCGACGGTGATTTCTCTCCGGTGGTGGCGTTGTTCTCCGATGATGGTGTGGTTGAACGTCGGACTTCGACGTTGAAGGTTTGGTGAACCTTGTGCGTCTGCAAGGCGAATTGCAGTCCAAATCTCAGGCTCTCGCCGCGGATCGTGCGTGTCCGGTGCACCCTCGGCGTATTCACCGGACGGTCATTTTTCTCCTGTTTTTCCTTGTATTTGAATTTATATTTTCATTATATAAAATTTGTGGTCGTTTTTTGTGTTCTTGTTTACCTGCAATATTTTATATCTGTGCCTGTATGTGTACCGATTTTACAACACCTTGGTGATTAAAGGCTCCGTTTGGGGGGACTTATTTTCACCGGTCAAATAGTTGTGACCGCATGAACCAGACTTTAATTAAGGTCCGGTTCATGCGGTCGGAACCACTTGACCGGTGAAAATAAGTCCCTCCAAATGGAGCCTAAGACTCCGTTTGGCACGGTGGTGACGGTCATGAATATGGAGATTAAATTGTTATTCGTTAACGTCTATTTAAGGAACTACATTCATTTTTATGTTCAAACGGATGATGTTTGTTAGGTGATCATTAACGAATGACGGTTTAATTCATACATTTACGACCGTCACCACCTTATCAAACGGAGCCTAAATCTGTATATAATTCGTTATTAATTCTTCTCATTAACAATTCTACTAGGTGCACAGCTATAAAGTCGGGCGCTTCACAACAGTTCAGGCCCCAGCAAGACTCACCATTTTATGGAGGGCCTAAACTTAGCTTGACATGGATCTGGAATATGTTACAGCTCGATCTTGCCAGACTTTTTTTTGCCTACTTTTTTGGTCGTAAAGTAATAAAGATTGTTTCAAGGAAAAATAGTAACATTGATGGGTTTCCCCTGATTTGTTTTTCAAGTCAGATCGGTAGGGGATGTTCAAGTAATACGATTCAACCGAGCGAGCCGCGCGCGTGCAAGCCGCTCCGCCTCAAAAGACCCGAAATCGCCCCGAAAGGGGAGCGGAACCAAGAGCGCTTAGACGCCACGCAAAACCCGCAGCCGCGTGTAAGCGCCAGTGCACAGGCTCCCGTGGTCGGCCCGGCGGCGGACCGAGGATTTTTGCTTGACCCGGACACCAATTAAAAGATTTAATTTTTGATAATTTTCTATTTCAATTTTTTTAAAAAAATTATTATTACACGTATAGTAAAAAAAATTTAATGTATGTCAGTGGCTTAAATGGATACAGTCCTGCACAAAAAGACTGCCGGTCCAGTCCAGGACCGGTCTTTTAAAAGACCGGTCTTTTGGCCGACCTGTCACGCTCAAATCAGTCCCGGTCCGGGACCGGTTTTCCTCTTCTTGAGGAGGACCGGTTGGGACCAGCGGACCGGTCCTAACCGGTCCTAGACCGATTTTTTTTACTGATACTCTGCTATTCTGAATCGATTTCAGTCTTCTTTTTATTAGATTTTGTATGAATGTTGTTTAGAATCAAGTTTTGGCTCTAATCTCATCTAGGTTGATGAAAATGGAGAGAACTATAGTCCAAAACCTATGAATATGAGTGCATAACCGGTCTAATTAACAGTCTTTTACCGGTCCCAGTATTTTACCGGTCTTTTACCGGTCCCGGTCTGGGACCAGTCTTTTACCGGTCCCGGTCCGGGACCGGTCTTTGGTGGAAAAGGGGGGACCCCTGGGACCGGTCCGAGACCGGACAGGTCCTAAGCAGGACCGGTCCCTAACCAGTCCTAATCAGTCCGGTCCCAACCGGACCGGTTAGGACCGATTTTTTGTGCACCACTAAATGGATGTGTCGTTAATTTGATAGAGAAATTCTGAACTATAACATGATAGCTCAAATCGGATTTAAACAAAATAGTGAACCTGAGTCGAGGAAGCTAGGGAACCTGTTGAAGCCAAAATTTGACTTCAACGAAAGTTCGAAATCAGGGGTATAGTCAACACCTACTTTTCCCAAGCTCCGACCTCTGACTGACAGTAAAGGACTAGAAACCGACACTAAGCCTCAGCTGGGAGGTCCCACCTCTTACTCGGAAAATCTCTGAGCATTTCCCCTCCAAAGTCAAATGTTGGGATAAAAGCTCCTCAGAAAGCACTAGAAGATCTTAGGAAAATATGAAAGTTTGCCTTCTGAGGAGCCCCTGTGGGTCTATTTATAGTCTTTGCCGACCAAAAATTACTAAATTACCCCTGGTTGGTCTGCCAACAGCCAAACTCCGCTGTTATGAGGAGCTAAATGCAGACCCTGTGGGTATACAGGTAATTTTACCTGAGGGCATCTAGGTAATTTCACCCTGGACCTTACCCGGCGGGAGCCTTCCTGCTGAGAACTGAAGGCTTTCGCACTTACTTCTTGCCGAGAACTCTCCCGCCCTCACCAAGCGGGAGCTAAAAGGATATTAATGAATGCTACAGGCTGTGCCTACTCCCGCCCTTACGAGGCGCGAGCCTTCTCGCCCGCCTCTGGGCGGGAGTATGTCGAAGCCCGTCCTGTCTTGGCGGGCGTCAGGCTCTGCTCGACGAACTGTTTACCTGAGCGCGAGCGCTCTTGCCTGCTCCTATGCGAGAGCTCTTCTGTTCCGAACCTGTTCGACAATCGCCGAGCTCCGCTCGATGAGACCTGAGCTGACCTCGAAGAAATCTGAATAGAGGCGTTGAGTCGAGCTCAACCCTGATTGGTCGAGAGCAGTTTTTCTTCACCCGAGGCTAGCCCAAAGCTAGTTCAAACCTGGCCTTTGGTGTTCCTTGGTCCCACTCAGCAAATATGAGGTTGTACAGCACCGCTGTCAAAGATCAAGGAATCGAGGACGATGCTCAATGGTATAAGATTAAGGCTGTAGGAAGAGATTTCACAATATCACGTAAAATTTAGGAAGTGGAAAATAAAGTTGAAAGATATTTGGTGGAAAATAGAAAAGGACCTCCTTGCATCTTTCTCTTGAAGATCTGAACCTTGTGGGTGTCGATTTCTATAGCAGATTATCACAGGAGAACTGGAGAAGGAAAAAGTGTTAGGAGTTGTGGAGTTGTGGCCGACTGAGAATGGAGAAGGAAAAATTGAAGGGTGAACTTTGCATACCTTTACCGGTGAAATCTTCCAAGGCCGGCGTTGAAGAAAAAGTATCGCCCTTGACTGGCGTGAAGCTTAAAAAAGCATGCGTCGAAGAGGGAGTGACTAGGGAGAAAAAGAAACGAATGGCGGAAGGAGGAACAGTGGAAAGTGAAAATCGCGAAATGAAATTACACAGCGGAAGAAGGCGGAACAGGCGAATAGCGGAAATCGCGAATTTTTGGACCCGCGCACGTGCCCGGGTGTGCCTCCATGTGGATCCGCCCGTGGTGGTCTCCACCATCAGCCGCCGCCGGGCAACCTGCCAGAGCCGCCCGGATTGCCCAGAGGGCACGTCCGTCATTTCGTGAAAATTGGTGATCAAGGTGACCGAAATGGAGCGGCGCAATTCGCTAACTCAAGATCCAGCTCGGCGCAATTATCAATGCGTCCCTCCAGAAAATCATAAAAAGACCCTCAGACCATCATTTGAAGACAAGCTCCAGGCGATATTGATATGCGAGCACTGAACGTCAACAGGATGTCTCGCACATCAATGATCGAGGGTGAGGGTCCCTTTTATTTGTTTTAAGGACGACATTTTCGTAATTAAGTAGTTGTGGTGTTCGGCTATCCACACACTATCTGCATGTCGTAACCATCTAATTTATTATGGGCACACTCATTTTGGGTGGTTTTATGGCTATACACACACTCATGATGGGTTTCATTAATATGCGTAAACCCAAGATGAATTATACGGTTATGTGCACACCATAAGAATGTAATTTATTATACGTGCATCGTCATGTAAATATTCGCTATATGCACACCGCTATGTAAATTTCTGCTACATGCACCCGTCATCATATATTTTATTACGTGCATATTCATATTAATGTGTCTGCCTATGCGCACACCCATTATGAGGAATCAGATATACGCATACACCAAAATGGGTGGTTATGTGGAGGTTACATGACCGAGTTAGCGGGGGATGGGTGGCGAGAGTTGGGCGGTGGTCGAGTAGTCGGTCGACAGAGAATGCCGATTAGCGGCAGAGCCCGGCCGGCGGGCGCCGACCGATAAAGGGCCGGTCGTGCGGCAAAGGAGGGTCTGCCTGGAGGCAGGCCGCACGGTCAAGGAGGGTCAAAGGGTCGCGTGGTATGCGCGGCCAAAGGGCTGGCGCACACGACCGCTAAGGAGACGTGTGCATGGAGCGCGTGACCAAGGGACGTACTCGCCCAAGCTCGTGAGTTCTCCCCCCCCCCCTAAGTATTTGGTTTCTCCTAGTGGAGGCCTCTCACATAACTAAGGGTGCAGATAGTCTAATTAAGTGGTGCGACGGGCTACTCGTAGGTCATCCAGGTCTGTAGATATCAATTAATGTAAGGTAAAGGTAGCTTTTTGTAGACCAAAGATAGCAGTTTTTCCCTTTGATCGTTTTGCCTATAAATAAGATTCTCAATCCCTCAGATTAGACAACCATGCTTCCCCTTTAAAAAGCTTGAGATCATCCTCGCTCTAGCTTACTGCTTGAGAGATTGACTTAGCTTCTGGTTGTGGGAGGGGAAGTGAAATTCAGCTTCCGGGTTAATGGCGGAACCCCGCTGCAGCATGAGGGTCTTCTCTATAGCCATCCACAATCGTTTGTGAGAGCTGGTTCTGGGCTTTAAATACTATTCTTAGGAATTCGACGACAAAAGTAACTTGAACCACCTCCTCAGTCTAAACTCAGTTAAACTGGTATCTGTTTCAACAACAAGGATTGCATGAGTCATCACATTTCATTATGTCAGCACCACCAATCCTGCCGGGGGGGGGGGGATCAATCATATATGCAAAAATGACGATTTGTGTGCTTTAGATTGAGAAACACGATTCATCCGTCCGGCCGTTATGACGGTTACAATGGCGCAATTACCAAACTGTCCTTGCCAAAAGCTATAAAGGAGCACATATCCTTCGTTTCAAGACAGCTTGTCTTCAGCACCAAATAAAGCTCTGTTGTGGTCTAACTCGACGTCCCGATCGGACCGGAATACTTAGACCGTCTTAACTCTCAGAACGATCGAGTGCACGCACAGTAAATGAAAATAGAAAGTTGACAAGGTAATTTTTTGACGTGAAAAACCCCGGAAAGAGGTGAAAAACCACGTGGCCGGATCTGTGTCGACCAAATCTCAACTAGATCTGAGTGCTGTTACAGGGCTTTTTCAAGAACTCGAGGGCGGCATGCCGCCTCTCGTTATAATTATTAGGGAGAGAGAGAACCTGGAGGGTGACATGCCACCACTCACATGACTAATTATTTCTTCGAGTGCTGTGGGGAGCGATGCACTCGTTGTATTCTGGAGTCTTCTAATAGTTCCTGGAGGCGGGAGCAGCTTGCTGTACACATTCTGATGTCTGGAGCTTTGAGGCTCGGAGGCGCGCTTAACACGTCTTACCCTCCGCTTCTTGTCTCCGATTGTCTTTTGGAGAAGCGTACTTTGGTTGTCTTATAGGTAGATGGAGTGCTTGTTCTAGAGCCCGTGGTGAGCTTGTTGTCAAAGAGCGCGCTGGGAGTTTGCTGGAGGAGAGCGCGCTAGGCGCTTGCTGGAGGAGGGCGCGCTGAGCCGTTGCGGGTAAATAGAGAGAGCGCAGGGCGCTTGCGGAAGGAGAGTGCGTGGAGCGTGGGGGAAAGAGACCCGCGTAAGGGAGCGACGTGTGTGAGAGCGCGCGAGAGCATGTAGGGGAGAGACGCACGCAAGAACGCGCGAGGGAGAGGCACGCGCGAGAGCGCGCAAGGAAGCGACGAGCGGGAGAGCGTGCAAGGAGCCGATGCACGCGGGAGCGCGCAAGTAGGCGATGCGCGCAGGAGCGTGCAAGGAGGCGATGCGCGCGGGAGCGCGCAAGTAGGCGATGCGCGCAGGAACGTGCAAGGAGGCATTGCACGCTTGACTACTATGTTAACATCATTTGGAAGCTACACAACTAACCCTATATTTTCTGACCAACTCAATTCCAAAACCTATTGCTGGACAAAAGCAAGACTAAGCTCAATAACAATAAACAGACATAGGAAAAGTCTGGCGCAAATGAATACTCAACATTGTGTTAGGACCGGTGGACCTAGCGGGGAGATGAGGTAGACAGGGCATTGCACGCTTGTGTCTCGGTGCCCCCCTCGTGCCCATATTCCTCCTTGATCATATGTCTCACTTCCTCGCGAGTGAGTCTTCTATCGGTTAGAGCGGCTTTTTCCTTCAATGCGTGACAGTTACCCAACACGCACCCGGGAAGCCCATCATGTATAGTGAGGTGCGCGGAGTTGTCGGTGTCGGACAACTTATCTGCATGGGATCCTTGGAACGAGTAGCGTCCTCAGGCATGATACGATTTGGGATTAGTGGAATTTTGCCTCCTGGAGCGATGATTGCGTCGGGGGAATTACGATCCCCTAAGTCTCTTAGCAAGGTGAGCAAATTTACTTGTTGCTCCTTTATCAAGCGCCTGCACTCCTCCCCTGATGTTTGAGAGGCGGAGGCGGTTGCTCCTTCCCGAAGAGGGGTGCTGCCTACAGGCAAGTTGGCGCGAGGGGGGGGGGGGCTAGCTCGGTGCACTCTTCTGGTGTTGCGCCACTAGCTATCCATGCGCTTCTCCTCGTCATTATTGTCGATTAAGGTGTTTGCCCGGGGCAAGCACAATCTTCCAAAATTTGTTGCAGAGTTGAGAACACTTTTCCACCCACGGTGCCAAACTGTTGTGTGTCTCCCAACTTTCCTCTGGTCCGTAGAATCAGAATGTCTTAGCTCTGAGTCAGATCGGGCGCGTAAACAGTCAATGAAAACCAAGCAGCAATGACAATATGCTTTTTTACCGTGGAAAACTCGGAAAGTGTGAAAAATAACATGGTCGGATTGGTGTCAGGCCAAAATACACTATTTAGCTTTGTTTACGTGTGTTTGAAATTCCTCAGAGAGTGACATGTCACCTCTCGGTTACAAGCTGTGTATAAAGAGAAGAGGAAAAAAGCTAAGTCAATGAAGCTTCCACGATGCGTTCTTGGGAGCGTCTGCAAGAGCGTTCTCTTTCGCCTTCTTTCGGGCTCATCGAGGAGTGCAAGTGAGCGTTGAGCGTTGAGTGGACTAGAGAGGGTGCTGGGTGAATTCCGAGCAGAGAAACGATCAAAGTCTCACGTTCTCGTCGGAATATCTCAGAGTTTTCTTCAGTCTCTGACTCTCTAGAGTGCTTGTCTTCAAATGCAGGCTTGGGGGGTCTTTTATAGTTTTTTGGAGGGACGTTATTGTAATTGCGCATGATTGGATCTCGTGTTGACGAATGACAACGGTCCATTTCGTCCACCTCGATCGCCAATTTTCACAAAATGACGAACATGCCCCCCTCCCCGGGCGGCCCTGGCAAGTGTCCCAGCGACGGCACTGCCCACGCGCGCCTATGGGCGTTGAGTGCGCCCGCACAAGGGGGCTGCGCGCGCGCACTGACGGCACACGCCTCCCCTTTCAGAGTGACTTCTGACCCTTTGAGCGGATACAACTTATGAGCGCGGTCCACTCGGTTGGATTAGCTCACCTAAGATCGAGTTTCGATCGAATGTCTTTCAGTTTGACTCGGAAATACTTATGGGAACCCCATCATCAATGCTAAAATAAACAAACCACATCATTCTATCATAATAGATATGGGGAACGCATTCTGACCATTTTTGGGGTAATTTGCTATGGAATATTGGAGGCCACATAAGTGAAATTGTGATAATAAAATTGCTCAGCTATATTCCGTTGCGCTACCGCGGTACTCAGTCCGATTGCATAACAAACACACACATATATATATATATATAATAATGGAGCACACAAAGCACAAAATATCATCATTATAAAGTTCTCTCACAGCGCAAAACAAAACGGTAAAAAACAAGCTAACAGATATTTCAACAGGAACATAGACCAAAAAGCAAACCAACATAGAGTAGGAACACTCTCAACCCCCTTCCTACTATACTGAGAGAGATGTTGCACCTTCCGCGCCCCAATCAAACAGCCGTCAAAGTGTTCCCGACATCGATCACGAATCTGTACCTCACATCCGCCTTCTCCAGCCTCTCGATCGCCTCGTTCACGTAGTCCGCCCCGATGAGCTCGATGTCGGCGGTTATGTTGTGCTTCGCTGCGAAATCTATCATCTCTTGTGTTTCTTTCATCCCACCGATGCCGCTGCCAGCCAAGATCTTCCCTCCTGTGGGACCCAAAAAAAAACGGTTGTTGTGAGCTCATGAAGACGTGCGAGCAATCATGAGAATTGCGGCAATCATATAACTAACTCGTTATGAGAGGGAAGACGGGCAGCTCCAGGGGGTGCTCCAGTGCGCCGACCATGATGATTGTCCCTTGGGTCTTCAACAGAGAGATCAGCGGCACAACATCGTGCTTCCCGGACACTGTGTCGATTATGCCGTCCATGGTGCCCATCGCAGCCTACACAGAAGAGCTCAATTGTTTGTAGAGAAGATGAGACACAGCAGGACAAAGGAGCACTATCTGCCCGGCCCTGAGTAATGTGTATTCCCTTATTCTGGAAATGGAATATTTGAGTGAACAAATTCTCCAAAATTTGGTGAGACCTTCCCTCTCTCCAATTTATATTCCGTTTTTTAATTTTGGTTCAATTTAGAACTATCTCTACTAATATACGAAAACTATTCTTTGGTGAAACATTGACTGATGTTCCTATATTGCCCTTATAGTTGTATTCATAATTACACAATTATATCAAACTTTATATTAGTATATTATAAAGACAATATCCTTTTAGTTAATTACACAACTTTACAATATTAAAATACAAAAAATAAAAACACTAGATACCATTAACCTATTGTCTCTAGGTAGGAATGACATGAGAAAAATTAATGTTTTAACGTTAAAATATAATTTGTTTTACAAAATAAAAGTTGTATTCTTGATTTATATTTTTTTACGGTTATTTTGAGTACTCATATGTATATGTTGCGGGTCGGGCGGAGCCCACCGGGAGCGGGCAAAGCCCGTCGTCGTCGGCCGGGTACTGTCGCGCGAGGTCATAAGAGCGGGTACTGTCCACGACAAATATTGCCGTCCACGACAAATGTCGCCGCTCACGACAAATGTCGCCGCCCACGACAAATGTCGCATCTCGACGAATGTCGCACCCCGCCGAATGTCGCACCCCGCCGATTGTCACACCCCCGCCGAATGCCCCCAGGGCCGAATGCCCCCAGGGCCGAAGGCCCTTGCCTGTCACTTGTATATATATATATATATATATATATATATATATAACACGTTGGGATTATTTAGCTACTATGTTCACAGAAGCAAGAAAATATATATATATATGTAGTCCTCAACTCCTAACTTCAGAAAAACTCCTCACTTGCTCTCTCCTGATTCCCGATCAGAGCTCCAAAAAAATCTTGTAAACAGTGTCCCGCCCCTCCTTCCCTCTCTCTTGTAAATGTCGTCGGCGGCGGAGCCGCCTGCGCCCTGCCCGCCGCCTCGCGGCTGGTTCGCCGGGGTCCGGCGAACCCGCCGCGGGCCGGTGGGCAGGCAACCGGCGGTGCTTTGAACCGCGCCCTGACGCGGTGTATAAATTGTATTTTTAATTTTTTTTATTTATTTAAATAATTTTAAAAAGTTTATGTTTTCAAATTTTTAATAATAATGTAAGTGAATATAATAATTTCAAATTTTAAATAACCGTTGGGAGGCGGGCCAAGCCCGCGCACGAGACACCAGGGACGGAGGTATGCGTGGGCGCGCCTGCATGGGCCTGCCTGCCTGTGTGTGTGTCTCTCTCTCAAAAACCCTTAGCCCTAAAATCTAAACTCCATAATTGTTGGTGCTTGATTGTCTAATGGGAGTGAATAGATTGATGCTTATCTAAAAATAAGATCAAAATCTACTTGAAAATGAAGATATTAGACCAAGCAAGCTTCAAAGATAATCGAATTACCTGCATCTGGCCGGCATCACTGCTAATGATGAAAGCATCAGCCCCCAACCTTTCGATGGCTTCTTCTTTCTTCTTCAGTGTTGAGCTTATCACCGTGACCTTCATTCCAAAAGCTTTGCCGAACTTGACGGCGACATGGCCGAGCCCGCCGAGGCCGACGACGCCGAGGTGCTTTCCCGGCCCGTCGAGGCCAAAATTCTTCATGGGGCTGTAGACTGTTATCCCGGCACATAGCAGCGGCGCGCCCTTGTCCATGGCCAAGTTCTCGGGGAACTTCACCACGAAGTGCTCGTTGACGACAATCCAATCGGAGTAACCGCCGTAGGTCACCGTCCCGTCGGCGTCCAGCGAGTTGTACGTGAGCACCAGCTTGGGGCAGTAATTCTCAAGGCTCCGGTCGCAACTATCGCAACAACGGCAGGAACCGACCAGGCAGCCGACCGCCGCTCTGTCTCCCGCTTTGAATTTCGTCACGTTGCGTCCGGTTTCTGTGACGAGGCCGACTATCTCGTGCCTGTTTGATAGATTATAATTGTCAGGCATTGGCATTGGTATCTACATTACCGAATATGGTACCAAGTCTAAGTTTGGTGCAGCTGCTAGAACCGGATCCTCTCCAGTTGGAGTGAACTGGAGGGGATCCAGTTCACGGCGTGGATCATCTCGCCCAAATCGGACGGCGGAATAGGGCAAAACTTCACTCGTGGGGTCCACTCGCTTGGTACTCGCGCTTTTACACTGTCCGATTTGGGCGAGATGATCCCCTCCAACTGGAGAGGATCCCAGTCCGCAATTGCTGTGCTAGAACGCGGCACTTTGACCCCGGAGTGCCGCGTTCCGGAGCGTGGTCCTTCAACAGAGTTCTAGGCCGTATACTGCCGCGAACGCAGAACGCCGCCCGGCCCCCCGGCCCCCCGGCTGCCCGATGTCAGCAGGATCTGAATTCCCCAAACAGAGAGCAAAAGTTATAAGAACACGTACCCTGGAACTATTGGGTAAACGGCGTTTCTCCACTCATTCTTGATGATGTGGAGATCCGTGTGGCAGATCCCACAGTACAGTATCTTTATGGTAACATCATCGTCGCCGTTACTCCTGCCACATGCCAACGGCAAAATAAGCATTCTAACAAGAGAAAAAAAATAACCTATCAATTTTTCCTAATACAGAAGTATTAAGATAAGAAAACTCGTGCGCAAAATCACAAAAGTTTTGGTATAACTAGGATAAAAATCATATTAAGATTTCTAAGTCAATGTCAAATTAATCTTGAAAATTTTAGTTGTGTCAAAAAGAAAACTTAAATTTATCGTCTAGAAACCTTTTTAGTCCTTTAATTGCCCTCAAGAATGAGGCCGGATGGTAATCAAGAGGATAAAAATGACAACTTAAAAGTTTAGGGATCAATTTGACATTACGTTGCAACCATTGGCTCCATTTGGCAAGGTAGTCCATTAAATTGTCATTAGTTAACATCCGCCTAAGAACTTCATCCACTTTTTTGTTCAAATGGATGATGTTTGTTGTTAGGATTATGACACCTCATCCCAACCCCGGACCGTTAGGATCGCGCCACGTCATCGATCCTAGGGAGGTTTCCTTTGCCATTTATGTGCTAATCTTGATTATGTAATGTTTTAGTGCAGAGGCTGAATTTTTGGGAAAAATTAGGGAAGTTCTAAACATAGAAATGTTTTATGGGGGGATATAATTTGGGAATGTTCTTCCTATTTAGTTGAGTCATGTTTTGACAATCTCATTCATATGTGTTCATCTCCATATATTGATGACTCTTGATCCTATTATAAATATGGGTCAGCCTCCCTTAGCCATAAGATTATTCGGTAATATACAGCACTAGTGAAAATTCAGAGAGGGAGAGCTTTGAGCTTTTCAGGCGGTTCTTCCGGCGAACGGCGGCAGCAGGCGGCGACATCTGGCGCGCAAGGTTGCGGCGCATCCGGTCACCTCAGGCGAGGCGACATCCGGTCAGCCACCTGCAATAGGCCCCAGAGGTTCGGCGGAATCAGGTGCGGCGACGGCGCACTACAAGAAAAACATGATTTAGGAAGGGAAATTAGGAAGACTTGATAATCCTTCCTAATTAGCATCAAATTTAGGTAGAAATATTCTTTTTTTATTTTACCTACCAAAATAGCAAGGGATTTGTTTGTTGCTAAAATAGCAACAAATTTTTTTATTGCAAAATTTTCGTTGATAAAATAGTAACAAATTTTTTCGTAGCAAAACTTTTGTTGCAAAATAACAACGAATTTTTTTATTGCAAAATATTTATAAAGATACAAAATTATTTTCTTTGAAAAATCTTATGTCTCTTTGACTTCATTTGGTTCGGCAAGAGCGAGCGGGTGAAAATGTCGTCGCCGTTCGGAGCTAGAGGGGGAGGCTGGGATTCCAAACTTAGAGTTTTTGATTTGTTCCTCTGGCGCGGCGAGAGCAGATGCTGCACGCTTGTTTTCCTGCCATGCGGTGGCTTCTGTTCTCACACCGGCTTGAAAACGCCTCCACAAATGAAACCTTAATTAAAAAAAAGAATTTATAATTTTCTTATTCCTCTCTTATAAAATATTTTTTTGTTTATATATATATATATATAGGCGTGAACAAAAAAAACCGGGCCTGACGAGCCGGCCCGAGCCCGGCCCGGTCAAAGCCCGGTCAAGCCCGGCCCGGTTCAGGCCCGAACCGGGCCGAGCCCTAACCCGGGGCCCTGAAAGGGCCCCGGTTTCAAGCTGTTACCCGGCCCGGTACCTGGCCCGGTCCGGGCCGGGTAAAGCCCGAAAATCGGGCTAGCCCGAGACCGGGCCGGCCATAGCCCGATCCGGTCTCGGGCTAGGCCCGATTGAGCCTAACGGCTCTTTTTAAGAGCCGTTAGGCTCTCATGGCAGCATGGCTGCCACGTGGCAGCCATGCTGCCATGAAGAGCAGCCAACGGCTCTCTAAATGAGAGCCGTTGGCTGCATTATATTTATATATAAAAATATATATATTTTATATTTTTTTATTATTTTAATATTTTATAATATTATTTAAATTAAAAAAATTAAAAATAAAAAATAAAAAAATTCTTAAAATCTTATAAATACCCCCCCTAATCCCCTTCTTTTTTTTGTTTTTTCTCACACACTCTCTCTCACTCACTCACTCTCTCTCTCTCTCTTAGCTCTCCCAATGGCATCGTCTTCCCAAAATACGGCTGCGGTAGTGGAGCACAATCGTAGAGCGGGTATTTGGGAGCATTTCGAGATGGTCCAAGTCGGGACCGAAAGGAGAGCGCGCTGCAAGTTGTGCTCGAAGCTGCTATCCATCACCGGCAACTCGACGCTTGTTAGACACCAGAAGTCTTGCGTGTCGAAACAAGCTCCTCTCGAGTCAAGTCAAGCCCAAATTTCTGGAGCAGGACAGATTTGGACGTACGATCAAATGCGACAGCGAGAGCTGCAGACGCAGTTCGTCATCAAACGCGGGCTGCCATTCAGCGTCTTCGACAATGACGACGCGACGGAGTACATACATGGGGGGCTTCAACCCAAATACCAAAAGGTTAGTAGAATTACTCTAAGGCGTGACGCGCTTAAATTTTATTTAGCAGTAAAAGAAGAATTAATTAACTATTTTGAAAATTTCGAAGGACGTGTGAGTCTAACGAGCGACGTTTGGACAAGTAATTTAAATTTAGGATTATCTTATCTTTGCATCACTTGTCATTGGATTGATCCCATTTCGTGGGAGCAAAATAAACGCGTAATATGTTTTACAGGTTTTGAATACCCGCACACGGCTGTAGCTTTATATAAAGTTATTATGAAATGTGCGCGAGAATTTAAAATTAACGATAAAATACTTAGTATTTCTTTTGATAATGGCGCCGCAATTGAATTGTTAAAACGAGATTTAAAACTATTTCTCAACGGCGCGTTTTTTCATACTAGATGTGTTTGTCACGTGCTAAATTTAGTTGTACAGGATAGTTTAAAGGGAATGAAAGAATATATTAATAAAATTCGAAACATGTTAAAAACTATTTATTGTACTAAACAACGAGCTCAAGATTTTAGAAAATTTTGTAAAGCACAAAATCAGAGATATTTGAAACCCGAATTTGATATGCCGGTTAGATGGAACTCAACCTATAAAATGTTAAAAAGAGCCGTTCTACAAAAAGAAATTCTAATGGAATATTATAGTTTGCTTAATATTGAACACAATTTAGGTGAAAATGATTGGGATATTATAGAACATTATCTAGATTTACTAAAGTGTTTTTATAGGGCCACTGTTTCTTTATCTGGAGTGTATTATCCAACGAGCGCATTAGTAATTGAACATTTCATACATATCACACAAAAATTTAGTTATTATGGACAACACGAAGGTTGGGCTCCTTTAATTAAAATAATGAAAGAAAATTTTTTAAAATATTATAGAGTTATACCGCCTATGTTTTCGTGCGCCGCCGCTTTAAATCCGCTACTTAACGTAGAAGGCGTAGAAAATTTGATCGATGAAATCAATACTAATCTAACCTTAAATATAAATTATGATGATGATGACCCCGTTAGTACTACAAATTTTACTACTTTTTTTACACAAAGTTATAATTATTACAATAACTTATACGGGTCACGACCCCACGAAGAAATAACACAACCCAAAACAAAGGATAGTCTTAAAAATAAAATTTTAGATTTAGCTTCTAGGAAAAAATCTCGCACATCTGGTAGTTTAGATGAATTAGGATTATATACAAAAACACAATTTAGCGATTTTATGAGTTCGGACGAGATCGAAAACTTCGATCTCTTAAATTGGTGGAAAGGTAAAGCTAATACCTATCCTGTTTTGGCCTATATGGCCCGTGATTTACTAACTATCCAAGCTAGTACAGTAGCTTCGGAGTCCGCTTTTTCTCTTAGTGGCAGGGTTTTGAACGAGCGGAGGAGCCGGCTTAACGAAGAATCGCTGGAGATTTGCATATGCTACAAGGACTACTTGGATGCTATGAAGAGGAAGCAGCACATAACAGCATTGGAGGATAGCTCGGAGGAGATAGAAGACGAAATTGACGCAATGAATCTACAAGATGATTAAATCGGGCAATCTTAAATTCTTAATGTAAATTTTTTTGATGTATGTAAATTTTTTTAATTAAATCTTAAATTCTTAATGTAAATCGGGCAATGTCTGACTTAGATTTTGTATTCTAATATTAATAAAATTTTTTGATTAAATTTTTTGTGACATTTGTGCAATTGTATAACTAATAAACTAATAAATATATATTATAATAAATTAATAATATAATATAATAAATATATTATAACTAATTAACTATTAACTATTTATATTTTATAATAATATAAATTATAATATAAAATTATAAATTATAAATTATAAAATAATTAATAAAAAAAAAAAGAAAATCGGGCCGGCCCGGTTCGGGCCCGAGACCGGCCCGGTCCTGCCCGGCCTGGCCTGAAGGGCCGGAGCAGGCAGCCTATTTTAGCTGCCTGCCCGGCCCGGCCCGGCCCGATTGCAGGGGAGGACCGGGCCGGCCCGGCCCGATAAATGAAAAAGCCCGATCGGGCCCGGTCCGGGCCGGCCCGATCGGGCTTTTTGTTCAGGCCTATATATATATATTTATAAATTATTTATATACATGAAATAAACATATATTTTTATAAATTATATAAATATACATATATTTCTATAAATAAATATATAAATATATATTCATGAGCATATATATAAATAATTATATATATGCATATATATGCACGATATATATAAATATCATATCCATAATCATATATAAATATATACATTTAAATTTATTTATATAAATTATAAAAACTTTGGAGTTATATAAACGTTTTTTATGTACGTGTATATATATATAATTTAAAGTATTCTTAGAACAAATTAGCTTGGTTGGTGAGTTGGTTAAGCAAAAGTTATTGTATATAGGAGGTTTGGGGTTTGATTCTCAACAAACTCATTTTTTAATGTTCTTTTTGTTGGTTATATATAAATATTGTTTTAATTCAGTAAAATACAAAATATTAGCAAGGAATGTAATTTTCCTTGTTAATTTAGGAAGGATATAATACTTTCCTAAAAAATCCTTGCAAATTTGTAAGAAATAAATTCGTAGCTAAAATTAGTTAGGACCAAATTAGCAAGGTATTATTTTTGTTCCTAAATTTATTGCTAATTAAAATTATCAACGAATTTTGCTAATTAGCAAGGAATTTTGCCCCTTGCTAATCAAAGTTTTTCTTGTAGTGGCGACAGCAGACGCAGAGGCGGCGATACAGGCAGAGCTAACGGAGGCGGCGCATCTGGTAACCTCAGGCGAGGCGACATCCGGCTGGCCTCCAGACGTTGACTCCAGGCGTTCGGCGACCTCAGGCGACTGATCCAGGCGAGATCGGCATCAGACGACGGAAGCAGGCGGTGATTCCAGCGGGGAAGATAGACAATGTTTTTTCAATGTTTTCTGTTTTCTCTTGTTGTATCTTGTAAGCTCATCAGTTTTAGTGGATCTTTCTGGCGCGCTCTCTCCGTGGACGTAGGAGCCCAAACTCCGAACTACGTAATTATTTTGTCGCCTGATTGTGTTTATTTGGATTTAATTTTGTTTGTCATTTTATTGCTCAAATAATCTTCCGTTGCAAGATCCACGATGAACCACCGTAGTCGCGAATCTAGTCCCAATTTCATAACAATTGATATCAGAGCAGGTTCGACCCTTCGGACCCCGGTGAGCAATAATGACAGCGAAATTTGAAGTCCTGAAGTACGACAGCAAAATAGACTTTGGTCTGTGGCAGAAACGGGGAAAAGCGGTACTCGTCCAGCAAGGTCTTCATAAGGCTCTCCTCGGAAAGGAGAAGTCCGGGAAGAATGACGATGAGTGGGATGAGCTAGATCTGAAGGCCATCAGCACAATCCAGTTGTGTTTGGCCGATGAGGTTATGTATAATGTAGTCGATGCTGAGACTACAGCGGATCTGTGGAAGAAGTTGGAGAAGCTTTATATATCAAAATCTCTCACGAATAAGCTGTACATAAAGAAACAACTTTACAGCTTTAGGATGTCGGATAGCACTCCTCTTCTTGACCACTTGAATGAGTTTAATAAACTGATTTCTCAATTGCGTAGTATGGACATTAAGGTCGAGGAGGAAGATCAGGCTCTTCTCCTGTTGTCTTCATTGCCGAAGTCCTTAAATCATCCGGTCACCATGATTCTGTATAAGGACACCCTGAAGATGGAAGTGATGACAACGCTGCTCTCGAATGAAACGAGAAGCAAGTCAAGCCCTAGAGCCGACGAGGGCTTACTCGTTAAGAGCAAAGACCCCACCCGGGGTAGATTGAGAGGTTAAGGGAAGGAGGAAGACCGACTTAGGTTTAAGTCTGGGAGCAGGAATACAAAATGCCACTACTGCAAGGAGAAGGGGAACTGGAAGAATGAGTGTCCGAAGAGGAAGTTTAGAGAACAGACGCATGAGCCACATCAGGCTGCGGTGGCATCCGAGGATGAGAACGACGCCGACGTTCTTCATGTCTTACCCAGCCTTGAGACCACAGGCTCCTGGATCTTGGATTCAGGATGCACGTACCACATGTGCCCGAACAAAGAATGGTTCTCCAGCCTTAGGCAGTGTGAAGGTGATCGTGTTTGTATGGGGAACGATCCAGAGTGCGAGATTTTGGGAGTTGGTAGCATCAGGATTAGGATGTTCGACGGAGTGGTCAGGACACTTACCAACGTTCGGTATGTGCCCAGTTTGAGAAAGAGCTTGATTTCTCTATGCACTCTAAAGGTCGCTGGGTATTCTTATACCGGCAACGACAGATGCTTGAATGTCAGAAGAGGAGCGCAGGTAGTCATGGTAGGAGAGCATTCCGGTACTCTCTATAGAATGATCGGTACCACGATTGCGAGTGGAAGAGCGAGGAGAGAGATCAAACTACCTCTTAGGCTACATGACACGGTAGCATATGCCTTTCAGGCTAGTTCCTCAGATCCTGGGTCTTATGGAAAGCTTTAGAGAGCAGAGACCGCTCTCAGGGGAAAGCTAGGAAGGACCAGTGGAGGAATAAGGCGAGATTCGTAGCGGAGGAGTTCGCGAAGAGAAAGGGCATTGGCGAAGATAAAATCTTCGCAGACGTGGAGAAGGAGGGCAGAGTGTCGTCTCAGAAGTGCCCAGACACCGCAAGGGGAGCCATCTGGCTCAGGAGTCCCACCAAGGAACTCAAGTTTACTCAGAAAAAGGTGGAGCTGCGCAGTGCTAGCTGTCTTGCAAAAGACACGGTCTATCGTGCAAGTATAAAGCACATCGGAGTGCGCCACCAGGAGTCGAGGGAGTTCGCTGGAGGTGGAGGCGTGGAATTGCGGAAGATCTCTACGGAAGATATCGGTGCGAACATGCGGACGAAATCCGTGACAGGAGTCAAGTTCAAGAACAGTCTTGACTTGACTCATTCTGATGCATGTTAATCGGGGTGGACCCCAGGGAGAGGGGGGTTTGTAGTCGCCAGTAAGGGAGATCCAGGTTGGAGGTACAGATACGTTATGCTTCGAGTTGGAGTTTGTTTGTGGCGTGAGGCGTCAATGTGGAGATTATTAGGATTATGAAACCTTATCCCAACCCCGGACCGTTAGGATCGCGCCACGTCATCGATCCTAGGGAGGTTCCCTTTGCCATTTATGTGTTAATTTTGATTAGGTATTGTTTTAGTGCAGGGACTGAATTTTTGGGAAGAATTAGGGGAGTCCTAAACATGGAAATGTTTTATGGGGGGATATAATCTAGGGGATGTTCTTCCATTTTGGTTGAGCCCTGTTTTGGCAACCCCCTCCATATGTGTTCATCTTCATACATTGATGACTCTTGATCCTATAATAAATAGGGACCAGCCTCCCTTAGCCATGAGATT
Organism: Platanthera zijinensis; assembly: GCA_039513925.1. Classification (NCBI taxonomy): domain Eukaryota; kingdom Viridiplantae; phylum Streptophyta; class Magnoliopsida; order Asparagales; family Orchidaceae; genus Platanthera; species Platanthera zijinensis. The sequence goes on along the minus strand of CM077085.1, from coordinate 18,801,998 downwards.
ATTCGGTAATATACAGCACTAGTGAGAATTCAGAGAGGGAGAGCTTTGAGCTTTTCAGACGGTTCTTCCGGCGAACGGCGGAAGCAGGCGGCGGCATCTGGCGCGCAAGGTTGCGGCGCATCCGGTCACCTCAGGCGAGACGACATCCGATCGGCCACCTGCAGTAGGCCCCAAAGGTTCGGCGGAATCAGTCGCGGCGACGGCGGCAGCAGACGTAGAGGCGGTGATACAGGCGGAGCTAACGGAGGCGGCGCATCCGGTCACCTCAGGCGAGTCGACATCCGGCCGGCCTCCAGAAGTTGACTCCAGGCGTTCAGCGACCTCAAGCGACTGATCCAGGCGGGATCGGCATCAGGCGGCGGAAGCAGACGGTGATTCCAGCGGGGAAGATAGACATTGTTTTTTCAGTATTTTCTCTTGTTGTATCTTGTAAACTCGTCAGTTTTAGTGGATCTTTCTGGCGCGCTCTCCCCGTGGACGTAGGAGTCCAAATTCCGAACAACGTAATTATTTTGTCGTCTGGTTATGCTTGTTTGAATTTAATTTTGTTTGTTATTTTATTACTCAAATAATCTTCCGTTGCAAGATCCGCGGCAAACCACCGTAGTCGCGGATCCAGTCTCAATTTCATAACAGTTTGTTAGGTGTTCCTTAACAAATGACGCTTTAACCCATGCGTTTATGGCTGCCACCATCATGCCAAAGGGAGCCATAAAGGGTGAAATAAATTTTGACTATAAATTAAAGCATATTCATATATAAATAGATTCAAAATTATATTTTAATCAAACTCGAAACCACAACTACAATACAAAACATGAAGCATCATATATAGTTATTCAACTTAGGCTCGATTTGGCACGGCAGTGATGATCATGAACGCGATGATTATGAATTGTCATTCGTGAACTCCCAACCGGAACTTCATCCACTTTTATGTTCAAAACTAGTTTACTTTTCTTTATGGCAGTCATAATCATTAGTTAGGGTTAGGTCACTCAAAGTATTCTACATATTCTCCATCAATCTGGAATGGGTATATATATTATCTCCAGCGTAGAGTCATGCCTTAGGTCGGCATGCCACGAATTGGTCAATATCGAGTCGGTCCAGTTCGTGCAGGCATACACACAAAATATTTAACACAATTGTATTGTCAAACATACATTCTATGATGATGATATTTTTTGTCAAAACTCAATGAATAATGTTTTTTTATATTCACATCTTATACATTGTGTTTTAGGCTGAGCATATGAGTGCACACACATGAACACAATAATGTTTCCTTGGAGAGTTAGTTTAATAGAAGGAAAATTATTGGCAACGGTGATGATATCACCTACCCAAAAGATCACCAAGCTTGAACATTTGGCAATAAAGGTGGCTTAAAGACAATGGCAACTTGGCAATGCACCAAAGTTGATAATAATTAGTGGATTTTCTATAATTATAGCGCGGACACTAATAATATGCAATTTGATAGGGATGATGTCTGTTTTATAGGCTTGAGTGTGCACTTAATCATCCCCCCATGATCCCTCTTATTTTAGAGATCATGAGTTTGACTGGTCAACCCACTCCCCCATGATCTCCACCACAAAAGGAGGGATCATGATGGCATCACATTCAACAACTACCGCCGGCCGCCGCCGCCATCCGCCGTCGCCCGCCGCCGCCGCCGCAGTCTCATTTTGGAGTAGATATCTGTCGGCGTTGGGAGAGGGTGTTGCCGCCGGGCTCTGTGGAGATTGTCGTCGGTGTTGCAGTGGACGTTCTTTGGAATTGAGAGACGCGGTGTTGAAGGCGTGCGTGAGTGCAGTTAGCCTCAGCGGTGTTTTCTCTTCGATGGTGGCATTGTTCTCCGGTGGTGGCGTTGTTCTCCGGTGGTGGTGTGATTTAACGTCAGACTTTGACGTTGAAGGTTTTGGTGAACCTTGTGCGTATGTGAGGCGGATTGCAGTCCGGATCTCATATTTTCGTCACGGATCGTGCGTGCTCGAAACATCCACGACGTACTCGACGGACGTTCATTTTTTCACTTGATTTTGCATCTATTTGCATTTATATTGTTGATTATATATTTGCGTAGCTATTGTGCATTTTTATTACCAGCCTTAGTTATTAAAGGCGCAAGGCGCGTCAAGGCACAAAAAGATCATGGAGCCTAGACAGAAGTCGCAGGTGCGCGTCTGCTGAAGTCAAGGCACAACCACATACATTTTAAATAATCAACATCAAACATCATTTTATCTTCTCGATCAAATTTTTTATCTAGTGTGTTAATTAATCATTCATTACTATCATTTATATCTCTTAAAAAATAGAATCAATGTGTTACGAGTCTATTTTAGTGTGTTGCCGGAGAGCGGCGGGTGGAGGATACAAGAGATTAAATCCCCTATAATTGGTGGAGGAGATGAGATAAGATGAAAACCCTAGAAGAGAGGGGGTAAGAAGAGAAGAACTAGAGAGAGAGAGGGAGAAGAAGTTAGAGAGATAAAGAGAGCTTTGATTGATTTCTTACATGATTACAATGACCCCCATGAGTTTCCTTAAATAGAACTCATAATGGCATACATGTAAATACCACAATAGACGCGCGAATATTAAAAAACTACAACGCTAAGAGTACGACTCGACTCGATAATAACGACTCGATACAAGACGACTCAACATATAATAATAATAACATACGATAACTGACGGTGGATCCATAACACTCCATCCGTCCTTGACATCAAGCTTGTCCCCAAGCTCGACCTTCATGTGGATGGTCGGCTCCTCGGACAGCTTGATCTTCTGCCAAAACAATGTCTGATCAGGTGTAGCGGTAGTGGTAGTGTCGACGAGTAGCGGTGGCAGCTAGCAAAAAGACGTGCGGCGAAAGTAATGGTTTTTGCACGATTGGTAGAGCGATGGAGAGCAGCAGCAGCAGCACCAGGGAACGCGGAGAGAGGACGGCCGTCAGCAGAAACGGGTCCGTCGGGGTCACCGGAGCACGGGCCGGCAGAAGAGGCGGTGCTATGGCCGGTGGGAACGGCAAGACAGGGGTCGGCGGGAAAAGAGCCAGGAGAGGAGGCGGTGAAATGGCCGAAGGAGACAGCAATGCCGGGGCTGGCGGAGGAAGAGACTGTAGAAGAGGCATATGACCGGTAGCGGCGGGGCGGGTGACCGGAGAGGAGGCGGCAACGGTGGAAGGACGATCACCGTGGAGAGAGGTGGTACATCGTGTTGGGGTTGTGGAACACTTCCGGTCCTCTTGTTTCTCACACCGGATTAACCCACGTGATCTTAGAGGAATCGAAGTGCGATCCCCCTCCGACATATCTGGCGCAAAAACCCAGCTCCAATGGTCATGTTGGGGTTGTGGAACAGTTCCAATGGTCGAACTGGGTTCGACGTTCGTCGAACCCAGCTCGACGTTCGACGAGCTGAGTTCGACGTTCGACGTTGTACGTCGAGCTGAGTTCGACGTTCGACGTTGTGCTGGAGCCTATTTAAGGCGTATTCCGGTTGTTTTTTAGGGATACGGTTGAGACGACGGCTTTCGGCGGATATATCCTTTTTGGAGGCGCATACGAGATTTTTTGGAGGCGATCCAGAAGGGGTTCTTCCGTTGTTTCTTGTCCAGAAGGAGGAGTTAAGGTAGGATCGGTTTTGGATCCTTGAAACCTTTGTAATCTGTATTTCTTTTGGTGATTACAAGAACTGAGAAGGGAAGGGATATGGGACGTAGCCCGGTTTTGGGGTGAACCTCTGAAATCTGCGTGTTTGTGTGCTTGTTCTGTTCCTTTTGTTTACTGCTTTTATTCGGATTTCTGCTTCTCGGCGCTCCGGATTTCCTACACATCGGCGGCGAGTGGTGGCGACGACGACGGCGTTGGTGGCTATGGTGGCGACGGCGGCGATGACGGCAGTGGCGGCGACTGCATGAGTCGAGTTGGTGGCGACAACAACGACGGCGACGACGGCGGCGGCGGCGGTGATGTGGCCAAAGGGGGCGGCAAAGCCGGGGTTGGCGGAGTAAGAGCTGGTAGAGGCGGCGGCGGCGGAGGTGGCGGCGACGATGTTGGTACCCTAGTTTGGATTTGAGTTAAGTCTTTCCTTTTAGTCCTTGACCCAAGATTTATCTATGGTCAAAGTCTTGTTGTAGAGCTTTCTCTTTTCCAGTAAAATTCTGGCTAAGGGATTTTCGGGTTCGACTATCGTCGAACGCCGATCGACTATCGTCGATCAGCCGGTCGACGATCGTCTGTCTCTGGTCAGCTCGACGTTCTGCTAGATCGTCGAGCTCTGGTCGACTATCTGCCTGGATAGTTCGACTTTCTGAGTCGGTCGACTATCTATTGATAGGTCGACGATCTCAGCAGGTCGGTCGACTATCTGCCTGGACAGTTCGACTTTCTGAGTCGGTCGACTATCTATTGATAGGTCGACGATCTCAGTAGGTCGGTCGACGATCGTCGAGGATCGTTCGACTATCTTCTGGTCTGCATATGTAATATTATATGCGTTTTATTTGTTGTTTTATTTCCTATATTTTCTGACATGTTTTATTATGGATTATTTAATTGATCTTATGCATATATCTCAAAGCAAACGTGCTTCTATATTTAGGCATAAGTCAATTCTTTCTGGCAATGTCTTTTGTCTTATTATCTGACTTTATTGTTGCAGCTGTCCTTTATAGCCGTTGGCTGTAAAGAGCTATTTCCGATGTGATTTATCAAACATCCTTTATGAGTCTATTTATTGCAGCTGCTGTAGCTTTTCCTTTTATAGGATATATATATGCAAGACTTGTTTTGTCTTTATGTTAATTGCAGCCCAGATTCAAGATCTGAGAAGAAGACAAAAGTCTTGCTCTAATAGAGCCGTTGCTGCTGCACCTATTTAAAGAGTTCTTTTGGAGAAAAAAAGAGACACACAACACACACAAAACTAAACTAGAAGAAGACCGTGACCAGAAACACACAGACGAAGCTGTAGAACAAATGTGAAAGAAGACTGCTACCATCAACATTCAGCAGTCTTCAAGAAAGAAAAGATACAGCTGCTCACAGCAATATCTATCCAACTGTGAAGATATCTCTTCTGCTCTTCCTCAACCTGAGTGCTCCTGTTCCAGGAAGATATACTCAGAGATTTTGAAGAAGAAGAAGAAATAAGGAAGCTGAAGAAGAACATCTAAATCCAGATCTCTAGTCTTCTTCAGGCCTTACTCCTTCAGAACCTCGTGACAGTATTCTGTCATAAGTTCTGAAGAGTCTCTTATGCTTCTCTAATCTGTTGTAAAAATAGAGAAGACAATCTAACTCTCCTTCCCCCTCCTGTAAAGAGTTTGTTCACACCTCTTCAAAAGTGAACGTTGGTGACAGGGCACCTTATCAACAACCTGCTTGGTTTTTAGACACCTGATCAAAAGTCTAAAGGGTCTGTTTGATCTACCTGAATCAGATCATTGGTGGCAGGGCACCTTAGCAAAAACCTGTAGTGGATTCCTACCAAGGTGGTAGAAGAGTGGACGTACCTATTGAGAGGGAACCACTGTAGCTCCTTGTGTCGTCTGGTTTGCTTGCTCTGTTTCTTTTGTGCTATGCTCTGTTATGTGTTTTAATTTTTAATTTTCCGCATTAACTCTTCCTAAAAGAAAATATAAGATCTACCCTCACTTTCAATTGGTATCAGAGGGAGGTTGATTGTTTGTACAGGATAACTCCTGAATCAAAAGATCCCTGAGATAGATCTTATACTTATTTCTTAAGAGTTTTTCATGGCACAAAATGAAGAATGGTCAAGCACCAGACCTCCAGCTTGCAACTTAGCTGAGTTTAGCATCTGGAAGGCAAGAATCAAATTATTTATGAACAATATTGATGAAGAAATATTTTCTTCTATTTTGACAGGTCTTCCAACATCGGCAACAACAACAAAAAGTGCCAGGCTAACTGATGCCCGAGCAATGAATATCCTAGCTCAGTCATTGTCTGATGACATTTTTCAAGAGATTGTTGAATGTTCAACAGCTAAGGAGATGTGGGATTCCCTTCATCAAATGGCTTCTGAACCCGTGGATGACACATCAGAAGGAAGCCACATCATCTCATTTGACGAAGAAGAATTAACATCCCTAGATGTTATCTGGGATGTCTCCGATGATGACTCATCATTTGAAGATGAAGAGGAGGAAGCAAGGGCCAAAGAATTCTGCTTAAAGGCCATAAATGCATCAAACAACAAGGAAAAGCCTGAATCAGAACTTAGAAAATATCAGGTGATATCCAATACTAACTACATTTCAAAATATCCTAAATCAATCTCTAACTTGAATACAACTAAACCTTCAAGAGAAATATTAAGAAAATTCAACAACATTGATTTTGTTTTTCAAAAGTTTTCTCAAATTTTTCAAACATACATGAAATATTTTTTGAAAAATTTATTTAATAAACCAATAAAACCTCATTACATTTATGGTCTGAAATTTTTTTTTTTGAATCTTAGATCTCAAAGAGGCATAGTAAGATAATTCTACATCCTTACAGATTTTTCACAAAATTATCTACACTAAAACTCAACACAGACTTGATCCAGTGGATCATCACACTGTGTTGAAGTTTTTATTTGTGATAAAGTGATTCTATAGGAAGGGAATTATCAGACAGTGCCTTTCTGATTTTAAAGATTTTCTTCAAAATCTTTTTCAGATTATCCTAATGAGTGCTGTGCTCATTAAATTGCATTCCCCTGTCATTTTCTCTGCCCTCATTTTTTTTTCTTCTTCAAGATTTGCTTCATTCATTTGTTCATGCACAAAAGCAAAAACTGCATCTCTTCTTGTTCCCTTTGCACTTGATCTGTTTTCTGTCTTGCAGGATTACAGACTCAAAATTTCCAACATGAAGAGATGATCAAGAACAGGGCCAAACTCTACAAAACTTTCAATCTCAGTTTGCCATTTCATAAATCCGTTTTATACTCATAGTTAAATATTTTCAAATCATTTTATTATTAGGAACAGATTTATTAGGAAGCATCTTCTTTTCTTATAGCTGATTATATCTGATTGATGTTATGTTCAAATATTTCATTCAGATTTCTGTATAAAGAAATTCTCGGTCAGATAACTCTATTTCTTATAGATCCTTTTCTAACTTCATTTAGATTGAGTCCTCTACTCTAGTTGCATTGATCAGCTGAGTTTGAATCTCGTCTAATGAAAAGAAATTCTATAGGAAGGAAGATATCTGATTTTGTTTTTCAGATCCAGAATCTTAATCAAATTTGCTGGACAAAATATCATTTTTGCTGCTAACATACCCTTTTTCAAGGAGAGAGCAATCTCTACCATAGCCTTCTGCAGGTACTATCTACAGGAGTTAGCTGGATGACTCAATCAATATTCAAAGTCATCTCAGCTGAGTCCAAATCACATGTACTGCATCAACATAGGGGGAGATTGCAAATGCCAGCAAGCAGCCAGCCAATCAAAGCTTTTCTTTATATATTTTATGCTTTGCATTTATTTATATTATTTTGCTAATAGGATCCTCACCCAAATAGGGGGAGATTAATTGTTGGAACCCTAGTTCTGATTTGGGTTAGGATCACTATTAAGTTGCTTTAGTTTAGTTTAGCTTATTTTCAGTAGTTTTAGTTTTTGAAAGACTTAACCCAAATAGGGGGAGATTGTTGGTACCCTAGTTTGGATTTGAGTTAAGTCTTTCCTTTTAGTCCTTGACCCAAGATTTATCTATGGTCAAAGTCTTGTTGTAGAGCTTTCTCTTTTCCAGTAAAATTCTGGCTAAGGGATTTTCGGGTTCGACTATCGTCGAACGCCGATCGACTATCGTCGATCAGCCGGTCGACGATCGTCTGTCTCTGGTCAGCTCGACGTTCTGCTAGATCGTCGAGCTCTGGTCGACTATCTGCCTGGATAGTTCGACTTTCTGAGTCGGTCGACTATCTATTGATAGGTCGACGATCTCAGCAGGTCGGTCGACTATCTGCCTGGACAGTTCGACTTTCTGAGTCGGTCGACTATCTATTGATAGGTCGACGATCTCAGTAGGTCGGTCGACGATCGTCGAGGATCGTTCGACTATCTTCTGGTCTGCATATGTAATATTATATGCGTTTTATTTGTTGTTTTATTTCCTATATTTTCTGACATGTTTTATTATGGATTATTTAATTGATCTTATGCATATATCTCAAAGCAAACGTGCTTCTATATTTAGGCATAAGTCAATTCTTTCTGGCAATGTCTTTTGTCTTATTATCTGACTTTATTGTTGCAGCTGTCCTTTATAGCCGTTGGCTGTAAAGAGCTATTTCCGATGTGATTTATCAACATCCTTTATGAGTCTATTTATTGCAGCTGCTGTAGCTTTTCCTTTTATAGGATATATATATGCAAGACTTGTTTTGTCTTTATGTTAATTGCAGCCCAGATTCAAGATCTGAGAAGAAGACAAAAGTCTTGCTCTAATAGAGCCGTTGCTGCTGCACCTATTTAAAGAGTTCTTTTGGAGAAAAAAAGAGACACACAACACACACAAAACTAAACTAGAAGAAGACCGTGACCAGAAACACACAGACGAAGCTGTAGAACAAATGTGAAAGAAGACTGCTACCATCAACATTCAGCAGTCTTCAAGAAAGAAAAGATACAGCTGCTCACAGCAATATCTATCCAACTGTGAAGATATCTCTTCTGCTCTTCCTCAACCTGAGTGCTCCTGTTCCAGGAAGATATACTCAGAGATTTTGAAGAAGAAGAAGAAATAAGGAAGCTGAAGAAGAACATCTAAATCCAGATCTCTAGTCTTCTTCAGGCCTTACTCCTTCAGAACCTCGTGACAGTATTCTGTCATAAGTTCTGAAGAGTCTCTTATGCTTCTCTAATCTGTTGTAAAAATAGAGAAGACAATCTAACTCTCCTTCCCCCTCCTGTAAAGAGTTTGTTCACACCTCTTCAAAAGTGAACGTTGGTGACAGGGCACCTTATCAACAACCTGCTTGGTTTTTAGACACCTGATCAAAAGTCTAAAGGGTCTGTTTGATCTACCTGAATCAGATCATTGGTGGCAGGGCACCTTAGCAAAAACCTGTAGTGGATTCCTACCAAGGTGGTAGAAGAGTGGACGTACCTATTGAGAGGGAACCACTGTAGCTCCTTGTGTCGTCTGGTTTGCTTGCTCTGTTTCTTTTGTGCTATGCTCTGTTATGTGTTTTAATTTTTAATTTTCCGCATTAACTCTTCCTAAAAGAAAATATAAGATCTACCCTCACTTTCAGACGACGGCAGTGGCGACGACCTCAGCGACGATGGCTACGACGGCGGAGGAGGCGACGACGGCGGCGGTGGCGACGGCGGTGGCGACGACGGCGGCGGTGGCGACGACGACGGCGGTGGCGACGACGACGGCGGTGGCGACGACGACGACGGTGGCGGTGCGTCATGAACGACGGAGGACGTTGGTGATACCATCATGGGAGGGGAAGGCGACGGCTCCAGTTCGGGCGGTGGTGGTGACAGAAAAACTACCAACGATTCGCGAAACATGTGAAGGGCGTCGAGCGTGAGGTCGAGTTGAGCATCGGCGCGGCCGAGTCGAGACTCCCGATAAGCAATACAAAGGTTTAGCTTGGCGAGGGTGGCAAGAAGCTCAATGCGGTCGGACAGGATAGAAAAGTTAGATAATTAATTAACTAATTAAATTATTAGTTAATATTTATGAGAAAGATTTATTCCTTAATTAATTAGGGGAATTAATTAAGTAGGAGAGAGAGGTGGTTGGATCATTGGATGAGAAATAAAAAAATATAAAATAAAAGAATGGGATGTCAGTATTAAAAAAAAAATTGCGAGAAAAAAATAAAATAAATAAATAAAAGAGTGATGGTGATTTCCAAAAAAAAAATTAAGAAAATAAGAGAAAATAAGAGAAGATGCCAAGATAGGATAGGGGGAAAGGTACGTGATGGGGCTGTAGAAAAGCTAAAAATAAAATAAAACAAAAGAATTAATTGAACGAAGGGACAGCAAAAGATTGATGGGAGAGGAGAGAAAAAAAATTGTGAGAAAAATTGATGGGATGGAGAGAATAATAAAAGGGTGCTGTTATTACCACTGTAGTTTTTGGCTAGTCGCACCGCACTTTCACCTAGGTTTTCGCGCCTTTTGGAAATACGCATTGTACATGTATTTTTAGAAAAAATGTTCAACACAAAAGTTGTAGATCTCGGCGAGATCTGTCGAGATCTATAACTTTCCTGTTGAACTCTTTTTCTAAAAATGCATGCACAAGGCGTATTTCCAAAAGGTGCGAAATTTCCAAAGTACGCATTTTACATGCATTTTTAGGAAAAGTGTTCAACACGAAAGTTGTAGATCTCGACGAGATCAACAACTTTCGTGTTGAACACTTTTTCTAAAAATGCATGTACAAGCCGTATTTCTAAAAGGCGCGAAAACCTAGGTGAAACTGCAGTGCTAATAACAGCGCCCTAATAAAAAGTGATGGTGGGGCAATATAAAGAAGGAAAATATTAAAAGGATGTGGAGTTTGCGTGCCGTAGGAAAATGCTAAAAGGCAGTGGAAAAAATGTAGGGGTTATGCGGCTAAATGCGTGGGGCTCAAGGAGGCGCAGGGCTTGTCGAGGGCGACCGGCTCGCCGGAGGCATCGACGAGCGGAAATGGGATGCGGTTGGTGGAGCTGTGGAAGAGTGAGGCTTGGCTGGCAAAGGGGAGGATGGTTGGTAGAGATGTGCGACTCTTGACAAGGGCAGCGGGAAACAACAGCTGACCGTGGGGAACGACGACTGAAGGGGAGGAAAGAAGGTCTCTGGACAAGGGAAGCGGAGTAGTAGCGGGGGCACTATTGATGTGCGACGGTGGGGAGAGGCGCAGTGGCCGGAGGGAAGAAACGTGGCGGCGTCGGGTTGCTGAAATGGCAGCGCAGAGGTTGGTGTTGTATGCGACGTCGGCGGTGGGCTGCAGCGAAGTTGCTGGAGGAGTTGGGTGGTGCAATGACAAGGCCACAAGGGTGGCTTTGCTGGCGCCGGAGAAGAGGTGGTTGGATGTGCCAACAGAGCGTGCAGGGCTGGAGGGAGGCAAAGGCTGTTGGGTGCAGTGGAGAAGCGGCGGGAACGACGACTGGAGGGGAGGAAAGGGCTCTGATACCAAGTTGTTACGAGCCTATTTTGGCAGGTTGCCGGAGAGCGGCGGGTGGAGAATACAAGGGATTAAATCCCTTACAAATGATAGAGGAAATGAGAGAAGATGAAAACCCTAAAAAGGAGGGGGTGAGAAGAGAAGAACTAGAGAGAGGGAGAAGAAGTTAGAGGGATAATGAGAGCTTTGATTAATTTATTACATGATTACAATGACCCCCATGAGTTTCCTTAATAGAACTCATAATGACATACATGTAAATACCACAATAGACGCGCGAATATTAAAATATTACGACGCTAAGAGTATGACTCGACTCGATAATAATGACTCGATAATAACGACTTGAAACAAGACGACTCAACAAATAATAATAATAACATACGATAACTGACGGTGGATCTGTAACACAATGTAATCACTTGCATCATATCTAAATCTCAACGCACAATTATCTTTCACAAATACTAAGGCTCTGTTTGGGATGGCTTATTTTTACGGGTCAATCGGTTACGATCGCATGAATCAGAGCTTAATTAAGATTCGATTCATGTGCTTGACCGGTGAAATTAAGTCCCTCCAAACGAAGCTTAAATCAATAAAAAATTATTGAGTTCTTGGTTTATTTTTTTCTTAATTTTTGAAGAAAAAAATTTACAACAAAAATCTCATGCAGACACGTCTTTTATATTCTAAAGACGCAAATAAGGCACATGGAGGCGCAAATCTCTGAGCCTGGAGTCTTAAGCGCGCCTGAGACGCGCCTTTAATAACTTAGTTACCATAATTTTTATAGTTGTGCTCGTATTGTGTACCAGATTTTACATCAACTGGTGTCAGAGCAAGGTTCCGAGTAGGCGATCGAATGGTGGATTCGAGTCAAGGACATGCTGATTGAGAAGGGGTTGATCCAGGTGCTGCTGGGCGTGATTCTTTACCCACTTCAATGAAAGATTCTAAGTGGAATGAGATGGATGAGCACGCCACCAGTGCTATCAAAATATGTTTCGACGACAAGGTATTATTCAACATCGGTGTTGAAGATTCTATGGTCAAGCTATGGGAGAAGCTCGGGGAATTCTACATGAGCAAGTCGTTGATCACGAGCTTGTTACTGAAGCAGAGACAGTACGACCTGCAGATGCAGGAGGGTGATAACTTGCAGAAACACTTCAATATGTTCAATGACCTTCTCAGCCAACTGCATATGGTTGGTGTGAAGGTGGTGGAAGAAGACAAAGTCTTATTGCTTCTTACATCGCTATCAGTATCGTAGAAGCATATGCAGACCACTTTGTTGTATGAGATGGATACATTAAACGTGGAGCAGATCACATTTGCGTTACTATCCAGTCAGATATTGTCAGACCCCCACTCCTGAGAGTGAGCATGCTTTGGAAGTAAGAGGATGACGAGGGAGGCAGTTCGAGAAAGAATCTCGGAGTGCACGGTCCAGATCCGCATCGAGGAAGACAGTGACATGCTACCACTATAGGCAGAGTGTTCATATCAGAGACATTGTCCGCAACGTGCGTAGAGTTGTGGGAATGTCCAGGGTGCGGACAAGGAGGCGATAACTATGGTAGATGATAGTGATGTGTCTCTCCTCATCATTAAAAATCTATGTGACTCTGATAGCTGAGTATTGGATTTTGATGCTTCGCAGCACATTTGCTCAGATGCAGAGATGTTCAGTTCACTAAAGGTGACGGTTGCGTCAGTCTTTTTTTGTGGCGGCTCAGCATGTGAGGACACAAGAATAAGGATAGTGGACATCAGGACGCATAACGGAGTAGTTTTAGGCTTGAGCGGGTACACTTGATACCCAAGTTGCGCAAAAATTTGATATCGCTGGGCAGATTGAACTCCAAAGGATACAGTTTTGCGGCGAGAGGTAAGATTCTAACGGTGATGCAAGGGCACGTCATGCTCATGCGAGCTATATAGTGTGGTAGTCTATACGGGCTAATGGGGATCACAATACGAGGTGGTGTGCTCATGATTTCCACGGCCAACAGAGTTGATGGTGGAGGTGGTGCAAGGGATGACCCTTTTAGTAGTCTAACTAGGCGAGTCAGATTCAGCGATCCAGTTGCTTTGACATTCATAGGTTATCCCGAGCAGAGATGAGTCGACTGGAGCAGGTCGGCTGACACCTCAGTCTTGAGATGATGCTTCGTGCAGATTGGTGTTATGCAAAACGTGTTACGTGTAGTGTTGTCTAGTGCAAATGGTGTTTTGTGTAAGAAAAGCTTTGAGCAGGTGGTGTGTTGGGTATTGTATCCATAATAACTTAGATTTGTATGAAGTCACAATTGAATTAAGATGAATTAAGTTGTATTTGATGTGTTGTTTGAGTTATATGTTTGTAGGACTTAATTGTCAAGTATAGACTAATGTCAGTCTACAGTGGGTCACCAAACACAGGACCATACAATGTAATCCCTCATTGTGTAATTCATGGTGTTGACTCGTGTGTAGCCTCTCTATTGGGATACACTTCACTTTCAAGCACTAGGATTAATGGAGAAATAGTTGTTGGTGATTCACTTCAAGAAGGAAAAAATTTTCAAGTCAGAAAATTTTCTAAGTGTTTCACTCGAGTGGAATTCTAGTACTCGAGTAGAATCTTTAATTGTACTCGAGTAAGACTAGTCTGAAATTTTTAATAAAGGAATTGGTTATCGAGAAGTTGAATCTAGTTGTCGAGAGGACAAGTCCATTACTCGAGTAGACCCCTTCTCTTTCCCGAGTTCACAATTTTTTCATCACAGAAAATTTCTAAGTATTATACTCGAGTAATCTAGTTCACCACTCGAGTAATCAAGTTCACCACTCGAGTAGTTATGTGCCTTGACTCGAGTGACAGAAGGAAAGTTCTCGAGTAGTGTCTACCCCACTCGAGTAGTGAAATTCCAGTACTCGAGTAGTCTATTTACTTCTCGAGAAGTCCAGAGCCAGTACTTGAGTAATCAGTTTCCCTTCTCAGAATTTTCTCAGTCTTTTTCTCGAGAAGTTTACTTCTACTTCACGAGTAGCATTTCCAGTACTCGGGTAATCGTTATACCACTCGATTGATTATATGTTCTATCCCGAAGTTTTCTGAAATACCTCTTCTCGAGTAGTTTCATACTGTCTTCTCGAGAACTCGACTTAGCACTCGAGTAATACTTCCTTCACTCGAGAAATCTAGTGAACTTTTCTGAAAATTCTACTAAGTCCTGACAGAGCTATTTTTCAAATGATTTGATATGATTGGTCCACGTGACCGTCATTAATGATAATTATGACCGTTAGTGAGATCTTATAAAAGATCTTGTCATTACGACTAACCCTAAGCGCGTGAAATAAATATTTTAAGTTTTCTGAATCGTGAATTCTCTTTCCCAATCGGAAGCCGCCGCCACTCATCGTCCAAATCATCAAGGGCTTTCGATCAAGAAGATTCAGACCAGTCGACTTGCAGATTTCAATCTCTACATCTTCTCTTTGATCCTGTAAATCCAAGAATTTCAGATCTAGAATCCAACCTTGTCTTCTTCAAGAGTTTCTGATAAAACCGCAATTTCAAGAGAGAAGACCTAGGCAGAGATATTTTCCAGATCTGAGAATTTATACAGTGTGTATTTCTTAATTTTTTTTATTCTTGTAGGAGATTATTCTCCGACTGTAGGAGCTTTGTTCTCTGAGTTGTAGGAAGTTTCTATCTTCCGAGTGTAGATCCGTTTTATGGATCGAGTTGTAGGAACGTTGTTCTGAGTGCTAGGATTGTTTTCAATCCGAGAATAGTGGAGTAGCCGAGTCTAGTGATTTGCTAGATCGGTGAGTGGAAAATGGACGTACCCAAAGTTGGGGAACCACTATACTTCTTGGTGTCGTTTGTGATTGGTTGGTTATTTTTCTGTGCATAGATCGTTAAATTTTTCATTCCGCAAAAGTACGCACAACTCACCTATTCACCCCCCTCTACGTGATTTAGATAGACAACTTAAACACTTTTTCATGATGACTCTGGATCCCGAACCAAAATGATGGATTGTTGCTTTTTTCTGCTTGATTCGGATCCTTGCCATCTAAATCAAGTGAATAAAAAAATGAAAAAATAAATATTTTGGGCTCTCCCGTGATCTGCCAAGAGCGAGGGGAAGGAATTTTTACATTTTTGGAGTTTGTGAATTGCTAAAAAAAAAAAGGTGATAACTGATAATCATTTTCTTTTTTTTAAGCCAATGGAATAATATAACCCACTCATCCGTCTGAAAGAGGATGAGCCACACCACCGTGAGAATAGAGAGCCGCCTGAAGGTTCTGAAGAGCCGCCAATAGTATCATGTTGAGAGCCACCTACCTCCCTCTCTGTGATTTGTCGCCGATCTTGGAGTAGATGTCGGTCGGCATTGGGAGACGGTGTGCCTGTTGGGAGTGGTTCCCATCCGAGTCGGTAAAAACCACCGGGCGCGCTAGGTGCGGCTCGTGATTCTACCTCCGGGCGCGCAAGGAATTTATAAGGGCGAATTCCTGCAATTATTAATTTCCTGCAGGAAGGTTGCAACCTCGGAAAAGCAGGTTGCAACTTCCTTTTTACTGCCTTGGACTCATTAATTCTGAACAGTTTTTTATTTGGTTTTTTTATTATATAATATAAAAATGAAAAACCAAAGCCCTAAGAGCATTCAGCCGATCCTTTTTCCCTGTAACCGTGCGTCTCTCCCTCTCTCTCTCTCTCTCTCGTTGTCGGCGCTGTGTGGAGGGGCCGCCGCCGCTGCTGTGCGTGAGAGCCGCCGCCGCCGTTGAGGAGAAAGGGCCGCCGGGCTGCCGCCGCTGTGAGAAGCCGCCGCCGCCGCCGCTGTGTGGAGGGGCCGCCACCGCTGCTGTGTGTGAAGCCGCCGCCGCCGCCTTTGTGTGAAGGGAGACCGCCGCCGCTGCTTGGAGGAAGGGCCGCCGCCGCTGTGTGAAGCCGCCGCCGCCGCCGTCGTGTGAAGACGTTGCCGTCGCCGCTGTCCAGATTTTGTTGCCGGCCGGTTTTGTTGCCGGACTCGTTCGTGACTTGGAGGTTGAAGACGAAGAAGGAGGGGCTGTGCTTAGCCGTCTTGTTCGTGGATTTGGTGAACGTCATCTTTGACGTTGGGACGGATTATTCAATCCGTCCGGGTAACGCTTTCTCTATCCTTGTTGTACTTCTCTTTCGTACATTGTGCTTTTGTGGTTTGTTGGAAGAGGAAGGTTGTAGTGGTGCAGATCCTTTGTGGATCGTGTTGGTGGTGGAGGAGTGGAGATCCTGTGTGGATCGGTGGGAAAGCCTGTAATCCGTGAGTGTGTTTTTCACACATCTTTAGTGGAGGCTTTCCGGGTTGGACTCCGATCGTCCCGTGGTTTTTCGCCCAAGTTGGGTTTTCCACGTAAAAATTCTCTGTGTGCTTTATTAGTTTTCTGCATTATTTTTGTGGGATTGCGCTTGCTCGAATTGCAACAGGTGTCCTGGTCGGGATTGCACGCTCTCTTTCCCAACAAGTGGTATCAGAGGGAGGTTCATTCAGTGATAGAGCCGTTTCAGTGACAGGGCAGTTACCGGGCTGACCTTTTGGGGTTTCAGGACGAGTCGATCGGGATCTCGGGTGTGCATTTGGGTGCGGTAGTTTACGACCGTTGGTCCTCTGGCTATCCTCTTCAGGTGCATACTTTGAGATATTCGACTCAAAGAACTGTGGTCGGTCCGGCCAGTTGGCAGAGCAAGATGGAGTCTACATCAGGTTCTGGGTCTGAGCAGATGGTGAAGCTGAATGGTGCCAACTATCACCAGTGGCACCTACTGATGGAGGATTTGATTTATGTGAAGGGTTGGCATGCTCCTATCTTTGAGGAGATGCCAAAGGATACGGATGAAGCAAAATGGAAGGTGGAGCATCGGAAGCTGTGTGGGTTCATCAGACGGTTCGTGGAGCCGAACGTCTACAACCATGTGGCTAGCATCAATGATGCAAAGGATCTGTGGAAGACTCTCGAGACGTTGTATGCCAAGAGCACGGGCATCAACAAGCTGTACTTACTGAAGAAGCTTGGAGAGTTCAGATACCGGGAGGGCTCACCTATTTTGGATCATGTCAACGAGTTTCAGGGGATCATTGATCGTTTGACGGCCATGAAGGTGACATTTGAAGATGAGGTGAATGCCTTGTGGCTACTCAAGTCACTTCCAGACTCGTGGGAGATGGTCAGAGTTTCTCTGATCAATTCTTCCCCCCAGGGGATTGTGTCCATGGAGATCGCCAAGAGTGGGATCTTGAATGAGGAGGTGAGACGAAAGTCTCAAGGGACTTCGGGCTCTTCTTCACGAGCCGACGTTCTCTTTACTGAGTCCAGGGGGAGAGGAAGGAGTAAAAGCCGAGGAAGGAAGGAGGACAGGAGTCAGAGTAGGGGCAAGTCGAAGACACGTTATCAGAACGTGGAATGTCACTACTGCCACAAGAAGGGGCACATCAAGAAGTTTTGCTATTCTTTGAGGAATGACCAGAAGAAGAAGGGGATTGCCATTGAGGGCAAAGATGAGGGTCACACGGCAGCCACCGTTTCGACTGAGGAGGACGACGTCATTATTGTTGGCGACGACGTCACAGCTGCACTTTCGTGTGATGATCGATGCTGGATCGTCGATTCTGGAGCTTCTGCGCATGTCTCCCACAACAGGGAGTTATTTGCCACTTACACCACTCATGACTGTGGGGTGTTGAGGATGGGCAATGGAGATACGTCCAAGGTTCTTGGGCGTGGAGACATGCACTTGAAGACGAGCACTGGAGCCCTACTTATTCTGAGGGATGTTAGACACGTGCCCGACATTCGCTTCAATTTGATATCCGTTGGCAGGCTGGGAGACGAAGGACACCTGAGTGTCTTTGGAGGAGACTTCTGGAAGCTGATCAGGGGTTCACTTGTGATGGCCAGAGGTTACAGAGACTCTGGTTTGTACTACATGGAGGGGAGGCCTGAAGCTGCTCAGGCCAACTCCGTCAGGGATGAGGCATCCACTTCCTTATGGCACAGGAGGCTGGCACACATTAGCCAGAAGGGATTGGGATGCCTGGCGAAGAAGAAGCTGATTAGAGACATTTCTGATGTTCACTTGGAGAGGTGCGACCACTGTATGGCTGGGAAGCAGAACAGAGTATCATTCCACAGCCACACGTCCACCAAGAGAACAGAGCCATTGGAGCTTGTTCACACTGATGTGTGCGGACCACTGAAGGTCCAGACTAGAGGAGGAGCATCATACTTCGTCACTTTCATTGACGACCATTCGAGGAAGCTTTGGGTCTATGCCATCAAGACCAAAGATCAGGTGCTCGATACTTTCAGGAGATTTCACGCTGAGGTGGAGAGACAGTCTGGGAAGAAGCTGAGATGCATCAGGTCTGACAACGGGGGAGAGTACATTGGTCCCTTTGACGAGTACTGCAGGGACCATGGCATCAGACATGAGAAGACCCCGCCGAAGACGCCGCAGCTGAATGGCGTAGCTGAGAGGATGAATCGGACACTGATGGAGAGGATTCGATGCATGCTATCTGAGTCGAAGCTGCCAGGGATGTTCTGGGGCGAGGCTCTTCTTACTGCAGCGCATGTCATCAACCTCTCTCCGAGTTCAGCCTTACAGGAGGATGTCCCAGATAGAGTCTGGTATGGGAAAGACCCCTCTTATAGTCACTTGCGGGTATTTGGCTGCAAAGCCTTTGTGCACATCCCTAGGGATGAGAGATCGAAGTTGGATTCAAAGACCCGGCAGTGTATTTTCTTGGGGTACGGCTACAGTGGAGAGTTTGGGTACAGGTTCTTTGATCCCGTCGAGAAGAAGCTTGTACGTAGCCGTGATGCTGTTTTCTGTGAGGATCAGACTGTTGGTGATCCTGAGGGGACTGTCGAGTTGGAGGTTGACTTTCGCACTGCTGCAGAGTCACCTATGGTTGGAGCTGACGATGCTGAGGAGACTGCTGAGCCTGAGCCAGCGCAGGGTACTGATACCCTTCCAGATCATGATATCACCACTGATGGTGAACCGGTAGTTGCTGAGGATATTGCTGATGATATACCTGCACCGACCCCTGAGCCTGTTCTACGGAGGTCAGATCGGGCCAGGCACCCGCCCGCTAGATATTCTACATCAGAATTTGTACTGTTGACTGATGCGGGGGAGCCTGAGTGTCATGACGAGGCCATGGAGAGTTCTGAGAAGCGCCAGTGGATGGCGGCTATGCAGGAGGAGATGCAGTCGCTACAGAAGAACCGGACTTATGATCTGGTGAGGTTGCCTAAGGGCAAGAAGGCCTTGAAGAATCGGTGGATCTTCAGGGTGAAGCAGGGAGACTCATCCACACCTCCTAGATATAAGGCTAGGTTGGTGGTGAAGGGTTTTGGACAGAGACAGGGTATTGATTTTGATGAGATTTTCTCACCCGTGGTGAAGATGTCATCCATTCGGGTTGTTATTGGTCTCGCTGCGAGGCTCGACTTGGAGTTAGAGCAGATGGATGTGAAGACCGCCTTTCTGCATGGCGATCTTGAGGAGGAAATTTACATGGAGCAGCCTGAAGGTTTCAGGGTCAAAGGGAAGGAAGGTTTGGTGTGCCGCTTACAGAAAAGTTTATATGGCCTGAAGCAGGCCCCGCGGCAATGGTACCGGAAGTTTGATTCCTTTATGGGGGAGATCGGCTTCAGTAGGACTACCCTTGACCACTGCGTGTTTATCAAGCAGTATGCTCCAGAAGATTTCATCATTCTGCTTCTATATGTGGACGATATGTTGATCGTCGGGAGGAACACTGCGCGGATTGCTGAGTTGAAGCGGCAGTTGAGTTCCACCTTTGAGATGAAGGATCTGGGCGCTGCGAGGACAATTCTGGGTATGCACATTCGCAGAGATAGGGGAGCCAGATTGCTTTGGTTATCACAGGAGCGGTACATCCGCAAGGTGCTGCAGAGATTTGATATGGATCAGGCGAAGAAGGTGAGCGTGCCGCTTGCAGCTCACTTCAGGCTTACCGCTGATCAGTGCCCCAGCACACCCGAGGAGATCGAGGCTATGCAGAAGATTCCCTATGCATCTGCAGTTGGGAGTCTCATGTATGCGATGGTGTGTACTCGTCCAGACATTGCGCATGCCGTTGGGACTGTTAGTAGATTTCTCTCCAATCCTGGGAGAGAGCATTGGAGCGCAGTGAAGTGGATTCTGAGATACCTACAAGGGACGTCCGACATGACGCTGAGATTTGGAGACAGTGAGCCGGAGCTGTTGGGCTACACTGATGCGGACATGGCTGGAGATGTGGACTCCAGGAGGTCGACGTCTGGTTACTTGATTCTGTTTGCAGGGGGAGCCGTCTCGTGGGCATCGAGACTGCAGAAGTGCGTTGCACTGTCCACCACAGAGGCTGAGT
Organism: Platanthera zijinensis; assembly: GCA_039513925.1. Taxonomy (NCBI): domain Eukaryota; kingdom Viridiplantae; phylum Streptophyta; class Magnoliopsida; order Asparagales; family Orchidaceae; genus Platanthera; species Platanthera zijinensis. Next base: position 18,781,387 of record CM077085.1, on the reverse strand, counting down.
TCATTGCGGTTACTGAGGCTGGGAAGGAGTTGCTTTGGATGAAGAGATTCATCAAAGAACTTGGTTTCACTCAGGACCGATACACCCTCTTGTGTGACAGTCAGAGCGCTATTCACCTGGGGAAGAACCCCACATTTCACTCGAGGTCGAAGCACATCGACACGCGGTATCATTGGATACGCGATGTCCTGGAGCAGAAGGAGCTTGATCTTCTGAAGGTGCACACTGATGATAACGGGGCAGACATGCTGACCAAGGTCGTGCCAAGGGGGAAGTTCGAGCATTGCGTTAGAATCGCCGGGATGGCGGTTTCTTCCGCCTCGATGTGAAGGGGGAGATTTGTTGGGAGTGGTTCCCATCCGAGTCGGTAAAAACCCACCGGGCGCGCTAGGTGCGGCTCGTGATTCTACCTCCGGGCGCGCAAGGAATTTATAAGGGCGAATTCCTGCAATTATTAATTTCCTGCAGGAAGGTTGCAACCTCGGAAAAGCAGGTTGCAACTTCCTTTTTACTGCCTTGGACTCATTAATTCTGAACAGTTTTTATTTGGTTTTTTTATTATATAATATAAAAATGAAAAACCAAAGCCCTAAGAGCATTCAGCCGATCCTTTTTCCCTGTAACCGTGCGTCTCTCCCTCTCTCTCTCTCTCTCTCGTTGTCGGCGCTGTGTGGAGGGGCCGCCGCCGCTGCTGTGCGTGAGAGCCGCCGCCGCCGTTGAGGAGAAAGGGCCGCCGGGCTGCCGCCGCTGTGAGAAGCCGCCGCCGCCGCCGCTGTGTGGAGGGGCCGCCACCGCTGCTGTGTGTGAAGCCGCCGCCGCCGCCTTTGTGTGAAGGGAGACCGCCGCCGCTGCTTGGAGGAAGGGCCGCCGCCGCTGTGTGAAGCCGCCGCCGCCGCCGTCGTGTGAAGACGTTGCCGTCGCCGCTGTCCAGATTTTGTTGCCGGCCGGTTTGTTGCCGGACTCGTTCGTGACTTGGAGGTTGAAGACGAAGAAGGAGGGGCTGTGCTTAGCCGTCTTGTTCGTGGATTTGGTGAACGTCATCTTTGACGTTGGGACGGATTATTCAATCCGTCCGGGTAACGCTTTCTCTATCCTTGTTGTACTTCTCTTTCGTACATTGTGCTTTTGTGGTTTGTTGGAAGAGGAAGGTTGTAGTGGTGCAGATCCTTTGTGGATCGTGTTGGTGGTGGAGGAGTGGAGATCCTGTGTGGATCGGTGGGAAAGCCTGTAATCCGTGAGTGTGTTTTTCACACATCTTTAGTGGAGGCTTTCCGGGTTGGACTCCGATCGTCCCGTGGTTTTTCGCCCAAGTTGGGTTTTCCACGTAAAAATTCTCTGTGTGCTTTATTAGTTTTCTGCATTATTTTTGTGGGATTGCGCTTGCTCGAATTGCAACAGGTGTCCTGGTCGGGATTGCACGCTCTCTTTCCCAACAGTGCCGGGATCTGTGGAGATTGTCGCCGGCGTTGCAGTGGACGTTCTTTGGAGTGGAGATGCGCGGTGTCAAAGGCGTGTGTTGCAGCCTCGACGGTGATTTTTCTCCGGTGGTGGCATTATTCTCAGGTGGTGGCGTTGTTCTCCGTGGTGGTGCGGTTGAACGTCAGACTTCGACGTTGAAGGTTATGGTGAACCTTGTGCGTCTGCGAGACAGATTGCAGTCCAGATCTCAGATTTTTCACCGCGAATCGTGCGTGTTGGAAGCATCCACGGCGAATTGATCAGACAGTCACTTTTTTACTTGATTTTGTATCTATTTGCATTTATATTGTTGATTATATTTTTGTGTGGCTATTGTGTGTTCTTGTTAATTATCATTTTTATAGTTGTGCTTGCGTTGTGAATCTTAACATAACATATTGTGATTCAGATTGATATCGATTTTTGCAGCACTTGGATAAGTTTATTAGAAGGATTTGAGCATAAATTTGACTTTGATTTGGTCATCAATCATTCGTAGATGGTTGTCAAATCGATTGGTGTAAACATAATTCTTGTATTTCTAAAAGACTCGAAATCTGGGTGTATTTTCAAAGTACGTTTTGTACATGCATTTTTAGGAAAAGTGTTCAACACAGATCTACAACTTTCGTGTTGAACGCTTTTCCTAAAAATGCATGTACAAGACGTATTTCCAAAGTACGTGATAAATTAGGAGAAAACATAGTGCGACTAGCCAAAACTGTAGTGCGAATAATAATCACGATAAATAATCATGCGAGTAGCCAAAAATTGCTAGTCTAACAGAGAGATACCTTCTCGAGAAGCTGAATGGAGCGAGGACGCCGGAAGTGTCCTTGGCGGCCAAACCGAATGCCTTCCGATGATCCTTCTCCTCCATCGCCGCCTTCGTGCCATTCTCGATAGCCGCCATCTCCTCTTCGAGAAGCCTTTGATCGGGCAAACAATCTGAGCAAAGAGGGGAAAGTGGAAGAGACGCAGATTTCTCTTCAATGTGCAGGGCAATCCAGCGGAGGTCATTTCCCTTTTATAGGGATTAGGGAGGGGGGCTTTGCTCTGCTAATAGGCAATTATTTTAATTAGAATATATATAAATTATAAATTAGTAAGTTTAATTAAAGTTATTTAAAGTTGGCGGAGCGAAAATGGGTTGAATCAGTCTACTACACGTCTACACCAGGGTTCCACTTCAAGACAGTGGAAAACTCCAGAAGCCTTGAAGGTTGATGTTTTCAAATTTCCTTTTTCTAATTTAAATATGTTTCAGTAAAAATTTTAAAATAAATATATATAACATAAAATTAGACTGATTTTAAGGGCAAATCACGTTTAATTAGGTGTGCAAATCACGATTATATGCAGATCTAAGAAGTTTAAATGTATGACACATTGTTATGTGAAGACTGAACATCATAAAAACATTTGAATCATTGATGGGTGTTACAAACAACCTATGTGGATAACTCGTAATTCGTGACGAGATCATAAGTTTCTAAAAAGACAGCTATTTGCACATCATTCGGCTTGGCAGCCTTACGGCTATTCATAGGTCTTGTCAATAGAGTATTGGACATCCTCAAGGATGAGAGTAGGTCTTGCCAATTCGCAGATCTCTATGAGTACCACGAATGTGGTTTTGGAAGAGGTTGACCCTCCCCCCAACCCCACCCCTCTAGTTTGATGCTCGCTAAAATTGTGTCGTACTCGTACCTCACTCAGCATTTTGATTGCGATGAGAAATTTCTCCCAAAATTTCGGGCACATGGTGGAACCTCCCTACTGAAGTACCTGTAGTGTGTTTGTAGACATCTCTCTCTCTCCTGCTCTTGTGCTATCTGAACTGTGGTGTTTGACTGCGACATCAATAAAATCAAATTGCACTGTGATCCAAATATTTAGAGTAGGAATTTTCCCAGCTTCAACACATCATTTTTGATTATATGCGGATCTATAAACTTAAATGCATGTTACATTTGTTGAAGCCGGAAAAATCTCAACCACAAAATTATGATCCAGGTAGCCTAAGGTTACCGACTCAGCGGTTGGGATCGACGGCTAACGAGCTAAGACACGGAAATTGCCGAACAACAAACAGGACACCAGACATTGCGACAGGAAGGTCCCACCACGTATCCGAAAGCTTAGAAGAAGCAACCCCTCCACAATCAAAGATGGTCAAGCAGGGTACGAGGAAAACTAGCTGGTAACTAAATCGCGGCGACTAAAGCAGATAGTCGCAAGGTCGTTGTCTGATCTCTCTAAAAAAGGAATCTAAAGACTCAGCTGATGTCCAAGAAAAGAGGTCTCGAGATATTTGCGAGATTTCAAAGTCCGTCTCCTCGTACCCCTAGATTCCTATTTATAGGCAAATCTAAAGGGAGGGGTGTGTCTTATTTATAGCCCACCTTCCGGCGACTAGGCGACTTCCTGGGGAGCTCGCACGGCTGTGCGAGTAGATGGTCTACTCGCCTACCTGGCGAGTATGCGAGGGGGATCGCCATACTCGCTCAGGCCTTCTACTTACTTGCGCGTTGACTCTGACTTCGGCCTTGACCTGCTGACTTTGACTCTTGTTGACCTGGCTCTGGAGGGGTCCACCCTCGACGAATATGGGTTGTACTCAATCCCCACTCTTTCCGAGTGACGTAGGAACTCAGAAAGAATCATTCAACGCTTATTCGGCGAGCTGCTTGGTCGAGTATCTGAATTACTCGCTCTTGATGGATGCCTGCTGAACTCTTTAAATAGGGGGGCCGGTCTTTTAGACACACTTTTGGAACTCGTACGTGATGTCAAAAACTACCGAGGATGCCTACCAAGGAGCTTGGTCGCACTGTTTGGATTCCTTTAGCCTTCAAGGCCTAAAAGGCCGCAAGAAGGCGATGTCGTTGCAGATCTGTCGCCTTCCAAGAAGAAGAAACTGAAGAAGTTGAAGAAGATGCTCACCTCCAAAGTCGACAAACTCGCCTCCAGCGGTTGAGAATGTCGCCTCCACGACCGACCATCCCGAGCCTTCCACCAGCACTCAACAACTCCTTGACGATCTTGGGCTGAGCGATATCCCTGAGCTATCCGCTTCTGACTTCTCTCTGCTCTCCTCGCCATATTCTTATCCCGCCCCCGAACTCGCTGGATCCCAAGCCCAGTTGCTGGCAGATCTCGCTGCCTCACGAGGTCGCCATCTTGTCAAAAATATCAAGGATCGATCTGTAGTTCTACTTACTGACTTGTTCCATATGGTTGCAACTCCTCCGACAAATACAGGCGAGGTTCTCGATGTCGTCCCTCTGCAAACAACTCCACTGGTCGCGCTCGAAGCTCGGCAGCAGCCTCGAACCGCGTACAACATCTGAATCAACATCGGCTCCAAGAAGGGGTCTGCAAAACAAGTCTCTCTGGCAAGGAAGAAGGATCCTCCGACGATTAAGACTCCTCAACCCGGGACGAGCAAAGTTCCTCCTCCACTTGCGACTACCACAACGCTGTCGGCGGCGAGCACGCCTTTGCCACCACCACCTCCTCAGGCTAAACCGCAAAATCCGAGGAGCATACCACTATCTCCACCACCTCCTCCGGCGAGCTCGCAACAACCGGTGAGCAATACACTGTCGCCGCCTCCTTTGCCGCCAATCAACGAAACTCGCCCTCAACTCTGCTCGAAATTCACGGTTCCTCGGATCCCGTCGGAGAGCTCGGCGCGAGATCCAGAAAGAAGGCGACCAAGCTAGTTCCCACCGAGGACCGGAATTCGGGACTCGTCATCAGGTCCGTGAATCAACCTGCCGCAGCCCTTCCCCTCGGCGATCTCTGTCCCCTCGACAAGATAACTCGCATTGATGCTGATCTAATCTGACTGCTGTTGCTGCCTTCTTACTGACTTGACGACTTCTCTCTACTCTGACAGGTCACCTTCCATTCTTGGAGGTGCATTCATCGAGGCCCTTGGACTTTCTGGAATAAGTACCGCCAAGCTGCTGCTCGTGCCTACATCGAGTTGGAGGCCAAGTTCAACCAACTCATCATTTGCGAGCCTCATCGTCGGATCTCGGCGCTAGAGGTGAGGATGGCGAAGATGAAAGAACTGCGGGAAAGCCTGACAGTCTACAAGGCCTGCTTCCACATGATCCAAGAGATGAACAGGCGACTAGCGATGACTGGCCATCGCGTCCAGCTCTTTGGTGAGGAATTGGCTGGCATGCGCGGGAGCATGGGGTCTGTTGGGCGACTGGAGAGGATGGAAGAACAGCAACGGCGAGGCGACGCCGCGATGGAGGTGGCTAGAAAGCACTTTTGACGAGCTCGCAAGATGGGCTGGGTTGGACGACATCCACATCTTCCTGATTGGTGGCCTCCTAGGACTTAGATTTATTTTCTTCTTTCTATTATGTGAACTCGCCTCTGGCGACTATGTAATGAACAATATTTTTTATTGTAATAAGCGTGTTTGAATCTCGTGTTGGTTCTGTTGATGCTTGATGTTCTTTTTACCGCATGCTTGTTTTCTTTCCTTCCAAGTTTGTCTTGTGTAGGTTCTGGCGAGAGAGTGATATCCTGAAAAGCGTTGCGCGAGATAGCCCTAGTAGTTAGGGTTGATCTCTTGGTTATCACGCGACTTAGGTAGATACTCATGCGAGGTTGATATACACCCCCTTTCCTCTGCCTATAAATAGAAAGAGTAGGTGAGCCTTTAGTACGCTTGAATGCAAAGGTCTTCAAGTATCATCATTTATTCTAATGAGACTCCACAATTGAATTTTATTGTAGATTTGATCATCGTGCAATAGCATCATGTCCGATACGACGAACGACCATAAACAATCTAGTTTGATTATGCATGGTAAGGAATGCATCACAATTTTGTTAATTTAATGAAGTTATATTGTTTAAAATATTATTTATTATTCTCTCTTGTTTGTTGAACAACAAAAGAAACAAATCAAACGCAAGTTAAGAGAAATTATTGATCCAACATTGAGCCAAATTATGAAGCGAAATGTGTCTTTGAAGTTAAAAGGGAGGCCAAAGGAGAGTTACAAAAAAATTAAGGAAGACGTTTTATCTACAAAGCGTCTACCATCTCATTTTGAGAATGCATTAGTGGAGGAGAAAAGTGCTGAAATTAAGAAAAAGAAGAAAAGAAAGAAGTTGCCGGTACGCAAAGATATAAGTTTTGTTGCAAAGATTCGTCATCATTTTACACCATTTTGGTCTACACATATTGTTGATGCCTACGACGTTACTGGTGATGGTCACTGTGGATACAGAGTAATTAGTGATGCATTGAATATAATAGGTGGTTGGCAACAAGTACGAAAGGATTTATATTGGGAGCTTGAAACTCGCCGTGTTTTGTATGATGAAATATATAGTAGCAAACGACGATTAGAGTTGTAAGACTCTCTAAAGTGCATTGAAACTCCAACGTCATTTGATAAATGGATGACATTACCAGATATGGGATTTATTATCAGTTCGTGCTACAACATAGCAGTGGTTCAACTCTTAAAAGTTCAAAGTTTAATATTTTTTCCACTTCACTCATCAATGTCGGAGGTACCAACACTTATTTGAATTGGTTTTTTAAATAATAATCACTTCATTCGGCTAGTTTTGCATACTTGCTCTCTGATGCCATACATTGTTCCTTCGTGGATGAGATATCACGAGAAAGTGGCGGAGAATTGGGGAGTATATTACGAGCGGTTGCAAGAACCACCACCAGCAATGGGACCAAGTATATTACTAGCATTGGATGATTGATAATGAGAAGAGGTATGCAACAATTTTTATATTGTAACGTAAATATTATTAAGATTAACGTAAATATTGTCTTCATATTATTAATATTAATTTTTTTGTCTTCATATTTGCAGGTTAAAAGATTGTCGTGAAGCAAAATTAAATTAAGAAATAACCATGGCTTGTTTTTATTGTTAATGAAATCTAAAAAGTTAAAAGTAATTAATTTTATGGTATTTTGGGATTTTAATTAATATCATATTTATGATGCTATAATTTACATTTCTTTAAATTTTTATTTTGCCAAAAAATTGGTTTGCGGATAAGAACTATGAAAAACCATTGTTTGCGGATAACATTTATGTTTGCGCATTTATGTTTGCGGATATCCGTTTTGAAAAACAATGGTTTGCGGATATAAAATGCATGCGGATAGCCAAAATAGAAGTACGGTTAACAATCGCCTAAAATAAAACAAAAGGATTGATTGGACGAAGGGGCTGCAGGAGAGATTGATGGGAGAGGAGAGAGAGAAAAAATTGTGGGGAAAAATTGATGGGATGGAGAGAATAATAAAAAGTGATGGTGGGGGCAATATAAGGAAGGAAAATAAAAAAAAGGAGGTGGAGTTTGCATGCAGTAGGAAAATGCTAAAAGGCAGTGGGAAAAATGTAGGGGTTATGCGGCTAAAGGCGTGGGGCTCAAGGAGGCGCAGGATTTGTCGAGGGCGAGCGGCTCGCCGGAGGCGTCGACGAGCGGAAATGGGATGCGGTTGGTGGAGCTGTGGAAGAGCAAGGCTTGGCCGGCAGAGGGGAGGACGGTTGGTAGAGATGCGCGACTCTTGACGAGGGCAGTGGGAAACAACGGCTGACTGTGGGGAACGACGACTGTAGGGGAGGAAAGAAGGTCTCTTGACAAGGGAAGCGGAGGAGTAGCGGGGGCGCTATTGATGTGCGACGGTGGGGAGAGGCGCAGTGGTCGGAGGGGAGGAACGTGGCGGCGTTGGGTTGCTGAAATGGCAGCACGGAGATTGGTGTTGTATGCGACGTCGGCGGTGGGCTACAACGAGGTTGCTGGAGGAGTTGGGTGGTGCAATGACAAGGGGGCTTTGCTGGCGCCGGAGAAGAGGTGGCTGCATGCGCCAACAGAGCGTGCAGGGCTGGAGGGAGGCAGAGGTTGTTGGGTGCGGTGGAGAAGCGGCAGGAACGACGACTGTAGGGGAGGAAAGGGCTCTGATACAATGTTGTTACGAGCCTAATTTGGCGGGTTGCCGAAGAGCGGCGGGTGGAGGATGTACAACCCCGTATTCGCAAGAGTGGGGTCCCCCTGGCAGGCATATGACCAGCTATGCTTTTTAAAGCTTTTGAAGAGGTTTTGCACTCTTGGTGACCCATTTAGGCTTGGCCCTTGTAATATACTAGTAGAGGGAGAAAAAAAATCTACCTCTCCCTCGGCCTTTTTTGGGGGGCGGGTGCAGCAAGATGGCCGGCACCCGCCCCGGCTTGCTAGGTGCGAGGTGGGAACAGCGGGACTAGCTGGAGGCTAGGGTCCCGCCCCCTGCGGCCTCTCGCCTTGGGTGGCTAGCTCGCGGGGGCGAGACCGGCCTGGGGCCTCTCGCCCCGGGCTACTAGCTCGTGGGGGCGAGACCGGCCTGTAGCCTCTCGCCCCGGGCGGCTAGCTTGCGTGGGCGAGACCGGCCTGCGACCTCTTGCCCCGGGTGGCTAGCTTGCGTGGGCGAGACCGGCCTGCGGCCTCTCACCCCGGGAAATTAGCTCGCGGGGGCAGAGACCGGCCTGCGGCCTCTCTCCCCGGACGGCTAGCTCATGGGGGCGAGACCGGCCTGCGCCCTCTCGCCCCGGGTGGCTAGCTCGCGGGGGCGAGACCGGCCTGCGCCCTCTCGCCCGGGCGGCTAGCTCACGGGGGCGAGACCGGCCTGCAGCCTCTCGCCCCGGGCGGCTAGCTCGTGGGGGCGAGACCGGCCTGCAGCCCCTCGCCCCAGGCGGCTAGATCTTCGGCGGGGTTCACCTGCTCACCTCGGGTATCGGGGGGGGGGGGGGGCATGGCTTAGGCTCCGTTCCCCCCGGACTTCTTTTGCCCATGCTTTTACCGTTGTGCCCTCAGGGTGGAATTATCTCTTTACCCCCGTGGTGTGGATGTTTTCTATTGGCTCAGGGCCTATTTGTCATTGGGGTATTTGTGACCTTTTGGTCCCTAGGCTTGAAAAAACTATAAATAGACCCCCTTGGATACCTTGGGAGGCAGAAGTTTTTTTGGGTTTCCTCCTCCTTAGGCTTCTTCTTGGTTGAGTTAAAGAGCTCTCCAAGGTACCCGTCTCAGTCATTGGTGAGGGAGGGGAAGTGCTCTTGTGAGTTTCCGGGTGTGTGGTAGGACCTCCACGCTAGAGCCGAGGGTGTGTTCCTAATTTCCCAAGTCTTTGGTCTGTGACGTTCCTCCCGAGTGTAGTAGGTGTGAGGTCACCTCTCTTTTGGGACCCCGAACTCCACGAGAGCTCAATTTTAGCTTCAACAGAAGATACACGGGATTAAATCCCTAACAAATGGTGGAAGAGATAAGAGAAGATGAAAACCATAAAAGGGAGGGGGTGATAAGAGAAGAACTAGAGAGAGGGAGAAGAAGTTAGAGAGATAAAGAGACCTTTGATTAATTTATTGCATGATTACAATGACCCCCATGAATTTCCTTAAATAGAACTCATAATGGCATACATGTAAATACCACAATAGACACGTGAATATTAAAATACTACGACGCTAAGAGTACGACTCGTCTCGATAATAACGACTTGATATAAGACGACTCAACATATAATAATAATAATATACGATAAATGATGGTGGATCTGTAACACAATGTAATCACTTGCATCATATCTAAATCTCAACGTACAATTATATTTCACAAACACTAAGGGTACGTTTGGGAGGGCTTATTTTTACCGGTCAATCGTGTACAACCCCGTATCCAGCGAGTGGGCTAACAGGAGCCGATCCGGCCGGCCCAGACCGCCCCCGAGCCCCAGGCGAGTTCAGCAGGGTATGCCGAGCCCAGCATGCCGAGTACGGGCTCGGCAATCGTCGGGCCGAGCTCGAAGATCATGGAGCTGAGCCCGACGAGAGGAAGCCATTCATCGTGGGGCCGGCCGAGTACGTGCTCGTCTAGATCCAAGGGGTTGTCGAGTGCCAACACGACCGTCATCTGCGAGCAGGGGCTTCAGGCCCAACTTTCCCAGGCCCGAGGCGAGGCGAGCCGGACCGTGGCATTGAGAGAGGCGAGCTCACTCAACGTCTTCTCCAGTGGCATTGAGAGAGGCGAGCTCACTCAACGCCTTCTCCAGTGGCGTTGAGTCAGGCGAGTCAGGTCCGCGGCGTTGAGAGAGGCGAGCTCATCCAACGCCCTCTCCCGCGGTGTTGAGAGAGGCGAGCTCACTCACCGCTTTTCACCTCGGCGCAGGGGGAGCCTTCTCGCGCCCGTACTCGCCGCCCCCGCTCAGTGGGCTCTTCTCAGGGCCGGCTCGCCCTTCAGTTGTGGGGTGTTTTTACCATGTTACCCCCTTTGGATTTCCTATAGTCCTCGAAAACAGTGACGGCTGGATATTTGCAGACCATCTTTTCCTATAAATAGGACCCAAGGGGTACCTCAGAAGGCACGCTTTCTTGTGCCCTGTCTTCTAGCGCTTTCTGAGGTACCTTAGTTTCAGCACTTGACTAAGGAGGGGAAGCGCTCTAAGATCTTCCGGGTGGGTGGTGGGACCTCCGTGCTGAAGCCTTGGGTCTGTTCCCGGTCCTTTTCCCTTGTCACTTGGGCTTGTGAGTAGAGAAGTAAGTGTGCGATCACCCCTTCCGTAAGGGTCGAACTCCACAGGGACCGATTTTTCGGTTTCAACACTTTGGTGTGGTGAGCGTGGAGCGTGGTCAGCACAGAAAATCTTCCGCAAGACAGATGGCAAGAGACGAAGGGCAAGGTTCAGGCAGGGCGAGCTCGCCACCTCCTCCCTCTCCCGCGACGGTGGGGATGTCCGCGGAGCTCAGGGAGGAAGTACTCGGACTCGTCAGGGTCGCACTCGGCATGCGAGCCGAGAGCACGACGCCAGCGGTTCCCGTGGTCGCTGATCTAGCACTAGGCAACGATGCGCCCCTCAGGCGCGCGGGGAAGGAGGTCGCGAGCGAGGGGTAGCGCGAGCCAAGGGGGAGAGTCCTCTTCCCAGGCTCGGCAGGCGAGTACCTATTCGACAAGACGGTGGGGAGGGAGTTCCCAACTCGCCCGGTCGAGGGAGGAAGTCTCTTCAGTGAGTTCGTTTCGTCAGCCCCAATTCCAGAAGGGTTCCGAGAGCCGGAGTTGTCCTATTACTCAGGGAAGGGAGATCTGATCCAGCACGTACAGTGGTTCGAAGATGTGGTATCAATCCGACAGATGTCAGATGGATTCAAGTGTAGGCTCTTCGCCATCACCCTCAGGGAGAAAGCGAGGGAGTGGTTTCATCAGCTCCCGGCCGGTTCCATCTACTGCTTTGAGGACTTGCGCAGGGGATTCATGTTGAGATTCACCACCTCAAAGAAAAGGAAGAGGGAGGTCGAGTCCTTGTTCCGTATCAGGCAGAAAGTAGGGGAGACCCTGGGAAGTTATCTGGACAGGTTTCAGGAGGAACTGTCCCAGGTACAAGAGATGTCAGGGCACACCATGATGGTGGCCTTCACCCTGGGTCTCCAACCTGGGTTCTTCGCCATGGAGTTGAAGAGGACGCCTCCGGTGTCTTTCGAAGCGCTCCTGGAAAGGGCGGCAAGGGAGGCCGACATGGAGGCAGCACATCCAGAGTTCGCTCGGAGGTTGGCCAGGTGGGCCGTGGAGGAGGAGAAGCCAAGGGGAGGTCGAGCCCAGGAGGAGAGAAGGGTCGAGCCCCGGCAGAGAGAACAGCAACCACAGCAGCCCAGGTGGGGGCATCAGGAGCCGAACAACCGATTGGGTTGGAGGCCGGAGTGGCAGGATCAAGGGCAACAGAGGGGTTATCAGGGGGAGATAACCGCTAAGGTGGGCGTGACCAGTTTTACCCCCAGGGGGGAGGCAGTGCCAGAGACCCCCTCTTCCCGATCAGGAGGAGGCCATGGCTATCGCCCTGGGGGGGAGAAGGAGAGGACAGCTAAGGAGGAGGAGGGAGGTCAGGGTAGACCTGCCCTATTGTGACTACCATCAGGAGGAGGGGCACACGACGATCATGTGTCTGGAGTTCCTCGAGATGCGGGGGAACAGGGAGCAGCAACAGCAGCAGCGGAATCATCAGGAGGTACGGATTGATGAAGTCCGGCCTCAGGCGGAGGGGGATCGTTGCGAAGACCGGGCCGATGTGGGGACCCGAGGAGGGATCGGAGTGATCCATGGGGGGTGGGAGTCGAGGCTTCCCGGAAGGCAAGCCTCCACACCATGTACCGAAGGAGCATCGGCTCCACATCTCAGACTCCACCCCCAGAGGAGAGGATCACCTTCTCAAGGGAAGACATGCCGGGTCATGATGATCCCTTCTGCGATGCGCTGGTCATCCAGACAGCCATCAAGAATTTCACAGTCTACCGGATCCTCATTGATAATGGGAGCTCCGTCAACATCATCTTCAAGAAGCCCTTCGATGCCATGCAGGTAGAAGCCAAGAGAGTGCTGGCCTCCGATGGGCCTTTCTTCGGTTTTTGGGGGAGAGGAAAGAAGTAGAGGGGGGAGTGGGACTCCATGTCAGCTTAGGGGGGCAGTCCAGGAACTGCCTGTTCGTCATAGTAGAGGCCCCCAGCAGTTACAATGCCATTTTCGGAAGGCCCCTCATCAGCGCCTTCTGCTGCGTCCCATCCTCCTTCCATCAATGTCTTAAGTTCAATGTGGAGGGGATCCAGGTCCGGGTTCGCGGCGACCCCAAGGCAGCTCGAGAATGCTACGTGACGGCGGTGAATTCCATTTCTTGGCAGGAGGAGGCCGAAGAAATGGGGAGAAGGATGGAGGAGGAGGAAGGGCAGGAGGCCGGAGAAGAAGGCGGGGAAGAAGGAAGGATGGAAGGGGAAGCCCGCGAGGTACTCCCTGAGGAGTCGGTTGAGGCGATGATCGTAGAAGGAGGGGAGGTACTTACTCCAAGAGGGGAGGACATCGCAGAGTGGGAGGAGCAGTCCCGGTTGGAGGCCGTCGAGGAGGTAGTGGAGAAGGAAGTTCTCACCCAGGATGGCAGGGTGGAGAAGGTCTTGCATCAGCGGGGGTCTGACCCCGGAGGATCAAGGCAGGGTGCTGGAGTGCATCCAAAAGAATGTGGATGTCTTCGCTTGGAGCGCAGCCGAGATGCCTGGGATCGATGCTGACGTCGTCTTCCACCGAATCAATCTAGACCCGGAGGTTCACCCCATCCAGCAGAAGAGGAGGTCTGTCACAGACAAGCTGGCCGAACCAATCAGGGAGGAAGTCGCCAAGCTCCTTAAGACCGGCTTTGTTTCCGAAATTCAATAACCCGGCTGGGTCTCGAATGTTGTAATGGTGAAAAAAGGGGACGACCGGTGGAGGATGTGTGTAGATTTTTCACTGCTTAATAAATCATGTCTGAAAGATTGTTACCCCTTGCCTAGAATCGACGCGATGGTAAATTCAGCCGTTGGTTTCTCTGTGATGAGTTTTTTAGATGCTTTTTCAGGTTATCATCAGATCAGGATGCACCCTCCTGACATAAAGAATGTCTCGTTCATCACAGGAGATGGATGCTACTGCTACAAGATGATGCCTTTTGGGTTAAAAAATACAGGGGCAACATACCAGAAGATGATGGACCGTGTATTCCAGGGACAGAAGAGGAGGAACTTGGAAGTGTACGTGGATGACTTGATGGTAAAAAGTCGGGAGGTCGATTCTCACCTCCATGATCTGGAGGAGACCTTTGGCACCCTGCGTAAATACAAGATGAGGTTAAATCCTCTGAAGTGCATCTTCGGGGCGAGCAAAGACAAATTTCTGGGTCATCTCCTCACCCCCGCCGGAGTCGAACCCAACCCTGATAAGGTCCGGGCGATTATGGAGTTGGGGTCACCTCGGGATGCGAAGGAGGTACAACGACTGACGAGGAAGCTGGCAGGACTGAGCAGGTTCCTCTCCCGGGCCGGGGAAAGGTGTTCTCCCTTCTTAAAAACCTTAAGGGGAGGTCGGAAGTTCGAGTGGACCCCGGAGTGCGAGGAAGCATTCCAGGCCTTGAAGAGGCAGTTGACTCAGGCCCCCTTGCTCCAAGGGCCGAAGGAGGGGGAGGACTTATTTTTGTATTTAGGGGTCGGGGCGGAGGCCGTGAGTTCTGTCTTAGTTCGGGAAGAGGGGAGGAAGCAACTGCCCATTTATTATGTGAGCAGGGTTCTGCGGAAGGCGGAACTCCGCTACCCCATCTTGGAGAAGTTGGTCTTCGCTCTAATCATCTCAGCCCGGAGGCTCAAGCCCTACTTCCAGGCACACTCCATCCAGGTGGTAACCGACCACCCCCTCCGCAATATCTTCGAGGGAGTGGAGCACTAAGGAAGACTCGCCAAGTGGTCGGTGGAGTTGAGCGAGTTTGACATCTCCTTTGTCCCTCGACTCGCGATCAAGGCGCAAGCAATAGCTGACTTCCTGGCTGACTATGTGGTCGAGGTAACAGAAGACAAACTCGCTTGCCCCGTCCCTTGGAAGGTGATGGTGGATGGGGCTTCAGGGAAACACTCCTTGGGGGTTGGGGTCATCTTGGAGAGTCCCCAAGGGACCCGGATTGAGCAAACGGTGGTGATACATTTCTCCATAACCAACAACCAGGTCGAGTACGAGGCAGTGATCGTAGGACTGCGCCTGGCCAAGGAATTGGGAGTGCATGATGTGAAGGTCCTCACTGACTCTATGATAGTAGCCTCCCAGATCAACGGGGAGTTCGAGGCGAGGGAGCCCACCCTGCAACGATATCTGGCCAAGGTTAAGGGAATTATTGGGGGGTTCCAAACCTTCTCAATTCAGCATGTGCCACTGGAGGAAAATGAACAAGTCGACCACCTTGTCAAGCGCGGCCCTCGGGTGGGGGGCACTATCACGGACCTTTTTCACCCATCCCCGGGGAAGGAGAGTTGATGGAGATAGATCGGCGATCCATATGGATAGACCCATTCACTACCTACTTGTCCACGGGAGAGTACCCAGAAGGGATGGATAGAAAGAAGCTCAAGTACAAGTCAGCATATTACCTCTTGCGCGACGGGCAACTTTACCGCAAGACCCTTTCGGGATTACTGGCTCGTTGTGTGGCAGAGGGGGAGGTGTCGAGGATTTTGGAAGAGGTCCACTCCGGGGAATGTGGGAGTCATTCGGGAGGTCGGACCATGGAGGGAAGGATCATCAGGCAGGGCTACTTCTGGCCTACCCTGGGGCACGATGCCTTAGAATTTGTCAAAAAATGCCATAAATGCCAACTGTTTGCCCCCCTCCAACTACAACCGGCTCAGGGACTCAGGAGTATCACGGCCCCTTGGCCTTTTGCAATTTGGGGAATGGACTTGGTAGGTCCCTTCCCCCAGGCAAGCGGGCAGAGAAGATTCTTGCTGGTAATAATCGATTATTTATCCAAGTGGATGGAGGTGAAAGCGTTGGCCAAGGTTACCTCGCAGATCATTTGAAATTTCATATGGGAGGAGATCATCTGCAGGCATGGGATGCCCCAAGCCATCGTCACCGGCAACGGACCACAATTCGCCAGCAACGAGTTCATCAAGTTCTGTGGAGAGCTCGGGATTGACCTCAGGTTCGCCTCTGTCCACCACCCAAGGAGCAACGGGCAGGATGAGGCGGCCAACAAGATTATCCCGCTGCCAGGCTCCCATCTAGCTGACTGGCCTAGCGGTAGCACCCGGGAGAGGAAAATATTCTAAGTATTCTCGCTCTGGGGTTAGGTCTCGATTCTCCCGCTGCCAGGCTTCCTCCAAGCTGGCAGGGCCGGGATCTCGATGGACGTCGCTATGACCCTGGGGTTGAGCCCGGGGGATGTTCAACACCCGCCCTTAGGCTCCCATCTAGCTGACTGGCCTGGTGGTAGCACCCGGGAGAGGAAAATATTCTAAGTATTCTCGCTCTGGGGTTAGGTCTCGATTCTCCCGCTGCCAGGCTCCCTCCAAGCTGGCAGGGCCGGGGTCTCGATGGACGTCGTTATGACCCTGGGGCAGAGCCCGGAGGATGTTCAACACCCGCCCTCAAGCTCCCATCTAGCTGATTGGCCCGGTGGTAGCACCCGGGAGAAGCAAATGATCTGAATATTCTCATTCCGGGGGTAGGTCTCGATTCTCCCGCTGTCAGATTCCCTCCGAGCGGGCAAGGGAAAGGGTCACGATGGACGTTGTCACGGCCCGGGGGGGGGGGTGGACCCGAAAGTTGACACATGGCAAACATATGCGAGCAAACCCACCAGTCGGAGAGGCGAGCCCAAGGGGTCCTGTTTCCCTTGGTTTTCTGATTAGAAAGGATTTTTGTCCCCACCTAGTCGAAGGAAAAATATGCCTCCCGCGCGAGCCCGGACTCGCAGGGGTCTGCTCGGCAGAAGATCTTTTCTCGGAATGATAGGCGGGCACCTGCGGCGACCGCTCTCGCAAAGGTCACCAAGCGAGTAAGCGGAGAGATCGCGAGTCTGGTCGGTGCCAATGCTCAAGGCCTCTCGCCGAGCGCGAATCCTAACTCACGTGCATTCTAGCGCTGAAGGTAAAAAAGAGATAGAAATTTTTTTCATTATATTTGCAAAAAAGGGAAAGGCTCGCCCCGACGAGATTACAAAAGGGGGGGGATGATTACAAGAAGAAAGACAGTAAAGAAGGGGGGGGGAGTTCGGTCAGCTCTCGCCCTCCTCTCCCGAATGGCGATCCTCCTCCTCGCCTCCGAGCAACTTTTCCTTGCCCTTCGCCCCATCGAAGAGGGATCCGAAGCTCTCCTCCTTCTCGCTTGGCGGGGACGGCGGGAATAGGCTCGACAGAAGATCCCGGACCGCCACCTCCTCGCAGCCCTAGGCCAGAATCCCCGATCCTTTCATGGCATCCAGGAGGCATTTGGCAGACTCAATCGAGTTGACTCGCAGCCGCTCCATGACCACCCCCTCGCCGAAAACCCGGGGCCGCTTGTAGGGGAAAGGGGGCTTGGCGCCGTCTGGGGGGAAAAGGGCTTCCGTCAGCCGATGGACCTCGCCTTGGAGACAGCGGTTCTTCTCCTTTAGCGCCTCCGCCTCGGTCGCCGACCGAGCAGCAAGGGCCTCCTGCTCGCGCGAGCTGGCCTCCTGATCTGCAAAGCGGACCTGCAGCAGGGCAGTCTCGTCCTCCAACTCGCTAGCGCGGGCCTGCAACACCTTGGCGGACTCGGCGTCCTGAAAAGCAAAAAGGTCAGATTCTCGGTAAAATACTTTCCCAAGTTAAAATGAGAGTTGGTCGGCTCTTACCAGCCCGCCCGAGGCCTCGTCGAGTAAGCGCTCGACAATGCCGAACCGCCGCTCAGCGTCGGCAGCTTTCTCCGCCGCCAGTTCGCGCTCCTGCTCGGCTTTTATCAGAAGTTGGCTGAGCTGGAAGCCGCGGCAGACCATCATATGATGAAGTTCGAAGGCCCTCAGATCAGCCTGCAGACCCTTGTGGCCTATCTGCCGAGGAGTCAAGTTCTTGTAGGCATCGACGCCCTCCCGGCCATAGAGGCCGAAGCGAAGGGCAAACGCGTGGCCCGTGGGAGGCCGGCGAGCTCCCCAGGAGGGGGCGCGAGTGGAGACGGAGACGCGGGGGGACCCCTCATCCCAGACCAGCATCGGCTCGCCAGCCGCATCCTTGCTCCTTCCCCCCTTCCCGAAGTGGGGGTGGTCCTTTGGAGCTCCCGAGCCACTAGGAGCAACCTCCTTCACGGAAGGAGGAGAGGAGGACCCGCGCTTCTTCCCACAAGGGGATGACGTCTCCTTTAGCGGGCTCGCCGGGGCTTCGTCGGAGAAAACCTCCGGCGAGCTCATGAACCTGACGGGCGACACGGACTGCTGTGGCAGGCTTTGCGAGACCACCCTCGCCTTTTTAGGGGCCGAGGGGCGGTGGACCGAGCTCGGCCCCCCAAGCTCTAGCCGCCTCTTGCTGGAGGGCTTGCCTCTGACCTTCTCTTCCCGGCACGCCTCAGCTGCGGCCCGGGCCCGCTCAAGCGGGTCCGAAAACACTACCGGGTCGGCAAAGGGAGGGTTCACCGGGATCAGTCGCTCCCCTGCAAAAAAAGACTTAGCCAAAAAATAAGGTTCTGGTCGGTTAGGCCAAGTGGCGAGCAGAAGGTGGGCGAGACAAACCTTCACCAGGAAGGACAGACGGCAGGGATTCGAGGCCGCAGCGGAGGAAGGCGACTTTAAAGTCCTTGTACAGAAAGAACTTGTGGAGCTCGGCATCATTGCCAGACACGGACGGCGGCCGGTACACCTCCTCGCTCTTCTGCAGGGGCGAGAAGGGAATGTTGCCGAGGTCGCCCCGGATGAAGGCGATCTTCGACATCCAATTGTGATTCTTGTTGGCGACCTCGCGGATCTTTATGGATGTACCGCCGAAGAAGGCGACCCCGTCGGCGTTGGCTTTGTAGGAGAAGAGTTTGCGGAAGACGGTGAGGTTGAACTCGATCCGCTCTCGGCGGAGGTAGCAGACAAACCCCACTATCATAGCGATGGCGTTGGGGTTGAGCTGCGCGGGCACAGCTCCGTAGTACTTGAGTACCAGACGGACCTCCGGCCAGAGCGGCAGGCGCAACCCCACCTCAAAATGCGAGATGGGGAAGGCGAGCTCGTCCTCAAAGAAGGATTTGATGGCCTCATGCTCTGCCGGGAGGCGGGCCACAAAACCGGCAGGGACATAGTCCGCCACAAACTCGGCGAGCTCGCCCGCCGTGGTGTTCCCCTCGAAAAAACAGTGGTCCGCGAAGTTCTGAGCGCACTTGGCGCGGCCATCGGAGTCAGGGTTTCCTTTACCCATACTCGCTGAGGGAACGAAAGCACGCGAGCAGTAGGTGGGGAGAGCAAGGAAAGGAAGAAATGAGAAGGCAATAAAGGTGTAGCCGGGGGTAGGTGGGGATCCCTATTTATATAAAAAAGGGAGGGGAAGCGAAACCGACTGACCAGCCCGGCTCGCATACCCTGTCTCGCGTATCCCGTCTCGCCGCTCTCTACTCGCCGACCTAGGCGAGCCTAGACGAGGAATTCGAAAAGGCACGCACCACTCGAAGGAGAAAAGATACGCTCGCATGATAAAAATTTATACACTTTTTTAGCATTAAAAGATCAAATAGTCCAGAACAAAGGAAAACAGAAAAGCGCGCGCATAGACCAGGCGATAGTGGGGGAGAGTACCGGTCGGCTCGCAAGGGAGCCGTCCTTAATTACCCCGGTCTCGCCGACCCGATGCCGCCAGCCGCTGCGCAAAAAGTTGCCGAAGCTGCCCCAGGTTCCTGTTCGCCGCTCGCAGGTTCTCATCAATCTCGTCAAAGAGTATGGAGGAAGATGTCGCCGCATACGCCGAGCTGATCCTCGCCTCACCAGCAAGCTGCGCGCACTCGTCCTGCAGCATGGAGTTGTCTTTCTTCAGCTCATGGAGCTCGCGCACTAGCTTTTTCAGGACCAGTTGGCTTCGCCTCGACTGTTCGGGGCTGTCCACCTCCGAGTCCAGGAAGACGTCCAAGGCGCGCGACGATGGAAGAGGCGAGCAGACGGCCCGTTCGGCTGAGTCATCGGCCGCGGATGGGTTAGGAAGGCCTGCACAGGGAAGTCGAGATAGCGAGTGGGAGGGGCGAGCGCCAGTTAGAATCGGACGCAAGATGAGGGAGTCAGGGACATACCTTCAGAATTTCGGGGGGAAGCAGGAGCGGATGTGTGCTCGGCATCAACCCCAGTAGCCGCGAGAGCGGAAGAGGGTTGTTGTGAGTGAATGCGAGCCGGCGATCCCAGCCCCCGCGAATCCAGCTCCATGATTTCGGTGACAAGGGGCGAATCTCGCGGGCGCGGGTCAGAGGATGGCTCAGGCGCCTTGGCTGGTAGATTCTCGACCCATGGTGTGGAGACCTCGCCGCCTTGGTCCTGTTCGGCGGTAAGATCCACAAAGTTCTTATCATGAGGGGCCAGGACAGAACGGTTGGAGGAGTCGGAGCCATTGGCCAAAGTGTTCTTTAGGTCAGCAAAGATGTGCTCGGCCTCGGGAGGAAAGGGCCTCGCCCTCTTGGCCGAGCCAAATTCAGCAAAGCGGCGAGCCGGGGCATTCAGATCCGTCAGGGCCGCAACACGAAGGGCGGTCTCCCCGCGGGATTTCACGAGTCGCTCCATGACCTCTTTTGGGAGTGGCATCTCGGCAGGGCTTAAGTAAAGAAAGGGGCGGAGGTTAGTCGAGCAGGCAGGGCATGTATATATAGCCACCGGTGGGTCCTACCAAGAGATTCCTTTCGGCTCCTGTCACACTCGCAGGATCCTAGTGGGTTGGATGTTTCTTTCCGAGTTTGTGCCAACCTCGCAAAGAGCGGGGATTGTGTACAATCCTGTATCCAGCGAGTGGGCTAACAGGAGCCGATCCGGCCGGCCCAGACCGCCCCCGAGCCCCAAGCGAGTTCAGTAGGGTATGCCGAGCCCAGCATGCCGAGTACGGGCTCGGCAATCGTCGGGCCGAGCTCGAAGATCGTGGAGCTAAGCCCGACGAGAGGAAGCCATTCATCGTGGGGCCGGCCGAGTACGTGCTCGTCTAAAGCCAAGGGGTTGGCGAGTGCCAACGCGACCGTCATCTGTGAGCATGGGCTTCAGGCCCAACTTTCCCAGGCCTGAGGCGAGGCGAGCCGGACCGTTGCATTGAGAGAGACGAGCTCACTCAACGCCTTCTCCAGTGGCGTTGAGAGAGACGAGCTCACTCAACGCCTTCTCCAGTGGCGTTGAGTCAGGCGAGTCAGGTCCGCGGCGTTGAGAGAGGCGAGCTCATCCAACGCCCTCTCCCGCGGCGCTGAGAGAGGCGCGCTCACTCACCGCTTTTCACCTCGGCGCAGGGGGGAGCCTTCTCGCGCCCGTACTCGCCGCCGCCGCTCAATGGGCTCTTCTCAGGGCCGGCTTGCCTTTCAGTTGTGGGGTGTTTTTACCATGTTACCCCCTTTGGATTGCCTATAGTCCTCGAAAATAGTGACGGCTGGATATTTGCAGACCATCTTTTCCTATAAATAGGACCCAAGGGGTACCTCAGAAGGCACGCTTTCTTGTGCCCGGTCTTCTAGCGCTTTCTGAGGTACCTTAGCTTCATCACTTGGCTAAGGAGGGGAAACGCTCTAAGATCTTCCGGGTGTGTGGTGGGACCTCCGTGCTGAAGCCTTGGGTCTGTTCCCGGTCCTTTTCCCTTGTCACTTGGGTTTGTGAGTAGAGAAGTAAGCGTGCGATCACCCCTTCCGCAAGGGTCGAACTCCACAGGGATCGATTTTTCGGTTTCAACAAAT
The DNA here is from genome assembly GCA_039513925.1 of Platanthera zijinensis. Lineage (NCBI taxonomy): Eukaryota > Viridiplantae > Streptophyta > Magnoliopsida > Asparagales > Orchidaceae > Platanthera > Platanthera zijinensis. Next base: position 18,759,721 of record CM077085.1, on the reverse strand, counting down.
CAGTTACGATCGCATGAATCGGACTTTAATAAAGATTCGATTAATGTGCTTGACCGGTGAAATTAAGTCCCCCCAAACGAAGTTTAAATCAATAAAAATTATTGAATTCTTGGATTATTTTTTTCTTAATTTTTGAAGAAAAAAATTTACAACAAAAATCTCACGCAGACACTTCTTTTATATTCTAAAGGCGCAAATAAGACGCATGGAGACACAAACCTCTGAGCATGGAACCTTAGACGCGCCTTTAATAACTTAGTTACCAGTATTTTTATAGTTGTGCTCGTATTGTGTACCAGATTTTACATCAACTGGTGTCAGAGCGAGGTTCCGAGTAGGCGACTGAATGGCGGATTCGGGTCAAGGACATGCTGGTTGAGCAGAGGTTGATCCAGGTGTTGTAGGGGCCTGATTCTTTACCCACTCTAATGAAAGATTCTGAGTGTAATGAGATGGATGAGCACGCCACCAGTGCTATCAGAATACGTTTCGACGACAAGGTGTTATTCAACATCGGTGTTGAAGATTCTACGGCCAAGTTATGGGAGAAGCTCGAAGAATTCTACATGAGCAAGTCATTGATCACGAGGTTGTTACTGAAGCAGAGACAGTACGACCTACAGATGTAGGAGGATACTAACTTGCATGAACACTTCAATGACCTTCTCAGCCAACTGCATATGGTTGGTGTGAAGGCCAAGGAAGAAGACAAAGTCTTATTGCTTCTTACCTCGCTATCGGTGTCGTATAAGCATATGCAAACCACTTGTTGTACGAGAAGGATACATTAAACGTGGAGCAGATCACATTTGCGTTACTATTCAGTCAGATGTTGTCAGACCCCCACTCTTGAGAGTGAGCATGCTTTGGAAGTAAGAGGACAACGAGGGAGGCAGTTCGAGAAAGAATCTGGGAGTGCACGGTCCAGATCCGCATCGAGGAAGACAGTGACATGCTACCACTACAGGCAGAATGTTCATATCAGGAGACATTGTCCGCAACGTGCGCAGAGTTCTGGGAACGCTCAGGGTGCGGGCAAGGAGGCGATAGCTATGGTAGATGATAGTGATGTGTCTCTCCTTATCAGTAAAAATCTATGTGACTCTGATAGCTGGGTATTGGATTTTGATGCTTCGCAGCACATTTGCTCAGATGCAGGGATGTTCAATTCACTAAAGGTGATGGCTGCGTCAGTCTTTTTTGGTGGCAGCTCAGCATGTGAGGACACAAGAATAAGGACAGTGGACATCAGGACGCATAACGGAATAGTGCGTAGGCTTGAGCGGGTACACTTGATACCCAAGCTGCGCAAGAATTTGATATCGCTGGGCAGATTGGACTCCAAAGGATACAGTTTTGCGGCGAGAGGTAAGATTCTGATGGTAATGCAAGGGCGTGTCATGCTCATGCGAGCTATGCAGTGTGGTAGTCTATACGGGCTGATGGAGACCACAATACGAGGTGGTGTGCTCATGATTTCTGCGGCCGACAGAGTTGATGGTGGAGGTGGTGCAGGGATAACTCTTTTAGTAGTCTGACTAGGCGAGTCGGATTCAGCGATCCAGTTGCTTCGACATTCATAGGTTATGCCCGAGCAGAGATGAGTCGACTGGAGCAGGTCGGCTGACACCTCAGTCTTGAGATGATGCTTCATGCAGACTGGTGTTTTGTGCAGAACGTGTTACGTGTAGTGTTGTCTAGTGTAAATGATGTTTTGTGCAAGAAACGCTTTGAGCAGGTGGTGGCTTTGAATCCCGAATCAAAATGATGGATTGTAGCTTTTTTCTGCTTGATTCGGATCCATGCCATTTAATTCAAGTGAATAAAAAAAATGAAAAAATAAATATTTTGGGCTCTCCCGTGATCTGCCAAAAGCAGGGGGAAGGAATTTTTTTCATTTTTGGAGTTTGTCAATTGCTAAAAAAAGAACTGATAACTGATAATTATTTTCTTTTTTTAAGCCAATGAAATAATATAACCCACTCATCCGTCAGAAAGAGGATGAGCCACACCACCGTGAGAATAGAGAGCCGCCTCAAGGTTTGGAAGAGCCGCCAATAGTATTATGTGGAGAGCCACCTACCTACTTCTCTGTGATTTGTCCCCGATCTTGGAGTAGATGTTTGTCGGTATTGGGAGACGGTGTGCCGGGATCTGTGGAGATTGTCGCCAGCGTTGCAGTGCACGTTCTTTGGAGTAGAGATGCGCGGTGTCAAAGGCGTGTGTTGCAGCCTCGACGGTGTTTTCTCTCCGGTGGTGGCATTATTCTCCGGTGGTGGTGTTGTTCTCCGTGGTGATGCGGTTGAACGTCAGACTTCGACGTTGAAGGTTCTAGTAAATCTTGTGCGTCTGCGAGACAGATTGCAGTCCAAATCTCAGATTTTTCACTGTGAATCGTGCTTGTTGGAAGCATCCACGGCGTATTGAGCAGACAGTCACTTTTTTACTTGATTTTGTATCTATTTGTATTTATATTGTTGATTATATTTTTGTGTGGCTATTGTGTGTTTTTGTTAATTATCATTTTTATAGTTATGCTTGCGTTATGAATCTTAACATAACATATTGTGATTCAGATTGATATCGATTTGTGCAGCACTTGGATAAGTTTATCGGAAGGATTTGAGCATAAATCTGATTCTGATTTGGTCATCAATCTTTCGTAGATGGTAATCAAATTGATTGGTGTAAACATAATTCTTGTATTTCTAAAAGACGTGAAGTCTGGGTGTATTTTCAAAGTACGTTTTGTACATACATTTTTAGGAAAAGTGTTCTGTACAAACCCGTATCCGCCGAGTGGGTTCGCGGGAGCCAGACCGGCCGGTCCAGACCGCCTCACGGCTCGGGCAGGGTTATCTGCCGAGCTCGAGCTCGGCAAATCTTCGTGCCGAGCTCGGGGATCGTCGGGCCGAGCTCAGGGTTTTTGGAGCTGAGCTTAGTCGCTTACTCGCCAGGGGGCAAGGGTCGAGCCCGCTCTCGCCGAAGCGGAGGTGCTCGCTAGGCGAGCTCGCACTCGCCATTGGCCGAGCAGAAGCGGCGAGTGCCAGCCCCATCGAGCTCTCGCCGCCCTGGCCGAGTAGGGCATCCAGTGGCCATCCCGCCCCCAGTGGTCTGCCCCTAGCCTCTCATAACAGCGGAGTTTGGCTGTTGGCAGGCCAGCCCAAGGGGCTTTCAGTCATTTCAGACCAGCAGAGGTAGGCTATTTACAAGCCGTTTTCAGTTTTCTATAAATAGGACCCAAGGGGTACCTCAGGAGCACACTTACTTGTCTCCAAGTCTCTTCGTGCTTTCTGAGGTATCTTAGCCCGGCTTTTGGCTAAGGAGGGGAAGCGCTCTGAGATCTTCCGGGATTGTGGTGGGACCTCCGCGCCGGGCCCTTGGTCTATTCCTTTGTTCTTCACTTTCTTGTCATTTTCTTGCAGGAGCGGAGTAGGTGCGCGACCACCCCTTTCCCCAAGGGTCGAACTCCACGGAGATCGATTTCTCGGTTTCAACATTTTGATGCGGTGAGCGTGGAGAGTGGTCAGCAGAGAAAATCTTCTGCAGGTTCGATGACCGGAGAAGAAGGACAGGCAGGGGCAACTCGCCACCCCCTCCCCCGCCCCCAGCGCCGGGTGTGCCAGCGGAGCTCAGGGAGGAGATCCTCGGGCTCGTCAGGACAGCACTCGGCATGCGAGCTGAGAGCGCGACACCAGCAGTCCCGGTGGTCGCCGCTCCCGCACTCGGCGACGACGCGCCGCTCAGGAGACTAGGGAAGGAGCCCGCCGAGAGGGGCGAGCGCGAGTTCCAGGGGCGAGTCCTATTCCCGGGCTCGACTGTCGAGTACCACTTCGGCGAGACAGCAGGGAGGGAGTTCCCACCTCGCCCGGCTGAGGGGGGGGGAGCCCCTTCAGCGAGTTCGTCTCTTCAGCCCCAGTTCCAGAGGGGTTCCGTGAGCCGGAGATGTCCTATTTTTCCAGGAGAGGAGACCCGGTCCACCACATCCAGTGGTTTGAGGACATGGTCTCTATCCGACAAATGTCGGATAGCTTTAAGTGCAGACTCTTCGCCATCACCCTCAGGGAGAAGGCAAGAGAGTGGTTCCACTAACTCCCGACCGGGTCCGTCTACTGCTTCGAGGACCTGCGACGGGGGTTCATGTTGAGATTCACCACTTCCAAGAAGAGGAAGAAGGAGGCGGAGTCTTTGTTCCGCATCAAGCAGAGGGCGGGGGAAACTCTGGGAAGCTATCTGGACAGGTTCCAGGAGGAACTGTCCCAAGTACAGGAGATGCCAGGACACACCATGATGGTGGCCTTCACCCTGGGTCTCCAGTTTGGGTTCTTCGCGATGGAACTGAAGAGATCACCTCCAGTGTCTTTTGAGGCACTCCTGGAGAGGGCGGGCAGGGAGGCAGATATGGAGGCAGTGCACCCGGAGTTTGCGCGGAGGTTGGCCAAGTGGGCCGTGGAGGAGGAGAGGCCAAGGGGTGGCCGAACTCAGGAGGAAAGGAGGGCTGAACCCCGGCAGAGGGAGCAGCCACAGCAGCAACCACAACCCAGGTGGGGGCGTCCGGAGTAGACCCACCGTTTGGGATGGAGACCGGAGTGGCAGGACTAGGCACCACGGAGGGGTTATCAGGGAGGAGATAACTGCCAAGGTGGCCGAGGGCAGTTCAACCCCCAGGGGGTAGGCAGGGCCAGAGACCCCCTCTCCCCGACTAGGAGGAGACAATGACAATTGCCATGAGAGGGAGGAGAAAAGGGCAGTTGAGGAGAAGAAGGGAGGTCAGGGTGGACATGCCCTATTGTGATTTTCATCAAGAGGAAGGGCACCTCACATCCATCTGCCCGGAGTTCCTCGAGATGAGAGGAAACAGGGAGCAACAATAACAAAACCATCAGGAAGTGCAGATAGAGGAGATCCAGCCTCGGGTGGAAGAGGATCGGTGTGAGGACCGGGTTATTTGGGCACCCGAGGAAGGATTGGAGCGATCCACGGTAGGGCTGGGATCGAGGCTTCCCGTATTTCAAGCCTCCACACCATGTACCGTAGGAGTGTTGGCTCCACGTCCCAGTCCACGCCTCCGGATGAGAAAATCATCTTCTCTAGGGAGGATATGCCAGGTCACGAGGACCCCTTTTGCGATGCGCTGGTCATCAAGACAGCCATCGAGGATTTTACCGTCTCCCGGATCCTCGTCGACAACGGGAGCTCAGTCAACGTAATCTTCAAGAGGGCGTTCGATGCGATGATAGTAGAGGCCAGAAGGGTGTTGGCCTCGGACGGGCCCCTGTTCGGCTTCTCAGGAGAGAGGAAAGAAGTCGAGGGAGGAGTGGGACTCCACGTCACTCTGGGGGGGGGGGGCAGTCCCGTAACTGCAAGTTCGTCATCGTAGACGCCCCCAACAATTACAGTGCCATCTTCGAAAGGCCCCTCATCAGCGCCTTCCGCTGCGTCCCCTCGTCCTTCCACCAGTGCCTAAAGTTCAACATCGAGGGGGTCCAGATCCGGGTCCGAGGAGACCCTAAGGAGGCAAGGGAGTGCTACGTCGCGGCAGTGAACTCCATCTCTTGGCTGGAGGGGGCCGAGGAGATGGGGCGGAGGTTTGAGGAGGTGGAGCAGGAAGCTGGCGGAGAAGAGATGAAGGTTGAGGAGTGTCGCGCCCAGGCGGAGGTCGCGGAAGAGGCCCGAGAGCCGGCCGAGGTAATGACCGTGGAAGAAGCTGAGGAAGGGATCCTCACCCCCGGAGGGGGAGGTACTGAGGAATGGGGGGAGCAGTCTCGTCTGGAGGCAACAGAGGAGGTGGTGGAGATGGAGGTTCTCACCATCGGAGGAAGGGTGGTGAAGGTCCGCATCAGTGGAGGACTGACCCCGGAGGCTCAGGGCAGGATGCTTGAATGCATCCAGAAGAATATGGACGTCTTCGCCTGGAGTGCCGCAGAGATGCCGGGGATCGACCCCAACGTGGCTTGCCATCGCCTCAACCTTGACCCGGAGGCTCGCCCCATCCAGCAGAAGAAGAGGTCCATCGCGGACAAGCTCGCCGAGCCCATCAGGGAGGAAGTCGCCAAGCTCCTCAAGGCTGGCTTTGTATCCGAAATCCAATACCCTGGCTGGGTCTCCAACGTAGTAATGGTTAAAAAAGGAGACGGCCGGTGGAGGATGTGCATTGACTTTTCTCTTCTTAATAAATCATGCCCGAAAGATTGTTATCCCTTGCCTCGGATCGACGCGCTGGTTGACTCAGCCGTCAGATTCTCTATAATGAGTTTTTTGGATGCTTTTTCAGGTTATCACCAAATTAGAATGCACCCCCCGACGTCAAAGATGTCTCGTTCATCACAGGGGATGGATGCTATTGCTATAAAATGATGCCTTTCGGGCTAAAAAATTCGGGGGCGACCTATCAAAAAATGATGGATAGGGTCTTCCGGGAGCAGAAGGGGAGAAATCTGGAGGTGTACGTGGACGACCTCATGATCAAAAGTCTGGACGTCGATTCCCACCTCCGGGACTTGGAGGAGACTTTTGCCACTCTCCGCGAATACAAGATGAGGTTGAACCCCCGGAAGTGTACCTTCGGGGCAAGCAGGGGGAAGTTCCTGGGGCATCTCCTCACCCCTGCTGGTGTGGAGCCTAATCCAGATAAGGTGAGGGCGATCGTGGAACTAAGGTCACCGCGAAATGCTAAGGAGGTACATCGGTTGACAGGGAAGTTGGCAGGGTTGAGCAGGTTCCTCTCCCGGGCTGGGGAGAGGTGCTCCTCGTTTTTCAAAACCTTGAGAGGGGGTCGGAAGTTTGAATGGACCTCGGAGTGCGAGGAGGCATTCCAGGCCTTAAAGAAACAGCTAACTCAGGCTCCCCTGCTCCGAGGGCCCAAAGGGGGGAGGACTTATTTTTGTATCTGGGGGTCGGGGCGGAAGCCTTGAGCTTGGTTTTTGTTAAAAGTAGCGAACAAACGACTAGAGCAGAGAACAAACAACTAGAAAACAAGCCGGAACTTTGAATAATTGAAATTTTATTATCCAAAAAGATATCATTTACAAAGGTATGACCTCCCTTTTATAGAATGGAGGAGAGAGAGAAGAATACAAACTAACAATGTGGGACTAAAGCTATACAACAGATCTGCGCGGCTAGAATAAGAGACCGGAACAGGCCGCGCGGTTAGACAATGTTCTAACCGCTCGGCAATACCAGAACCAAGAGAGAGATGCGGTAGGAGACTGCTAGACCGGCCGGTTTCCAAGCCGCCGGAGATAATCCGTCAGACCGCCGGATACCACACAGCAACAGTCTGGAAATCAACCCGCCAACCTCAATCCGCCAGACCGCCCGGTTAACAACCCGCCATGCTCAAACCGGCAGACCGCCCGGTCTCATACTTCGACACTCCCCCTCAAGCTGGAGCATAAATATCAATCATGCCCAGGTTGTCACAAATGTGAAAGAAGGAAGTAGAAACCGGCTTGGTGAAGATATCAGCCAACTCTTTGTCGGAGGTGACGAACGGAGTGCAAATCTGTTTCTTCAAGACCTCTTCTCGGATGAAATGGCAGTCGACCTCTATATGTTTCGTTCTCTCATGGAAGACCGGATTTTTGGATATGTATATAGCAGCTTTGTTGTCACAGAACATAGGCAGAGGATAATTGTAGACCTCTCCTAGGTCAAGCATGAGAGCCCGCAACCATTTTAACTCACACGTGGTTGACGTCATACTCCGGTATTCGGCTTCTGTACTGGACCTTGAGACAACAGACTGCTTCTTGCTCTTCCAGCTCACAAGATTACCTCCAACAAATGTGCAGAAACCCGATGTAGATTTACGGTCACCTTTATCATCCGCATAGCTTGAGTCTGAGTAGGCTTCAACTCTCAGATGACCATGCTTCTGAAAGAGTAGCCCTTTCCCTGGTGCTGCTTTGACATACTCTAGTATCTTCAAGGTAGACTGAAGATGACATTCCCTGGGAGCTTGCATGAACTGACTGACCTTGCCTACAGCATAGGCGATATCGGGTCTGGTCACCGTGAGATAAATGAGTTTGCCCACCAGACGTCTATACCTCGTGGCATCGGATATAAGAGGCGAGTCATCTGTCCATGTTTTGTCTTCTCCAGTGGCCATGGGATACCGGGCCGGTTTGGCCCGGTCAATCCTGCCTCTTGTAGAAGATCAAGCGCATACTTCCGTTGGGAGAGAACCAACGAGTCGGGCTTCCGAGAGATTTCTATTCCCAAAAAATATTTCGGGGAGCCCATATCCTTCGTGACAAGGTGTTGACGGAGGTGTTTCTTTGTCATGTCCACCCCAGCCTGGTCATCACCGGTAAGAAGGATATCATCCACATACACCGCCAAAACCACAAGGCCAGATGCGGTTTTGCGAATAAACAATGAGTGATCGGCGGAACTTCTTGCAAAGCCAATTGCAGCTACAATGCCACTAAACTTGTCAAACCACGCCCGAGGGCTCTGCTTTAGGCCGTAGATGGCCTTCTTCAACTGGCATACTCGTGTCTCCCCCTGAGCAACATACCTTGGAGGTTGCTCCATATAGACGTCCTCCTGAAGATCCCCATACAAAAAAGCATTCTTGACATCAAGTTGAGAAATTTCCCACTCCCTGTTGACGGCCACAGAAAGAAGAACCCGGATAGTGCTGAGGCGAGCAACCGGAGAGAAAGTGTCAAAATAGTCAACTCCATAAGTCTGAGTAAAGCCTTTGGCCACCAGTCGGGCCTTGTAACGATCCACAGTGCCGTCCGGGCGAAACTTCACAACGAACACCCAGCGGCAGCCAACCACATCAGTACCGATTGGTGGAGGAACAAGGGTCCAGGTACCTCTTTCAGTAAGAGTGGCAATTTCCTCATCCATGGCAGATTTCCAATGAGGAATAACAAGAGCCTCCTGGTAAGTGCGGGGAGTGGTAGTAGCTGAGATGGCCAAAGCAAAGCACCTGCGAGAGGGAGTAAGCCGATCATAGGAAACAACAGCCGCAAGCGGGTGTTGGGTACACGCCCGCACCCCTTTGCGAAGGGCAATGGGAAGATCCAGGTCGTCTTGTGCCTCAGGGACCGGAGCATCCGTGGCAGAGAAGGCTGGCCCGGGACTAGAGAGAGACGGATGCGGAGAGGAAGGAGGGGAGATAATAGGGAGAGGAGGAGATGGCATAGGAGGGGAGACGTCGACATGTGTGGAAGGCTCACAGAGAGATGGAGGAGAGTCAGAGACAGCAGGAGGAGGTGAAGATGGGAAAGAAAAGTAGGATGCATTTTCAAAGAAGGTGACGTCTGCGGAAACAAACTGTTTGCGCAGAACGGGATCAAAGCAACAGTAGCCTTTTTGAGTTGTCGAGTAACCCAAAAAGACACATTTGGTGGAGCGGGGGGAAAGCTTGTCGCGGGTAGCAGACGGAGCATGCACAAAGGCCGTGCACCCAAAGATACGGAGAGGAAGAGGAAAGGGTTCCTTGCTCGGGTAGAGAATGGAGAAGGGGGTCTTGCCGTGAAGAACAGAAGAGGGAATGCGATTGATGAGATAGCAGGCAAGAAGAACAGCATAGCCCCAGTAGGAGCGAGGCACCTGCATCTGTGTCATCAGAGTGCAAGCAATATTGAGGAGATGACGATTTTTACGTTCCGCCACCCCATTTTGTTGGGAGGTGTAAACACAGCTGGTCTGATGAATAAGACCATGTTGCATACAAAAAGATGAAAACTCATGACTGAGATATTCTTTAGCATTATCAGAGCGCAAAACTTTAATAGAAATAGCAAACTGAGTTTTAATCATATTATAAAAAGATTGCCATACAGATAAGAGTTCAGAGCGGTCTTTTAAAAGATACACCCAGGTACATCTGGAGAAATCATCAATAAAAGTTACAAAGTAAAAACTACCCCGACCAACGGTGGGAGTAGGAGCAGGACCCCAGATATCAGAATGAATGAGATCAAAAGGGCGGGAGGAACCACGGCCTTGCTTCGGCGGGAAGGAAGAGAGGTGATGCTTGCCAAGCTGACACGCATCACAGTTGAGCGGAGGACTGGTTTGAGGTAAGTGGGGAAGAAGCTGACGAAGAATCCGAGGAGGAGGATGGCCAAGGCGAAGATGCCATTGAAGCAGATCAGTAGACGAGGAAGAGAAGGCGGACAGAGCGGAAACATTGTCGAGGAAGTAGAGGCCGCCGCTCTCAGTCCCAGTAGCAATCGTCCGTTGGGTCCTCGGGTCCTGAAAGCAACAAGAAGTAGGAGTAAATAATACAGAGCACTGAAGTTGCTTGCATAAAGTAGTAACGGAGAGTAAATTGCAAGGGAACTTCGGGACATAGAGAGTGTCCGCTAAGCGAAGCGAGGGAGTGACTTGAACCATGCCCGTCCCATGAACTGGGGAAGGCGAACCATCCGCAACTAGGACCGGGGGTAACCGATCATGCGTCTCTAGGAGAGAGAAGCAGTGAGGGTTTCCGGTCATGTGATTTGTAGCACCAGAGTCAATCAGCCATTTACCTTGGGTAACGACGTGTGCACTACCTGAGGTGGTGGCCACAGAAGCAGATGGCCGAGAGGAGGCGGAGGTTGAGGAAGAAGTATCACCAGAGGGACGAAGATGAGGATGTTTCTGCCAGCAGCGGTCAACAGAGTGGCCGGTACGACCGCAGTGAGAGCAGAGGAATCTTGACGGACCGCGCGTGCCAGATTGGCTGCGACCACTATTGCCACCCCGCTGGACTTGGTGAGCATAGGAGTCCGGTGGAGGAGGGGAGGACAATAGAGGACGTTGGAGCAGTGAAGTAACAGCGGCGATGCGAGCCGCGGTGGCATCCAAGGTGGGAGACTCGGCTTCGCCCAAGATCTGCTGGCGGATCATATCAAAGGATTCAGGAAGCCGTAGAAGATAACAAACAACCAGGAGTTCCTGGAAGTGTTTGTGCTGTTCGGCCAAGTCCGCGGAGAAGGGGCGATTCTGGAGGATTTCGGCTCCAAGAGCCTGAACTTGCTGATAAGCCGCAGCAGGAGACAATGAAGGGCGAGCGAAGAGATCCGCGTAGAGAGTATAAATGCGGGATGTCTGGGCCCCCTTTGAGTAGAGAGCAGCAAGGTGAAGCCACGCGGTCTTGACCGTCTCATCATGGCGTATGACAGGAAGACATTCATCGGAGAGGCTGTTAGCCAACCACGTGCGGACAAGCGCATCACTGGCATCCCAGTCATCAAATTCAGCAGAGTCTGAGGGAGGAGGGTCATCGGTGAGGTGATGACGTTTGCGCTGAGAGCGAAGAAGAAATGTGAAAGAGACACTCCAATCCGGATAGTTGGAGCCAACAAGTTTAGAAACCGTGCCAAGGTTGCCAGAGGGAGTAGGAAGCGGCGCCGGAGTGGCGATAGGAGTGGTGGTGGTGGAGGTTTCAGAAAGGGCCATAGGAGAAAACTGCGAGAAGCCGCGCGGTTAGAAGATAAGCCGTGCGGATAGAAAGAAGAAGAACTGCGGCGGTCACGATGATAGACACCAGCGGCCAGAGAAGCCACGACCAAGCCGCAGGTCCAAGGCGGGGAAGAGGTCGAACGGCTAGAAGATAGACCGCGCGAACAGACAAGGCGAATAAAGCAGCAGGTCGCGACGAACAAGGAGATAGGTCGCTGCGACTGAAAGGCAGGAGAAAGAGGACGCGCGGACAGGGCGCAAACAGCGAGAACAGGTCGCGAGAAGAAGGGGCAAGCCGCACGGACAGGGCGCACAGAATCAGGAGGAGAAGATCGAGTCCTCTGATACCATGTTAAAAGTAGCGAACAAACGACTAGAGCAGAGAACAAACAACTAGAAAACAAGCCGGAACTTTGAATAATTGAAATTTTATTATCCAAAAAGATATCATTTACAAAGGTATGGCCTCTCTTTTATAGAATGGAGGAGAGAGAGAAGAATACAAACTAACAATGTGGGACTAAAGCTATACAACAGATCTGCGCGGCTAGAATAAGAGACCGGAACAGGCCGCGCGGTTAGACAATGTTCTAACCGCTCGGCAATACCAGAACCAAGAGAGAGATGCGGTAGGAGACCGCTAGACCGGCCGGTTTCCAAGCCGCCGGAGATAATCCGTCAGACCGCCGGATACCACACAGCAACAGTCTGGAAATCAACCCGCCAACCTCAATCCGCCAGACCGCCCGGTTAATAACCCGCCATGCTCAAACCGGCAGACCGCCCGGTCTCATACTTCGACAGTTTTAGTTCGGGAATAGGGGAAGAAGCAACTCCCCATTAATTATGTGAGTCGGGTACTGAGGAAGGCCGAGCTTCGATATCCCATCTTGGAGAAGCTGACCTTCGCCCTAATCATCTCGGGCCGGAGGCTCCGACCTTATTTTCAGGCACACTCGATCCGAGTGGTGACTGATCACCCTCTCCACAGCATCTTCGAGGGGGTGGAGCATTCAGGCAGGTTGGCCAAATGGTCGGTGGAACTGAGCGAGTTCGACATCTCCTTCGTTCCCCGCCTCTCGATCAAGGCCCAAGCTATGGCTGATTTCCTAGCAGATTATGTGGTCGAGGTGGCGGAGGAGCAACTCACTCGTCTGGTCCCTTGGAAAGTCATGGTGGACGGTGCCTCAGGGAGACATTCTTTGGGGGTTGGAGTCATCTTGGAAAGTCCCCAGGGGACAAGAATCGAACAAACCGTGGTAATACATTTCATTATCACTAATAATCAGGCCGAATACGAAGCTGTAATCTCAGGTCTGCGCCTAGCAAGGGAGTTGGAGGTACATGACGTGGAGGTCCTCACTGACTCCATGGTAGTGGCTTCCCAGATCAATGGGGAGTTTGAGGCCAGGGAGCCTACTCTGCAGTTCTATCTTACAAAAGTGAAAGGAATTATCGGGACCTTCCAGACCTTCTCCATCAAGCACGTGCCTCGAGAGGAAAATGAGCAGGCAGACCAACTGGCAAATCACGGCCCCAGGGTGGGGGGCACCATCAAAGATCTCTTCCGACCTTCCATCGAGGAGGGGGAACTAATCGAGGTGGAGCAGCACCCATCATGGATGGACCCCTTTGTCACCTTTCTGTCCACAGGAGAGTACCCGGAGGGGATGGACCGAAGAGGGCTCAAACACAAGGAAGCATACTACCTCCTGCGCGACGGGAAGTTGTACCTCAAGACCCTCTCGGGGATGCTGGATCGTTGCGTGGCCAAAAGGGAGGTGCATAACATTTTGGAAGAGGTCCATTCCGGCGAGTGTGGAAGTTATTCGGGGAGCCGGACCTTGGAAGGGAGATTCATCAGGCAGGGGTACTTCTGGCCCACCCTTGGTCAGGATGCGGCCGAATTCGCGAAAAAATGTCATAAGTGCCAGCTCTATGCCCCGCTCCAGTTACAGCCGGCTCGGAGACTAAGAAGCATCATGGAACCATGACCCTTCGCCATATGGGATTTGGACCTCGTAGGGCCTTTTCCTCTGGCCAGCGGGAAGAGAAGGTTTCTGATGGTCATGATCGATTATTTTTCTAAGTGGTTGGAGGTGAAGGCTCTAGCCAAGGTGACCTCCCAGGTGATCAGGAATTTTATCTGGGGGGAGCTCATCTGTAGGCATGGGTTACCACAGGCTATCGTCACGGACAACGGGCCTCAGTTCGCCAGCATAGAATTCATTCGCTTCTGCGAACAACTGGGAATTGACCTTCGATTCGCCTCTATCCACCACCCCAAGAGCAACGGGCAGGTGGAGGCGGCCAACAAAATAATCGTGAAACTCTTGAAAAATAAAGTAGAAAATCTGAGGGGGAGCTGGGTGGAGCAACTTCCTTCAGTCCTTTGGGCCCTGAGGACCACTCCCAATACGGCCACAGGAGAGACGCCTTTTAAACTTTCTCATGGCAGCGAAGCCGTCCTACCCGTCGAGTTCGAGGTCCAGACATCCCGGGTCGCCGAGACGGAGGCTGGAAGGGAAGAGTGGAGATCAGAAAATGAGGAGGAGCTTAGACTCTCCCTTGATATGGTGGAGGAGCTACGTGACTTGTCCACCGTTAGGAAGGAGGAGGCCAAGCGGAGGATGGCCAAGTACTTCGACAAGCACATTCGTGTCAAGCAGTTCGCGAAAGGATACCTTATCCTGAAGAAAGTGGACGCGGCAGGGAGATCGGCCGCTGTGGGAAAACTCCATCTCAATTGGGAGGGCCCTTACATTGTACAGGAGGTCTTAAAATCAGGGGGGTATCGCCTTCAGGATGTAAAGGGGATACCCTCAGCCACACTTGGAGTGGCGATGATCTGAAACGTTTTTACCCTTGAAAATATTGTAGGTACTCTTATTTCAGGAATAAAAATGAATCTCATTATCATATCTTGTGCTTTTGCAAAACTATGATGGCAGGAGGGCTCGCGATTTGAAGACCAAGAGGCAAATGTTTCTAAGTCTTCTCGCTCTGGGGTTAGCTCTCGTCACTCCCCTGCCAGGCTTCCACCTTGTTGGCACGACTGAGTTTCGATGGACATCGCTATGACTTTGGGGATGAGCCCATTGGATGTTCAACACCAGCACTCAGGCTCTCACCTACCTGATTGGCCCGGTGGTAGCACCCGGGAAAGGCAAATGTTTCTAAGTCTTCTTGCTCTGGGGTTAGGTCTCGTCACTTCCCTTCCAGGCTTCCACCTAGTTGGCACGGCTGAGTTTTGATGGACATAGCTATGACCCTGGGGCTGAGCCCGGAGGATGTTCAACACCCGCCCTCAGGCTCTCACCTAGCTGACTGGCCCGGTGGTAGCACCCGGGAGAGGCAAATGTGGCTAAGTCTTCTCGCTCTAGGGGTAGGTCTTGTCACTCCCCTGCCAGGCTTCCACCTAGTTGGCACGGCTGAGTTTCGATGGACATCGCTATGACCGTGGGGCTGAGCCCGGAGGATGTTCAACGCCCGCCCTCAGGCTCTCACCTAGCTGACTGGCCCGGTGGTAGCACCCGGGAGAGGCAAATGTTTCTAAGTCTTCCCGCTCTGGGGTTAGGTCACGTCACTCCCCTGCCAGGCTTCCACCCAGTTGACACGACTGAGTTTCGATGTACATCGCTATGACCCTGGGGCTGAGCCCGGAGGATGTTCAACACTCGCCCTCAGTCTCTCACCTAGCTGATTGGCCCGGTGGTAGCACCCGGGAAAGGCAAATGTTTCTAAGTTTTCTCGCTCTGGGGTTAGGTCTCGTCACTCCCCTGCCAGGCTTCCACCCAGTTGGCACGGCTGAGTTTCAATGGACATCGCTATGACCCTGGGGCTGAGCCCGGAGGATGTTCAACACCCGCCCTCAGGCTCCCACCTAGCTGATTGGCCCGGTGGTAGCACCCGGGAAAGGTAAATGTTTCTAAGTCTTCTCGCTCTGGGGTTAGGTATCGTCACTCCCCTTCCAAGCTTCCACCTAGTTTGCACGACTGAGTTTTGATGGGCATCGCTATGACCCTGGGGCTGAGCCCGGAGGATGTTCAACACCCGCCCTCAGGCTCTCACCTAGCTGATTGGCCCGATGGTAGCACCTAGGAAAGACAAATGTTTCTAAGTCTTCTCGCTCTGGGGTTAGGTCTCGTCACTCCCCTGCCAGGCTTCCACCTAGTTGGCACGGCTGAGTTTCGATGGACATCGCTAAGACCCTGGGGCTGAGCCCGGAGGATGTTCAACACCCGCCCTCAGGCTCTCACCTAGCTGACTGGCCCGGTGGTAGCACCCAGGAGAGGCAAATGTTGCTAAGTCTTCTCGCTCTAGGGGTAAGTCTCGTCGTTCCCCTGCTAGGCTTCCACTTAGTTGGCACAGCTAAGTTTCGATGGACATCGCTATGACCCTGGGGCATAGCTCGGAGGATGTTCAACACCCGCCCTCAGGCTCTCACCTAGCTGACTGACCCGGTGTTAGCACCCGGGAGAAGCAAATGTTTCAAAGTCTTCCCGCTCTTGGGTTAGGTCTCGTCACTCCCCTGTCAGGCTTCCACCTAGTTGGCACGGCTGAGTTTCGATGGACATCGCTATGACCCTGGGGCTGAGCCCGGAGGATGTTCAACACCCGCCATCAGGCTCTCACCTAGCTAATTGGCCCGGTGGTAGCACCCGGGAAAGTCAAATGTTTCTAAGTCTTCTCGCTCTGGGATTAGGTCTCGTCACTCCCCTGCTAGGCTTCCACCCAGTTGGCACGACTGAGTTTCGATGGACATCGCTATGACCGTAGGGCTGAGCCCGGAGGATGTTCAACACCCGCCCTCAGGCTCTCACTTAGCTGATTGGCCCGGTGATAGCACCCGGGAAAGGCAAATGTTTCTAAGTCTTCTCGCTCTGGGGTTATGTCTCGTCACTCCCCTGCCAGACTTCCACCTAGTATGCACGACTGAGTTTCGATGGACATCGCTATGCCCTGGGGATGAGCCCGGAGGATGTTCAACACCCGCCCTCAGGCTCTCACCTAGCTGACTGGCCCGGGGGTAGCACCCGGGAGAGGCAAATGTTGCTAAGTATTCTCGCTCTAGGGGTAGGTCTCGTCACTCCCCTGCCAGGCTTCCACCTAGTTGGCACAGCTGAGTTTCGATGGACATCGCTATGACCCTAGGGCTGAGCCCGGAGGATGTTCAACACCCGCCCTCAGGCTCTCACCAAGCTGACTGGCCCGGTTGTAGCACCCGGGAGAGGCAAATGTTTCTAAGTCTTCTCGCTCTTGGGTTAGGTCTCGTCACTCCCCTGCAAGGCTTCCACCTAATTGGCACGACTGAGTTTCGATGGACATCGCTATGACCGTGGGGCTGAGCCCGGAGGATGTCCAACACCCGCCCTCAGGCTCTCACCTAGCTGACTGGCCCGGTGGTAGCACCCGGGAGAGGCAAATGTTTCTAAGTTTTCTCGCTCTGGGGTTAGGTCTCGTCACTCCCCTGCCAGGCTTCCACCTAGTTGGCACGACTTTGTTTTGATGGACATCGCTATGACCCTAGGGCTGAGCCCGGAGGATGTTCAACACCCGCCCTCAGGCTTTCACCTAGCTGACTGGCCCGGTGGTAGCACCCGGGAGAGGCAAATATTGCTAAGTCTTCTCGCTCTAGGGGTAGGTCTCGTCACTCCCCTGCCAGGCTTCCACCCAGTTGGCACGGCTGAGTTTCGATGGACATCGCTATGACCCTGGGGCTGAGCCCGGAGGATGTTCAACACCCGCCCTCAGGCTCTCACCTAGCTGACTGGCCCGGTTTTAGCACCCGGGAGAGGCAAATGTTTCTAAGTCTTCTCGCTCTTGGGTTAGGTCTCGTCACTCCCCTGCAAAGCTTCCACCTAGTTGGCACGGCTGAGTTTCGATGGACATCGCTATGACCCTGGGGCTGAGCCCGGAGGATGTTCAACACCCGCCCTCAGGCTCTCACCTAGCTGACTGGCCCGGTGGTAGCACCCGGGAGAGGAAAAGGTTTCTAAGTCTTCTCGCTCTGAGGTTAGGTCTCGTCATTCCCCTGCCAGGCTTCCACCTAGTTGGCATGGCTGAGTTTCGATGGACATCGCTATGACGCTGGGGCTGAGCCCAGAGGATGTTCAACACCCGCCCTCAGGCTCTCACCTAGGCTACTGGCCCGGTGGTAACATCCGGGAGAGGCAAATGTTTTTAAGTCTTCCCGCTCTGGGATTAGGTCTCGTCACTCCCCTGCCAGGCTTCCACCCAGTTGGCACGACTGAGTTTCGATGGACATCGCTATGACCCTGGGGCTGAGCCCGGAGGATGTTCAACACCCGCCCTCAGGCTCTCACCTAGCTGATTGGCCCGGTGGTAGCACCGGGAAAGGTAAATGTTTCTAAGTCTTCTTTCTCTGGGGTTAGGTCTCGTCACTCCCCTGCTAGGCTTCCACCTAGTTGGCACGGCTGAGTTTCGATGGACATCGCTATGACCCTGGGGCTGAGCCCAGAGGATGTTCAACACCCGCCCTCAGGCTCTCACCTAGCTGACTGGCCCGGTTGTAGCACCCGGGAGAGGCAAATGTTTCTAAGTCTTCTCGCTCTTGGGTTAGGTCTCGTCACTCCCCTGCCATGCTTCCACCTAGTTGGCACGGCTGCGTTTCGATGGACATCACTATGACCCTGGGGCTGAGCGCGGAGGATGTTCAACACCCGCCCTCAGGCTCTTACATAGCTGACTGGCCCGGTAGTAGCACCCGGGAGAGACAAATGTTTCTAAGTCTTCCCGCTCTGGTGTTAGGTCTCGTCACTCCCTGCCAGTCTTCCACCTAGTTGGCACGGCTGAGTTGGTCCGAAAAAAGCACTCAGGGGCGAGCTCGCCAGCCAAGACGGCGAGTTCGAGATATCCTTCCCCCTCCAGCTCGCTACTAAGGAATTCCTGGTCCCGTCTTAGACTCAGGGGGGGCAGTTCTCTCAAGCGAGTCTGACCTCGCCGCAAGCACCGGTAACATCAGTGAGTCCGGCTATGGTCGGCGCCTATGGTCTCGCCGCAAGCGTTGGTCCTAACTTAAAAGCACCCTATAGACGAGGTCGGACTCGGCAGGATCGCCTAAAGGGGTATCACGTGTGCGGGTACAGTGTCGCAAGTAAGCTTAAAAAGTAGATGGAAAAATTGTGCAAAAATTGTTTTGTTTTACTATTATAATTACAAGGTGAGGCTTGCCTTGACAAGATACAAGGGAAAAAGAAAACAAAAATGGAGGAGCCCAGTCAGCTCTCGTCTTCCTCCCCTATACGGCGATCCTCCTCGCCGCCGAGCCGTGTGTCCTTCTCTTCCACCCCCGCGAAGAGCGAGTCGAAGCTGTCTTCCTTATCGCTGAGCGGGCTGGGTGGGAACAAGGTCGGCAGGAGATCCCGAACGGTGACTCCTTCGCAGCCTTCCGCCAGAATCCCCGTCCCCCTCATGGCCTTCAGGAGGCACTCGGCAGACTCAATGGAGTTGACTCGCAGCCGCTCCGCGACATCAGTCTCGCCAAAGACCCGAGGCCTCTTGTAGGGGAAGGGTGGCTCGCTGGCGCCTAGGGGAAGGAGAGCTTCAACCTGGCGGAGGACCTCGCCGTGGAGCTCCTTGTTCTTCTCCTTCAACCCCGCCACCTCCACCCTTAGTTGGGCAGCAACAGCCTCTTGCTCGCGAGAGCGCGTCTTCTGCTCGGCAAGCTGAGTTTCCCGCTCGGCAAGCTGAGCTTGCAGCTGAGCCACCTCGCGTCGCAGCGCGTTGGCGGTTTCGGCATCCTACGAGGCTAGAGTTCAGAACAAGCGCAAGAAGAATCCTTTCTAAGTAAGATAAGCAGAGATATCAAGTGATTACCAAGCCGCCGACAGATTTTGCGAGTAGAGCGTTGGTAAGGCCGAATCGCCTTTCTGCGTCGGCCGCGCTCTCCTTCGCCAGGTCGCGCTCCTACTCGGCGGTCAGCAATGCGTTGCTGAGCTGGAAGCTGCGACGGACCATCATATGATGAAGCACGAAGGCCCGCAGGTGGGCATGAAACCCCTCATGGCCGAGCTGGCGGGGGGTTAGCTCCTTGTACGACTCGGCACTGTCGCGGCCGTAGAGGCCAAAGCCGAAGGCGAAGGCATGGCCAGTAGGAGGCCGGCGAGCTCCCCAGGAGGGGGCGCGAGTAGAAATAGAGACTCGGTGGGCCCCCTCATCCCACTTCAGAATAGGCTCGCTAGTCGTATCTTTGC
Organism: Platanthera zijinensis; assembly: GCA_039513925.1. Lineage (NCBI taxonomy): Eukaryota > Viridiplantae > Streptophyta > Magnoliopsida > Asparagales > Orchidaceae > Platanthera > Platanthera zijinensis. Next base: position 18,740,087 of record CM077085.1, on the reverse strand, counting down.
TTCTTCCTCCCTTGCCGAAGTGAGGATGATCCTTCGGCAGGCCGGGCTCACGAAGGACGACATACTCGACAGAATCTGAGGGGGAAGGCCCATTCTTCTTCTTCTTCTCCCTTCGGGGGGAGGACGCTTCTTTCAGCGGACTCATCGGGGGCTCGTCGGAAGAAACCTCCGGCGAGCTCATGAACTTGACGGGCGATGAAGGGAGATGCAGCCGCCCACGCGAGACCACCTTAGCCTTTTTCTTCTTCGGGGCTGAAGGATCTTGGCGCGAGCTTGACCCCCCAAGCTCCAAGCGCTTCTTGCCGGGGGGTTGACCCCGCGCTTGTTCATCTCGGCAGGCCTCCGCCGCTTCCCGGGCCAGCTCCAGGGAATCAGAGAATATCCCCGGGTCGGCAAACGGCGGGTGCTCCGGCAGAATCCGCTCCCCTGCAGAAAAAGGCTTGGTCAGAAAAACTGAGTTTAACTTTGACAGAGCTCGCGAGAAGACAGGGCGAGGTATACCTTCACCGGGGAGAACGGGTTGAAGCGAGTCGAGGCCGCGGCGGAGGTAGGCGACCTCGAAGTCTTTGTGCAGGAAAAATTTATGGAGATCGGCGTCGCTGCTAGACAGGGAAGGAAGACGGTATATGTCCTCGCTTTTTTGCAGGGGAAGGAAGGGGATGTTGTCGAGCTCGCCTTTGATAAAGACGAGTCGGGTCATCCAGTTGTGGTTCTTGTTCGCGAGCTCGCGAACCTTTATGAGGGATCCGCCGAAGTAAGCGACCCCATCAGAGGTGGCCTTGTAGGAGAACAAATTACGGAAAACCATAAGGTTGAACTCGATCCGCTCTCGGCGGAGGAAACAGGCGAACTCACCCTCCAGGAAGGAGTTAATGGCCTCGTGCTCGGCGAGCCTGCGAGCCTAGAAGCCGGGAGGGACGAATTTAGCCGTGAATTCAGCGAGCTCTTCCTCGGTGATATGCCCCTTGAAGAAGCAGTGGTCGATGAAGTGCTGGGCGCACTTGGACCGGCCATCCGCGTAAGGGTTAGTCTTAACCATTCTCGCAAACGGAGGGAAGACGCGAGCTCGGGATGACGGAGGGGAGGCAAGGGTTCGGAAGCAATAAAAGCGTACCCAGGGGGTAGGTGAGAGGGCCTATTTATAGAAAAATAGAGTGAGTCGGGGAAGGGCGAGGACGAGCCGACCGATCAGCCCAGCTCCTCCACGCCGCCTCGCCACCCTCTGCTCACTGAATCCCGCGAGTTAGCCCGGTCCCAGAAGGGGGAATTCGAAAGGACACTTACCAGGATATTGAAATGCATCTACATGTATACAAGGTCACATAAAATTTGTTCAAATTATTACAGACAGGTGAATTGTTCAAAGCAAGGAAAAATAAAGACGCGAGGACCATGCGAGGGCGAGCGCGAGTACCGGTCGGCCGACAGAAGAGCCGTTCTATTCTCCCCGGTCTCGCCGGTCCGCCGTCGCAGATCGCCGCGCGTGGGGCTCGCGCAGCCGCCCCATGTTCCTATTCACCACCCGCAAGTTCTCATCAATCTCATCCATCAGCACTAAGGAAGATGCCTCCTCGAACGCAGAGCTGACCCCCGCCCTGTCCGTAAGTCGCGAGCACTCCCACCGCAGCTTGTTGTTGTCCTTCCGCAGGTCGTGGAGCTCGCGCACCAGTTTCTTGAGATCCTTCCGCTCCCGTTTTGCACGCTCAGGGCTGCCCAATTCGGGGTCCAGGAAGGCGTCCAGGGCGCTTGGAGAAGGGATAGGCGAGTAAGGAGGTCGATCCACGGACTCGCCGTCCTCAGTCCGGCCGAGAGGGTCTGCATAAAGAATTGAAAGACAGTTAGAAGAGTAGGCACCCCCAAAAACAGGAGTATAGAGTTGAAAACTTACCGCGCGAGCCTGGCTCCTCCGGGTTGACGCGAGGAGAGAAGTGGCACAGGTCCTTGCCACGTCCATGCAGAAATTCCTGATGGATGGGTCGATAACCGGGGACGGAGATATGCCCGGCGCCTTCCCCCACGACTATGGAATCCGGGGATGGTTGCCGAGAAGGGAGGTGACTCGGCGACGCTAACTTCTGCGAGTCCGGTTCCTTGGCCTCGGAACCCCTTTTCTGCGAGCTGTCAAGAGTGCTCTTAGCCCGCGGAGTGGATGCCTCGCCACCGTCCACCCGGTCGGGGGAGAGCGTCACAAGGTTTTTGTCAGGGGAACCGGAAGCCGACTGATTGGAGGAGCCAGCCCCGTCCCCCAAGACCACTGTGAGATCGGCTAGATTAGGTTCGGCCCCCGGAGGAAAGGGTTTCGCCCTCTTGGCCGAGCCGAAATCAGCAAATCGGCGAGCAGGAACCTCTAGGCTGGTCAAGCCCGCAGCTTGAGCTGCGATCTCCTCGCGGGAGCATGCGAGTCGCTCTAGGACTTCCTTGGGAAGCGGCATCTTAGCAAAACTCCAGGAAGGGCAAAGGTCAGTCAGATGCGTAGGGGTACATATATATAGCTATTTGTGGGGTCTACCAGAAGATTCTTTTTTTAACACATGCCCCTCACTCGCCGAATCCTGCGGGGTTTGATGTATCTTTCCGAGGTTGTCCCAACCTCGCAAAGAGCGGAGATTGTGTACAATCTCGTATCCGCTGAGTGGGTCCGCGGGAGCCAGACCGGCCGGTCCAGACCGCCTCACGGCCCGGGTAGGGTTTTCTGCCGAGCTCGAGCTCGACAAATCGTCGTGCCGAGCTCGGGGATCGTCGGGCCGAGCTCAGGGTTTTTGGAGTTGAGCCCAGTCGCTTACTCGCCAGGGGGCAAGGGTCGAGCCCGCTCTCGCCGAAGCGGAGGTGCTCGCCAGGCGAGCTCGCACTCGCCATTGGCCGAGCAGAAGCGGGGAGTGCAAGCCCTATCGAGCTCTCGCCGCCTTGGCCGAGTAGGGCATCCAGTGGCCATCCCGCCCCCAGTGGTCTGCCCCTAGCCTCTCATAACAGCGGAGTTTGGCTGTTGGCAGGCCAGCCCAAGGGGCTTTCAGTAATTTCAGACCAGCAGAGGTAGGCTATTTGCATGCCGTTTTCAGTTTTCTATAAATAGGACCCAAGGGGTACCTCAGGAACACACTTACTTGTCTCCCAGTCTCTTCGTGCTTTCTGAGGTATCTTAGCCCGACTTTTGGCTAAGGAGGGGAAGCGCTCTTAGATCTTCCGGGATTGTGGTGGGACCTCCGTGCCGGGCCCTTGGTCTAGTCCTTTGTTCTTCACTTTCTTGTCGTTTTCTTGCAGGAGCGGAGTAGGTGCGCGACCACCCCTTTCCCCAAGGGTCGAACTCCACGGAGACCGATTTATCAGTTTCAACATGTTCAACACAGATCTACAACTTTCGTGTTGAACACTTTTCCTAAAAATGCATGTACAAGACGTATTTCCAAAGGACGTGATAAATTAGGAGAAAACATAGTGCGACTAGCCAAAACTGTAGTGCGAATAACAATCACGATAAATAATCATGCGAGTAGCCAAAAATGGCTAGTCTAACAGAGAGATACCTTCTCGAGAAGCTGAATGGAGCGTGGGCGCCGGAAGTGTCCTTGGCGGCCAAACCGAATGCCTTCCGATGATCCTTCTCCTCCATCGCCGCCTTCGTGCCATTCTCGATAGCCGCCATCTCCTCTTCGAGAAGCCTTTGATCGGGCGAACAATTTGAGCAAAGAGGGGAAAGTGGAAGAGACGCAGATTTCTCTTCAATGGAGGCGGTTGAGTGTGCAGGGCAATCCAGCGGAGGCCATTTCCCTTTTATAGGGATTAGGGAGGGGGGCTTTGCTCTGCTAATAGGCAATTATTTTAATTAGAATATATATGTATATATAGGGCTTGGAGAGTATACACTCGCGCTATAATAGAATTTATAGCGCAAATCCGAAATATTTGGATTTTGGGGGTATAAACAGTTTCATTTGAAAAAGTGATCAACATGAAAGTTGTAGATCTCAGATCTACAACTTTCATGTTGATCACTTTTTCAAATGAAGCCGTTTAGGCCCCCAAAATCTACCACGAAAAATACCACTTCCGCAACACGCGTCCGTACGAACTGCGGAAGTGGTTTATATATATGATTTATAAATTATAAATCAGTAAGTTTAATTAAAGTTATTTAAAGTTGGCGGAGCGAAAATGGGTTTGAATCAGTCAACTACACGTCTACACCAGGGTTCCACTTCAAGACAGTGGAAAACTCCAGAAGCCTTGAAGGTTGATGTTTTCTATTTTCCTTTTTCTAATTTAAATATGTTTCAGTAAAAATTTTAAAATAAATATATAAAACATAAAATTAGACTGATTTTAAGCGCAAATCAAGTTTACGTAGGTGTGCAAATCACGTTTAATTAGGTGTGCAAATCATGATTATATGCAGATCTAAGAAGTTTAAATGTATGACACATTGTTATGTGAAGACTGAACATCATAAAAACATTTGAATCATTGATGGGTGTTACAAACAACCTATGTGGATAACTCGTAATTCGTGACGAGATCATAAGTTTCTAAAAAGACAGCTATTTGCACATCATTCGGCTTGGCAGCCTTACGGCTATTCATAGGTCTTGTCAATAGAGTATTGGACATCCTCAAGGATGAGAGTAGGTCTTGCCAATTCGCAGATCTCTATGAGTACCACGAATGTGGTTTTGGAAGAGGTTGACCCTCCCCCCAACCCCACCCCTCTAGTTTGATGCTCGCTAAAATTGTGTCGTACTCGTACCTCACTCAGCATTTTGATTGCGATGAGAAATTTCTCCCAAAATTTCGGGCACATGGTGGAACCTCCCTACTGAAGTACCTGTAGTGTGTTTGTAGACATCTCTCTCTCTCCTGCTCTTGTGCTATCTGAACTGTGGTGTTTGACTGCGACATCAATAAAATCAAATTGCACTGTGATCCAAATATTTAGAGTAGGAATTTTCCCAGCTTCAACACATCATTTTTGATTATATGCGGATCTATAAACTTAAATGCATGTTACATTTGTTGAAGCCGGAAAAATCTCAACCACAAAATTATGATCCAGGTAGCCTAAGGTTACCGACTCAGCGGTTGGGATCGACGGCTAACGAGCTAAGACACGGAAATTGCCGAACAACAAACAGGACACCAGACATTGCGACAGGAAGGTCCCACCACGTATCCGAAAGCTTAGAAGAAGCAACCCCTCCACAATCAAAGATGGTCAAGCAGGGTACGAGGAAAACTAGCTGGTAACTAAATCGCGGCGACTAAAGCAGATAGTCGCAAGGTCGTTGTCTGATCTCTCTAAAAAAGGAATCTAAAGACTCAGCTGATGTCCAAGAAAAGAGGTCTCGAGATATTTGCGAGATTTCAAAGTCCGTCTCCTCGTACCCCTAGATTCCTATTTATAGGCAAATCTAAAGGGAGGGGTGTGTCTTATTTATAGCCCACCTTCCGGCGACTAGGCGACTTCCTGGGGGAGCTCGCACGGCTGTGCGAGTAGATGGTCTACTCGCCTACCTGGCGAGTATGCGAGGGGGATCGCCATACTCGCTCAGGCCTTCTACTTACTTGCGCGTTGACTCTGACTTCGGCCTTGACCTGCTGACTTTGACTCTTGTTGACCTGGCTCTGGAGGGGTCCACCCTCGACGAATATGGGTTGTACTCAATCCCCACTCTTTCCGAGTGACGTAGGAACTCAGAAAGAATCATTCAACGCTTATTCGGCGAGCTGCTTGGTCGAGTATCTGAATTACTCGCTCTTGATGGATGCCTGCTGAACTCTTTAAATAGGGGGGCCGGTCTTTTAGACACACTTTTGGAACTCGTACGTGATGTCAAAAACTACCGAGGATGCCTACCAAGGAGCTTGGTCGCACTGTTTGGATTCCTTTAGCCTTCAAGGCCTAAAAGGCCGCAAGAAGGCGATGTCGTTGCAGATCTGTCGCCTTCCAAGAAGAAGAAACTGAAGAAGTTGAAGAAGATGCTCACCTCCAAAGTCGACAAACTCGCCTCCAGCGGTTGAGAATGTCGCCTCCACGACCGACCATCCCGAGTGTTGAAACCAAAAACTTGGTCTCTGTGGAGTTCGACCTTTGGGGAAAGGGTGACCTCACACCTACTACACTCGGGGGAACGTCACGGACCAAAGACTTGGGAAACTAGGAACAGACCCTCGGCTCTAGCATGGAGGTCCCACCTCACACCCCGAAGACCTTTGAGGTCTCCCCCTCCCTAGCCAATGCTGAGCTAGGTGCCTTAGAGGAAGAAAGCAAGGAGATTCAAGTGATGAAGAAGTGATCCCCTCCAAGGCACCCTCAAGGGTCTATTTATAGTTTTTTGGGGATGGCCTGCCAATATCCAACCTCCGTTGTTCTGAAGTTACTGAAATGACCCCAAATTAGTCTGCCAACAGCCAAATCCAGTTGTTCCAAACATCTAAATGCTGTCCACCAGGGGCAGACCCTCAAGCCGGGCGAGCAGGAGACCAGGCCTGGGTGGTACTCGGCGTCCTGGGTGGTACTCGGCGTCCTGGGTGGTACTCGGCGTCCTGGGTGGTACTCGGCGTCCTGGGTAGTGCTCGGCGTCCTGGGTGGTACTCGGCGTCCTGGGTGGTACTCGGCGTCCTGGGTGGTACTCGGCGGCCTGGGTGGTACTCTGCGGCCTGGGGGGTACTTGGCGGCCTGGGGGGTACTCGACGGCCTGGGGGGTACTCGGCGGCCTGGGGGGTACTCGGCGGCCTGGGGGGTACTCGGCGGCCTGGGTGTACTCGGCAGCCTGGGGGGTACGCGGCGGCCTGGGGGGTACTCGGCGGCCTGGGGGGTACTCGGCGGCCTGGGGGGTACTCGACGGCCTGGGGGGTACTCGGCGGCCTGGGGGGTACTCGGCGGCCTGGGGGGTACTCGGCGGCCTGGGGGACTCGGCGGCCTGGGGGTACTCGGCGGCCTGGGTGGTACTCGGCGGCCTGGGTGGTACTCGGCGGCCTGGGTGGTACTCGGCGGCCTGGGTGGTACTCGGCGGCCTGGGTGGTACTCGGCGGCCTGGGTGGTACGCGGCGGCCTGGGTGGTACGCGGCGGCCTGGGTGGTACACGGCGGCCTGGGTGGTACTCGGCAGCCTGGGTGGTACTCGGCGGCCTGGGTGGTACTCGGCGGCCTGGGTGGTACTCGGCGGCCTGGGTGGTACTCGGCGGCCTGGGGGGTACTCGGCGGCCTGGGTGGTACTCGACGACCTGGGGGAGCTGGGCGAACTCGAGGCTGGGTGACCCCCCGAGGGGGTCGGGGGGAGAAAAATATTTCCTTCCCCCTACTAGTATATTTCCAAGGCCAAGCCAAAATTTGCCACCAAGAGTCCAAAATCTCTCAAAAGCTTAAAAACTTACAGTTGGTCCTGCGCCTGCCGGTAGGGCCCTACTCTGCGAATACGGGATTGTACATAATCCCCGTTCTTTTCGAGGTTGACACAAGCTCGGAAAGAAACATCTAACCCAACGTATTCGCTGAGTGGCCTTCATGGGGCCGAAAATACTCGGTCTCTCCGAGGGGTCAACCTGTCATGCCAGCTAATGGGAGCCTGGGTGACGAGATGGCCTCGGGATGAAAACAATTAGCCTCTCGAGGGGTCAACCTGTCATGCCAGCTAATGGGAGCCTGGGTGACGAGACGTCCTCGGGGTGAAAACGCTTAGCCTCCCGAGGGGTCAACCTGTCATGCCAGCTAATGGGAGCCTGGGTGACGAGACGGCCTCGGGGTGAAAACACTTAGCCTCCCGAGGGGTCAACCTGTCATGCCAGCTAATGGGAGCCTGGGTGACGAGACGTCCTCGGGGTGAAAACGCTTTGCCTCCCGAGGGGTCAACCTGTCATGCCAGCTAATGGGAGCCTGGGTGACGAGACGTCCTCGGGGTGAAAACACTTCGCCTCCCGAGGGGTCAACATGTCATGTCAGCTAATGGGAGCCTAGGTGACGAGACATCCTCGGGGTGAAAATACTTAGCCTCCCGAGGGGTCAACCTGTCATGCCAGCTAATGGGAGCCTGGGTGACGTGACGACATCGGGGTGAAAACACTTAGCCTCCTGAGGGGTCAACCTGTCATGCCAGCTAAGGGGAGCCTGGGTGATGAGACATCCTCAGGGTGAAAACGCTTAGCCTCCCGAGGCGTCAACCTGTCATGCCAGCTAATGGGAGCCTGGGTGACGAGACGTCCTCGGGGTGAAAACGCTTAGCCTCCCGAGGGGTCAACTTGTCCTGCCAGCTAGTGGGAGCCTGGTCAGCGAAATCATCCCGGAGCTAAAAGGACTTAGCCTCCACGAGAGATCAACCTACCCTGCCAGCTAGTGGGAGTCTGGTCAGCAGAATCATCCCGGAGCTAAAAGGACTTAGCTTCCACGAGAGATCAACCTACCATGCCAGCTAGTGGGAATCTGGTCAGCGGAATCATCCCGGAGCTAAAATGACTTAGCTTCCACGAGAGATCAACCTGCCTTGCCAGTTAGTGGGAGTCTGGTCAGCGGAATCATCCAGCGGTCTTTTTCATTAATCATAGGTTATACAATGCAAACAAAGTTCATTACAAGAGATGATCTACTCTGTATACCTCCCTCTTTCCTCGTGCATCAAAGGATCCCTCCCCGGATGCCCACATCAACCCTGTCCTCACACCTATCCCCTGCTGTCTCGGGTTGGACTTCTTCAATCCGTACCGGATCTTGCGGTTATTGAGGCTGTGGTGCCGGAGCTCTTGTCCTTCTTAACTCCTAGAACTTGGGGCAAGTAGCTGTTGCATGGCCCTCCTCCTGGTGGAAATCACAGTAGGGTAACTCTACTCTAACTCTTCCTCTTCCCGCGCGGTTCCTCCTCTCCTTTCGACCGATCGTCATCGCTTGCTGCGGTGGGGATAGGAGCTGTCTAAGGGCTTGCCTTTGGAAGTTATATCTTCCTTGGCCTCCCTGAAAGTCCCTTCAACCCTGGATGAGAGCTCTTCCTGGACCCTGGGCAGGTCCTCCCTGCTGCCTCCAACCTAGCTCCGGACCCTCCCGTCCTTGGAACCCCTGAGCTCTCTGCTCCTCTCTCCTTCTTCCTTCCTGATGTCTCGAGCCACCTTGCTCCTTTGACTCTGCCTCCGTCAGCTTTGCCAACCTCTTGACAAATGCAGGATTGGCCGCCTCCATGGCTATCTCCTCTGCCATCCTTTCCATCAGCTCCTTGAAGGAAAGGGGGGTCTTCCGAGTCAAGCTCATCTTGAAGAAGCCCTCCTTCAGCCCAACAGTGAAGGCCATTTGGAGATCATACCGCGGCATCTCCTGGATATCCAGGATCTTCTCTTGGAACCTGTCAACGTAGTGGGCCAGTGACTCTTCGGCCCTCTGCCTTATCGGAAAGATGGACTCGGGACTCTTCTTCCTCTTCTTGTAGGTGGAGAAGCGGAGCTGGAAGCTTCGGCTCAAGTCCTCGAACCCATAGATCGACCTCGGGGGGAGTTGATGAAACCAGTCCCTTGCCTTCTCCTTCAACGTGATCGCAAAGAGGCGACACTTGAAGGCATCTGTCATCGGCCTTATGGAGACGACATCCTCGAACCACTGCAGGTGCTGGACGGGGTCATCCTTCCCGGTATAGTAAGCCATATTTGGCTCTCTGAACCCCTCAGGAACGGGAGCTGAGATGATCAGCTCGCTGAAAGGTGACCCCCTGAGGGGTGCTCTCGCCACCTCTACTCGCGCGACCTGCTCGCCTGGAGGGCTAGCACTCGCCGGGCTGGGGAACAACTCCCGGCCGAGGAGGTCTCGCTCGACCCCCTCTCCCATCCTCTCCCTCCCAGGTCGCCTACCTGGTGCACTTCCTTCTCCCCTGCTGGGGTCATCTCGCTTGTGCCCCTGGGAGGCAGCGTGCTGAGAGGGGCAGCTAGCTCCTGGGGGGTTGGAGTGGAGCTGCCACCCCGAGGAGCTAACCTTTGAATCATCCCCATGATGCCTTGGATGGATGCCATGAACTCCTCCCTTCTTACAAAGGGTCCGAGGTTAGGGAGCTCGCCGAGATCATCACTACCTCCCTGATCTCCAGCCATGACACTCTCCCGAGATCTTCTGTGCTGGTCACTCTCCACGCTCACCGCACCAAAATGTTGAAACCAAAAACTTGGTCTCTGTGGAGTTCGACCCTTGGGGAAGGGGTGAACTCACACCTACTACACTCGGGAGAACGTCACGGACCAAAGACTTGGGAAACTAGGAACAGACTCTCGGCTCTAGCGTGGAGGTCCCACCTCACACCCGAAAGACCTTTGAGGTCTTCCCCTCCCTAGTCAATGCTGAGCTAGGTGCCTTGGAGGAATAAAGCAAGGGGATTCAAGTGATGAAGAAGTGATCCCCTCCAAGGCACCCTCAAGGGTCTATTTATAGTTTTTTGGGGATGGTTTGCCAATATCCAACCTCCGTTGTTCTGAAGTTACTGAAATGACCCCAAATTAGTCTGCCAACAGCCAAATCTCGTTGTTCCAAACATCTAAATGCAGTCCACCAGGGGCAGACCCTCAAGCCGGGCGAGCAGGAGACCAGGCCTGGGTGGTACTCGGCGGCTTGGGTGGTACTCGGCGGCCTGGGTGGTACTCGGCGGCCTGGGTGGTACTCGGCGGCCTGGGTGGTACTCGGCGGCCTGGGGGGTACTCGGCGGCCTGGGTGATACTCGGCGGCCTGGGGGGTACTCGGCGGCCTGGGGGGTACTCGGCGGCCTGGGGCTACTCGGTGGCCTGGGTGGTACTCGACGACCTGGGGGGAGGTGGGCGAACTCGAGGCTGGGAGACCCCCCGAGGGGGCCGGGGGAAGAAAAATATTTCCTCCCCCTACTTGTATATTTCCAAGGCCAAGCCAAAATTGGCCACCAAGAGTCCAAAATCTCTCAAAAGCTTAAAAACTTATAGTTGGTCCTGCGCCTGCCGGGAGGGCCCTACTCTGCGAATACGGGGTTGTACACCGAGCCTTCCACCAGCACTCAACAAATCCTTGACGATCTTGAGCTGAGCGATATCCCTGAGCTATCCGCTTCTGACTTCTCTCTGCTCTCCCCGCCATCTTCTTATCCCGCCCCCTAACTCGCTGGATCCCAAGCCCAGTTGCTGGCAGATCTCGCTGCCTCACGAGGTCGCCACCTTGTCGAAAATATCGTGGATCGATCTGTAGTTCTACTTACCGACTTATTCCATATGGTTTCAACTCCTCCGACTAATATAGGTGAGGTTCTCGATGTCGTCCCTCTGCGAACAACTCCATTGGTCGCGCTCGAAGCTCGGCAGCAGCCTCAAACCGCGTACACCATCTGAATCAACATTGGCTCCAAGAAGGGGTCTGCAAAACAAGTCTCTCTGGCAAGGAAGAAGGATCCTCCGACGATTAAGACTCCTCAACCCGGGATGAGCAAAGTTCCTCCTCCACTTGCGACAACCACAATGCTGTCGGCGACGAGCATGCCTTTGCCACCACCACCTCCTCAGGCTAAACCGTAAAATCCGAGGAGCATACCACTATCGCCACCACCTCCTCCGGTGAGCTCGCAACAACCGGTGAGCAATACACTGTCGCCGCCTCCTTTGTCGCCAATCAACGAAACTCGCCCTCAATTCTGCTCGAAATTCACGGTTCCTCGGATCTCGCCAGAGAGCTCGGCGCGAGATCCAGAAAGAAGGCGACCAAGCTAGTTCCCACCGAGGACCAGAATTCGCGACTCGTCATCAGGTCCGTGAATCAACCTGCCGCAGCCCTTCCCCTCGGCGATCTCGGTCCCCTCGATAAGATAACTCGCATTGATGCTGATCTGATCTGACTGTTTCTGCTGCCTTCTTACTGACTTGACGACTTCTCTCTACTCTGACAGGTCACCTTCCATTCTTTGAGGTGCATTCATCGAGGCCCTTGGACTTTCTGGAAATAAGTACCGCTAAGCTGCTGCTCGTGCCTACATCGAGTTGGAGGCCAAGTTCAACCAACTCATCATTTGCGAGCCTCATCGTCGGATCTCGGCGCTAGAGGTGAGGATGACGAAGATGAAAGAACTGCGGGAAAGCCTGGCAGTCTACAAGGCCTGCTTCCATATGATCCAAGAGATGGACAGGCGACTAACGATGACTGGCCATCGCGTCCAGCTCTTTGGTGAGGAATTGGCTGGCATGCGCGGGAGCATGGGGTCTGTTGGGAGATTGGAGAGGATGGAATAACAGCAACGACGAGGCGACACCGCGATGGAGGTGGCTAGAAAGCACTTTTGACGAGCTCGCGAGATGAGCTGGGTTGGGCGACATCCACATCTTCCTGATTGGGGGCCTCCTAGGACTTAGATTTATTTTCTTCTTTCTATTATCTGAACTCGCCTCTGGCGACTATGTAATGAACAATATTCTTTATTGTAATAAGCGTGTTTGAATCTCGTGTTGGTTCTGTTGATGGTTGATGTTCTTTTTACTGCATGCTTGTTTTCTTTCCTTCTGAATTTGTCTTGTGCGGGTTCTAACAAGAGAGTGATATCCTTAAAAGCATTGCGCGAGATAGCCCTAGTAGTTAGGGTTGATCTCTTGGTTATCACGCGACTTAGGTAGATACTTGCGCGAGGTTGATATCACCCCCTTGCCTCTGCCTATAAATAGAAGGAGTAGGTGAGCCTTTAGTACGTTATTGCGAATTTTGACCCCCTGCTCGCGAGTATTAGTCCTTGCTCGCGTCTTCTTTCTCGTCCTCGCACTACTCCATCTCCCTTTCTCTCACTCGCTACTCGCTCAAAATGGTCAGCGATGATGTCAATGCTCGTCGACAGGCCCACGCGGTTAACTTCACTGAGGGGGTCTTCAAGAAATCTGCCACCACTGAGCGAGATCTAGAGGATTTTCGCCAAAAGCACCTTGCCAAGGGATACTCGGTCAAGCTCCCCTCCCGAACCGAGTGTCTAAACACTTATCTCGAAAGTGAAATATTCCTGCCACTCCGCCACTTAGAAGTCGGTCTGCGACTTCCGTTGTGATCCGAATATCGCCAAATCCTGCGATATTTCGGGATCGTGCCTGGCCAGATCAATCCCAACGGCATGGCGATGATCATGGGCATCCTTTGCTTCCTTCAAAAAGAGAAGATCGCGTTCGACCTTTCTGTCTTCCGGAAGGTCTTCGCTTTCGCCGCGACTTCGGAGGGACTCATCTTATTCAGCAGCCACGGCTGCACGCTGGTCGGCACTGCTACCAAAGTTCATCGGTGGGGAGAGCATATGGTCGTCGTTGATGACTTTGAAGGCGTGCCGAGGAGGCCTCACCAGCCTGCTGAAGTAGCCTTCCCGCCGCCTATCTTGGAAGGCAGGCGCAAGAAGCTTTTTAAAGCTTTCCGCGAGCAGCGATTTGACGTCATCCACTAGCGTCTGAACGTCAACGTGCTGGAAGAAGTCTTCCCTTGAGAAGGTATATCCTGACGAGATTCTGCCATACTCGCTGAATTGGCCATGGTCGTTGTTTGTAATTTCTCTAACTGTTCCTCATTGGCTGCAGCTACTCGCGAACTCCCGCGAGAATCGCTTCCTCCTGCGAAGGAGGTCTCGTCCTCGTGCCAAGACTCCTCGATCTTACCATCCGAGGTTGAGGAGATCCCGCTTCTTGCTGGCAGCAAAGTTCAGCCGCACGCCGACGACAAGGGCTTGCTGCAGAAGAAGCTCGTTAAGGGGAAGGAGAAATCCAAGTCTCTGAACCACACAAGCAAGCGAGCCAAGCTCTCTCACGAGCTCTTTGACAAGAGGGAATCTCCAGTCGACGCCGGAGCGCCTTACTACCACCCGAACTACAACCTCGGGCGAGGTAGCAAGGATGTCTTTGGTCGCTCACTGGTTTCCTGGTCAGAAGGTGGGCACAAGGTGATGTTGAACACAAACCTACCTGCCTGGTCAGAAGACTAGGAGGACATGGGGAGGCCTTTGACGTCGCCTTCGTGCTATATGGGCGAGCAGATGCTGAGTCGATGTAGGACCTCAGCCCGGAGGTGCTCGCCCACCAAACTTCTCGCTCGATCCTTCAGACTGCCGAGCTAGGGCACTTCACAACGAGGAAGCTCCTCGAGACGCAGGAGGCGTTGAAGATCGTCTCGCTGAAGGCGATTGACCTGGGGATGCAATCTGTTCGCTAGAAAGAGTATGAGGTAGGTCGGCTCCTCGGCATGACTTAGTTGACTCTGCACTTGGATCATTTTGCTAATTGATTGTTGTTGATACTCGTAGGTCGCCGAGATTGAGACAGTGAAGAAGTTTTCTGAGCTCAAACAAGAACTCGCCAACACCAAAGCCGAGCTAAAAGCTTCTCAAATCTGGGTCGCGGAGTTGAAAACTCGCCTGGTCGCCGTTGAAGATCGCCTGGGTCCCTCAGATACTCGCCCGGCTGGGTCACAGTAGGAGGCGAGTTTGCATGGGATGGGCAAAAGGATCTGCATGTAACGTTTCACAATTTTCAGGTACGTCATTTATTTTTAATTGAACAGCTTTATGTTTTTATGGAAGAATTAACGTAAATGTGACAAGTAATTCCCCGATGATGAACGCATAAAATATGAGTCCAATGTGAGTTTTTTTTTTATGAAAATTGTGTGCATAAATAAAATTTCACAAAGAGTTTTAGACACTCTATGTTAACAAGTAATATGGAGGCGACTCTTTGGGATGATATATTGGGTCATGGCTTATAACTTGGTGAAAAGAGTATGCAATGGTTTGGGGTTTAGTAAAGTTACGTAACGATCTCATTTGGGGGCAAGCTGGTAAATACCCTTCGTATAGAGGCGGTGGAGAGGATTAACTTGCCAGTTGTTTCATTGTTGTTGAGCCGACCTTACTTCCTCTTGGTAAACTCGCTGCTAGGGCACGACTCCTTTTCTCCTCTTCTCTCCTTCTCATCTCCTCCGATTTCAAGCCAGAAGCGAGCGGACTTCTTCCCCCTACCGCTGATATCAGTAGTTACTGTTGAATTTGGCGGCATGAGAAGTTGATTGTGGATTCGTGTAGATTGGAACGGTGCTCGGTTTCTTGTGATTTCACTGCTATCTCACTGTGAGCTCTTCATCTCCTTCTTCTTTGGTTAATTCTCATCTTTAGTTGTGAAATTGGTTAAGGGATTGGGTTACTAGGCAGTTTTATTGTTCCCAAGTTTGGAGTTTTGAGTTGGGGTTCAAGTAACCGGCTGTTGAACTTAGGGTTGTGATTAGTGGTTCTGCTCTTAGTTCTCTCCTGGCAGGCTTTGTTTGTGATTCCTGCAAGAACTGATTTTGGGCCTTGTTCTGTTGTTACCTTGTTGTATTAATTACCTGCTATGTTTTGTTGTTTCTCTGCTTTATGTGGTTGGCCGGCAGCTGCATCTCTGATAGAGAATTTTGAAAAAAAAAAAACTGGAGACCATAGATAACTGGCAACTGCTCTTTGTCTTGGGTATTGTTGTAGTTGATGTTGGCTATGTTGTCTTAGTGTAGTTGGCCGGTTGTTCTGGTAGTCATTTGCATGTCCAGCTCTAGTTCTTTGATTACGTCAGATTTGGGGCTTTGTGTATTTCCAGTTGTAGGTGTGTGTGTGGATGATCTAGTAATACAGGAACATGGAGTTTATGTGTGTGGGCAGCATGTGTAGTGTTACATTGTGCATGAAAACACTAAGTGTATGGGTATAAGAATGTGGCATATGTTAGTAAATGGGTCCACCTTAGTGTCAACACCGATTTATTATGCGAAGCAACCCAATAGAAATAGTAATGTGCCTCAACATTTCAATGCTATGACAGCTACGTTGACGGATGGCATCGCACAAAAGTCGCGACGATGACGCGAGGCGTGGTATCGGGAATGAACACCTCAATGTGAGCTCTACCTTTTTAGTTTATGCTTACTGTTGATATATGTTCTTTTATCCTCGCACACGTACTTTTTCAATATACCTGCGCTGCTCCCATGTATGGATAATGATTAAGTATAACTGCATCGTTTAGATATGGCTTTCTTTGAAAGTAAATCAAGCGACTTTATTCTGAGGGGAAAACAAATTAAGAAATTCACTTATGTTAATGTGTCGACACATATAAATGTTTAGGGCATTGAAAATAATGCGCGCAAATGTTAATACTGAATGCCCAAATCAGTCGGCCGAAAGGCACAAACGCGTGATGAACGTACTGATTTGGCTATATGAAGACCCAGCAGGGTCGGGCCCAAATATTGATATACTGAATATAGCTACGGTTTACTGATTCAATTGCCCTAAATATTTATAAGGAATGTAATTATACTGTGCATGAAATGGAAATTACGGTTTAATGTTATAATATATGCTCACATCCTGTTAAACATTTGTTACATGCACATAATTCCTATTACTTACTGTTCACTTGTATGTATAGCAGGTTAAAAAGATAGTTGTTCACTTAGTCTTTATTAAAGACTAACGGTTGCTAATCCAAACCTTTTAGGTAAAGGCAGCTCCCAGAATAAGCAGTGCTGAAGTTTCTTTAGTTGCGAAGACCCTTTCTAAAAGAACTGCTACCTATTTTGTTTTATTATATCGCCGTATATGGATAAACTTGTTGGTTATGTAAATAGTTCATTATAGTTTTAGTTTGGTACTGGTTTAGAACTAAATGGTTAGACTTGATAGTTATGAATGATATGTAAATATGTTTCATCGTGGCTATGTTTCATCGTGGCAAGAAAGTCGACTTTGATATAGAATATCTATATGACAGTATGTGAACTATTATACTCATTGTGTTTAAGCATAGAAGTAAATTAGATAATTTGCAATGTCTTTATTTCTTTTAAAGCCTGTGTACATGAATTGGATGGACTACGGGCCGTTACACTGCATGCATGGGGACGAGATGTCGGCTATCCGCCGCGGGATAGCGCGAGCGATGGGGGATATCGTCCTCGCCATGCTCAGGATTGACGGCTTCCTTGGCCCGGAAGCCGATCATGTGACAGTCACTTACCTCATCCCAGGCCTACTAGTCAAGCGTCCTGTTGATTCTGAACGTGGGAGCGGAGCGGTTGAACTTGCGGTTGCGGATGTTGAAGCCAGTAAAATCCCGACTCCAGAAATCGGATCAAGGCAGCCTAAGGTTACCGGGTAAGCGGCAAGGCTGGATGGCTAAGGAAGCTAGGATAAAGAATAGCAGCAATAAATAGGACCCTAGGCGCTTCGGCAGGAAGGTCCCACCACGTACCCGGAAGCTTGGAAGAAACAACCCCTCCACAACCAAAAATGGTCGAGCAAGGTACGAGGGAGACTAGCAGGTAACTAAGTCACGAGATCGCGACTTGCTCTAAGGAAAAGGAATCTAAAGGTTCAGCTGGTGTCGAGGAAGTAGAGCTCGTGAGATCCTTGTAGGGGATTTCAAATGCCTCATCTCGTACCCCTGAGGTCCTATTTATATGGAAATCCTGGGAGATGTAGGGGGATATTTATACCCTCACCCCCCGACGATTAAGCGACTGCCTGGAGGAACTCGCACGGCTGGGCGAGTAGCTCGTCTAGTCGCCTACCTAGTGAGTATGCGAGGAGAGCTCGTCATACTCATCCAGGCCTTCTGCAGGGTGGCACGTTGACTCTGACTTTTATCTTGACTTGTTGACTTTGACTTCTGCTTTCCTGGCCCTGGAGGGGTCCACCCTCGACGAATACGGGTTGTACAGCGGGGATCCCTTGGAAGTTGAGAGATTGGGCTTCGTTGGGTGGCTTTAACTTGACTCATACGTGGCTCAGGTGCAGTTCGAATGCGGCTCGGGTGCTGTTCGTAGGAGGAATTCGGCAGAGCTTCGACCCAAGGAAGAAGAAGACTCGAAGGAAAAAATGTGAGAAATGAGGAGGCTTGTGGTTCTTTTTATAGACTCAAGGGGGAGGTTATGGTGGTTATGCGGCTATCTGCACACCATAACCACCCGAGATTAATATTTTTCATATAGTTTAGGGGTGCGCATTTATGATAATTAATCTCGCTATTTACACCATAAATAAATCATTAAATTGTTAATAAAATTCCCCCACTAATCCGGTGGTTAGAGGGTCGTTACACGCGAATCAGACGGCGGGGAACAACCCCAAATGATCGGACGACGGGGGTGGAACTCCACGGGCGGCCGGCAAACTCGCCGCCGAATTCGCCGGCGATGGCCGAGGAGGAGCGGGTAGCGCGGCCGTTTCCTCAACCGCGCGTCGGCGGCCGAGGGAGAGACCGGCCCGCGCGGCCGCTCCCTCGACTGCGGGCTGCACGACCGCTCGCTCGGCCGCGGCTGGCCGCCGAGGGGGAGCGGCCCGCGCGACCGCTCGCTCGGCCGCGGGCTGTGACCGAGGGAGAGCCGCCCGCTCGGCCGGCGGCCGAGGGGGAGCGGCCGCTTGCTTGGTTGCGACCGCTCGCGCTTGGTCGCGGCAGGCGGCCGAGGGGGGAGGGCTCGCGGCCGCCAGCTCGGCAGCGGCCTGCGTCCGAGTGGGAGCTGTTGTCGGGGCCGCCCCCTCGGCCGCGCGCCGGCGCCCGACGCCGGCGAGGCGGCGCTCGCGGCGGTTCATCCATCACGCGTGATGGGATCGGTATACGGGAGGATCGAGCGCGGTGATCGCGCAGGCTGTCAAACCCATGATTCCACTATTTTTGGATGGGGATCCTGAGGTGTATGATTATGTGCACATCCATCATTATAAAGATGAATCTCTTTCCTAACGATAATAACCTATATAGTTGAGTATATACTGATATAAAAGAAAATGTATCTCTTTCATGCCAAAGTGCAGGTTTCTAAAAATGTCGTTGCACGTGCTACCTATCCCTAATTCGAATTTGTTAAGAATATATAAAAATTGTGTTGGCTCTCTTCTTCCATCCCAATGTCGAGTTCGGCGCTACTGCATGATTGACAGAAGATAGAGGGCATCACCTGAATGAGGTCGCCGGATTCCGCGGACAATGAGATCATCGGAAGGAGGTCGTTCACTTATAATAGTGGTGGATCCAGAAAATTAAAAATAGGGTGCACAAAAAATTCTTTTTGAATGCGTTAATGGGTTCTAAAAAATTTAACATGAGGTCAGTCATCAACATTTTTTTTAAAAAAAATTTGAACGTTTCCAACTTACCGAAGTTGTTTCTTTCTCATCTGACCACCGATTTTGATGTATAAATAGTCAAAATTCATTTTCTTGACGAGAGGAATCCAAATACACTAAACATTTTGAAAAATAGCTGGGAAGGGGGGGGGGGCAGTGTGTCTCGGCCCCCCTCTGAATTCGACCCTTACGTACAAGAAAAGTGCTAATCAAGAATCACAAGAGGGAGGGAGGGAGGGAGAGATTAGTGACAACGAATGCGCACGTGAAGAATTCGCTCGTGAAATCAAAAATCCAGCTGCGACGGAAGAGTACAAGGAACAGCTTATGGAAATGTTGAAAGAAGGATGACAACAAATTTATAGTAGTGCTGACATGGTGCAGTTTGGAGAGAACAAAATCACACCGCACCAAAATTTGCGGTGTGGTTTTGGTATAAATTTTGGGTGGGCGTGGCTCACCGTGAGCGCGAAAAATCAGAGCCGTGCACTCGCACATCAAATCAGGCACACTATATTTGATGTGCGTGTGCACGACACTGATCTCACGCTCACGATGAGCCACGCCCACCCAAAAATTACTCGTGATTTTGACGCAGTGAAGTTTTTTTTGTGGCACAGCTGCTGTGCTATGCATTTTTATGCAAATTAGAGTTGTATAATATACATTTTTCCATGTAATATAATATTATATAAAATATGTGCTAATAAAAAATTGTAAATCATATGAAAATGATTTTTTACAACCAGAATCGCACAAACATAAAACGCAGCCAAGTTACGCAATGTGGTTAAAAAAATTAGTATGTTTTGCACTGGCAAGCCGATTGCGTGGTGCAGGGGGATTTTGCGGTTTGCTGTGTTTGCTCGCCCTCAACAATTGGGGATCCCTTCGCCGAGCACTGATCTATGATATCATAGAGAATGCCGACCACTGTTGGCCGGTGATATTACTTATCTATATAAAAATTATTATATATTACTTATATATATAAAATATTATATATATAAATTATATAATATAAATTATATAATATAAATTATATATTATATATTATATTTAAAATAAAACATACAGGCGGGTGAACAGTTGCGTTGGAACTGTTCACCCGCCAGTGTTATATAAAATAGGCAAAAATCACAAATCAGTCCCTGAACTTGGTAACTTTTTAATGTCAGTCCCTATACTTTTAAAATGCTGAAATCAGTCCTTGAAGTATTAAAACCAAATCAATTTAGTCCCAATAGCTGTTTCTTTTCTCAATTTCTGGTTTCCCGTTACCCCCATTTAATTTTTCCGTTACTTTAATGTTTCCAATGGCAAGTTTGTAATAATCTATATTCTAATCTTTTTAGCCATAACTGACTCAGTTTTTGTGCTCCTCAAAATAGATAAGATTACAATCCAGCCGGTTGTGCAAAGCTCGACTCGCTTCTTCCTTAACTCGTCGGCGTTCCCCATCCCGCATTCTAGCTCCACCACTGGTATTCGAGCTCCACCACCGGTATTGCAGTTGTTGATTTGATATATCCAGTGGATACTAGGCATTATCTAGTTTAATTAATCGTATTTAGCTAGCCAGCTTTGCTTATTCCAGCCTCTGATTTCGATCTAGTTTAATTAATCGTATTTAGCTAGCCCGACACATGCGGTCGTAACCGTTTGACCGGTGAAAATAAGTCCCCCCAAACGAAGCCTTAGAGTGGTGCTTATTATAACATTTCTCTGCATTAAAATGCTTATACCAGCATTTGATAAAATGCTTATTCCAACATCTGATTTCGCCGTGTTAGCCGGCTCCTGACGGTGCTTATTCTGTGTTTGATAAAATGCTTATTTTTGACAAATTTTGGGAACCTGAAATCTAGTATATTAATGGTTGTATTATTTTGCTTATTATTGTAGTAATATATTGCTACATGAAATGTTGCTTCTAAATTTCTAATTTCCCTTAAATCTAAGGGTTTTTTTGTCTTTAATAAAAAAAAAGTAACGGAATTCTGAAATGGAGTTATAGAAAATGGATTTGGGATATGAAAACAGCTATAGGGACTAAATTGGGTTGGTTTTAATACTTTAAGGACTGATTTCAACATTTTAAAAGTATAGAGACTAATATGAAAAAGCTTTCGAAATTCAGGGACTGATTTGTGGTTTTTGTCTATAAAATATTATGAATATTTAAATTATAAAATATTATTAATATTATTAATATTATAATAGAATTAATTTATAAACAGGCGGGTGAACAGTTGCGTAGCACTATTCACCCACCTGTTTAGTCCCACATTGCCTGGAAAAAAATTAATTTTTGGGTTTAAATATAGTTGTGTGGATAATATTGTTGAAGACTTTGCTTAAGCGGGCTGGTGGGCTTGCTTGCTTTCATGGTCTGGCCCCTTTGCAGGCTGGCGGGCTTGCATTCTTTTATGGGCTGGCCCCTTGCGGGCTGGCTAGTTTTTTATTTGCTCATCTATAAGGGTAAAATGGTCATTTCATAGGTTTTGGACACCCGACCCTAGTAGGTTTAGGATACCTACGAAAATTGGGAGAGACAGATCGGACGATGCTGATTAATGAAGCAAAATCGGATGATTGATATTTGTCCAACGGCTTTTAAAAGTATGGTTTAAAAAACCATACCATATATCTTTATATATGGTAAAGATATCTTTATATATGGTAAAGATATAGTTATGAAAGAAACATATTGTCGCATATTTTATATGTTTTTCTCACGCGTGTTATTTATGAGTTATTTTGTTATTTATGAGGTGGTATTGGTTGGAGATGAGAGGTCTCTCTTGAAATTTAGCGTAAAACAAGGTTACTGGGGTCCACGGTTGTCTACTGAGGTTATTCAAATGAGAAAAACAATGTTTGTGTTTGCGACTTTGCGGTATTGTTGGGACTCTTGCAAGGCGACAGGAGGAGGCAGGATAGAGGCAACCCAAATGATCGTGTGGTGCGGCGGCATTTGGCCCGGTCCGCCACCGCACTGAAGTGCACCGTTCGTTCATTCGGCTCCAGACTGATGTTGTGGCCCATCTCTATCGCATCTCCCGTGAAAGACAGACCTCCCAAACAGAGTCTTAGCGCTCGATTTTTTTCTTGTTAAATCAAACAATGTCTGATAGCTCCCATCGACTGCAGAGTAACAAGCATGGAACTTCAGCTGAGGATGCCCATCTCTGAATGACGCTAGTCAATGGAAAGAATCCTCCATGCCGAATGGATATTGCTCGGGTTTTTTTTCGTGCGTCCGATGCATTAAGATTGGTGCGTCGAATTTTTTTTAAAAAAAGCAGCTGTGATTGCGTTGGACGCACCATGCTTGCACACTTCGGACGCACAGAAAAAAAAGCTCTATTGGTGGAGAGTCTGGTTACTCCTCCGCCAACGCTGCTTTTGGAAGGCTCTATGAGCCAAACAGGGCCTACATGGGCCTCCAATTACATAATACATGTTTACATCTCAACCCATTACATGGTGCCTAGCTAGGCCCATTACAAGGTGCCTTGCCCATGCCGCGGTCAATTGAACTAAGGTTTTGTTTAGCCGGGCATTTTGAGAGTTGTGTAAGGAATCCGGAGCGCCGAGAAGTAGAAATCCGAATAAAAGTACAAGACAAAACAAAACAGAGCAAACACACAAACACACAGATATACAGAGGTTCACCCAAAACCGGGTTACGTTCTCTCTCCCCTTCTCTTCTCACTTCTTGTAATCACCAAAAGAAAATACAGATTACACAAGGTTACAAGGATCTAAACCGATCCTACCTCAACTCCTTCTTCTGGACAAGAAACAAAAGAGAATAACCCCCTTCTGGATCGCCGCCAACAATCTCCTCGTATGCGCCTCTAAAAGGTATACCCGCCGTCAGCCGTCGTTTCGTCCGTATCCCTAAAAAAGAACAGGAATACGCCTTAAATAGGCTTCAACATGAAAGGATCGTCGAACGCCGAACTGCGCTCGACGATCGTCGAACTCGGCCCGAACGTCGAACGTCAGCGGGACCTCCGCCGGGGGCGGCTGCCCCCGGACCCCCGCTGTCGTCGGCGCCAGATATGTCGGAGGGGGATCACACTTCGATTCCTCTAAGCTCACGTGGGCTAACCCGGTGTGAGAAACAAGAGGACCGGAAGTGTTCCACAACCCCAACAAGTTGCACGCCATAGTTTTGAAAACCGCACCATTAAACAAAAAAAATAAGGCATGCAGCTCAAACCGCCGCCGCTATAGAATCACGAAAAAGTTGCGATTCAGAGTCGTGATTTCTTTCCGCGACTCCTCAATGTCGGAGAGACGTGATTCATTTTCGACGTAGGAGAAGAACTGTGTGAGAGGTCTCCTTTTCGTTTCTCGCCTCTGTTTGCACGTCAACATCGACCTCGTCCGTCAGATTTGATTGTGAAGCCCTCGACCTACCTTCTCCTGCATTTCGGTATTGCCGGAGGAACCTTATTCGGCCGCCGACAACAACTCTTTGTCATCAATATCCGGTCGAACAGAGCCTTCCACCTCGCTCCAGATCTAACAGATCCCTCCCAGGTCACACCGGCAACCTTCTCAACTACATCAGGTCGGTCATTCCCTGTAGGTATATCAATTTTTTAGCTTTGATTAGTTGTTTTTAGATCTCAAAACAAACGATGAATGCTCTTTATGTTGGATCTCAAGAGACATGTTTGTGTTTGCATGAGATCTCCTAACCATTTTGATTTCATATAAGATCAAAATGATCTTGTTGCGGGTCGCTCGGTCTTTCCCAGCCCGATCCGAACAAATCGGACCATCTTAACTCAGAATTGGACCGGACGCGCAAATAGTCAAATTATACAGTAGCAAATGACAACAGAATTTTTTATATGGAAACCTTGAAAGGGTGAAAAACCACATGGCTGGATCTGCGACGAGCCAAAATCCACTAGTTCCTTTGAGTTAACAGAGATTAAGATTTGATCTTGGAGAACAACAGACCGCTTCTCCGTTACAATTGCAAAGTACACAAAATTGTGGAAAAAGGAGCGAAGTTCTCGAAGTCTCGATGGAAGAGCTCCGGCCTTGGAATGTTGCTGAGCTCACGGAACCTAGGTGGGAGCGTTCTAACTGGAAAATCTTTAAGCCCACAGAACTTTGGAGAGAGCGCTCTCATTGAAGCGGAGCTTTGATGGGAGAGCTCTCGTGGAGGCGGATGTCGTAACTTGACGCTTGTTGGATCCCTAGCGCAAGAATAGGTGCGCATTGAATTTCTAAACGGAGAATCAGTTTAAGTCCACGATCTCGCCGGAAAACCACATAACTCTCGCTTTCCTCTAGAGTTTTTTGTCCCCAAATGAAGGCCTGAGGGCCTATTAATAGTTTTCTAGAGAGATACATAAGTAATTTCGTCAGGGCGTAATTTGTGCTAGTGAATTGTCTCGCTCAATTTCGATCACCTGAATCACCAATTTTAGCAAAACGACAGAAGTGCCCCCTGACAGCTTAGGCAGCAGCGACCGGTGGAGTCCGGAGATGGCGGCGGCTGCCAGGACGACAACGCACGTGGTGGGCATGACGCGCGCTCGACGGCACGACGACGTGCAGTTGAACGGGCTTGCCGCGCGTGGCCAAGCGCACGCGCACTGGTCACGCGGGATGCGGCAATGTGCGCGCAGGCCGCATGTGTAACATCCTTATTCCTTCTAGATCTCTTGACAGTGTTGGGCATGAGTGGTGAGTTAGGCCAAGGAGGTAACCCTAGGTTTTCTTGAACCAAGGTAAAATCACTAAGTGCACACTAATGAGCACAAGTCAACTTGGATCAAATCACCTCAAATTGGATTCACCAACTCAAATTGATCTCACTAATACATCCATAACCCTAAGGGGGAGGTAATTGACTATTTATTTCATGAATTTGTAGACCAATTGTATGGATTTGATCAAAGTCAACTGTAGGTCAATATAGGTCCATTCAACCCTAATAAGCTTAATTAGGTTTCACATGGTCAAATTGACCCCACCTCTAGTCTTTTAACATTGCTAGGGACCCAATGGACCCAAAAGCCTCATCAAGTGGACATCAATTCGCAAAATTTGACCAAAGTCAATCATAGCCCAATTTTGGTCAAAATCACACCATATGAGTCAATTAGCCCAATTGGGACATCACCATGACTCAACAAATATTGGGTGGTGTCAGGGGACTCAAGACCAACACACGAGACTAGTCTACACATTAGTTGACTGTTGAAGCCAAAAACTGGCCTCATCGAGAGTTCGGACCTTGGGGTGTAGCCAGCACCTACTTCTCCCAAACCCATACCCCTGACTTGCAACAAAGAACCAGGAACTGACTCTAAGCCTCATCTGAGAGGTCTCTCCACTAACCCAAAAGATCTCTGAGCGATTCCCCTCCAAAGTCAATTGCTGGGCAAGGAGATCCTTAGAGAGCACTAACATATTTTAGAACTTGTAAAAACCTTTTGTTCTGAGGAACTTCATGTGTCTATTTATAGGTTTTCAGTATCTGGTCTGCCAAAACCGTAATTCTGCTACCCTGAAATTACTGAAATACCATGGGCTGGTCTGCCAACTTCCAAACTCCGCTGTTCTGAGGAGCTAAATGCAAACCCAAGGTCACCCAGGTAATTTCACCCAAGGGTACCCAGGTAATTTCACCTCTGGACTCTCCCTGACGGAAGCCTTTTTGCTGATCCTGCGGGCTTCCCGCTTATCACGAGCAAGACCCTTCCCGCCTACCCTGGGCGGGAGCCAAAGAGTTAACTCTGAGCTTAGTTCGACGAACGCAGAGCTCAGCTCGACGAACTACTTACTGAGTTCGACGGATTATACGAGCGAGAGCTTTCCCGCCTACCGCAGGCGGGAGTGAAAAGACCAAAGGGTGCTGAGAGGAGAATCATCACTCAATGCCAAAGCTTGGAAGGCGCCGAGAGCGTTGAGTGGAAAAAACTCACTCAACGCCAAAACCTGGAAGGCGCTGAGAGCATTGAGTAGAAAGACCTCACTCAACGCCAGTTCCATGGTCTTCCTGCTACTCTAGGCACGACCCTTTGCGCACGCCTTGGGCTAGAACCCCCTTCCGCCCATTCTTCTTATCTGACCCACTTTGCTTAATGCTAGCCCAAGGCTAGCCCAATCCCGACCCAACGGGCATTTAGGTCTCACCCAGCGAATATGGGATTGTACACAATCTCCGCTCTTTGCGAGCTAGCTACGCGCTCGGAAAGACACATTCAACCTCTAATATTCGTTGGTCGCTTGCTGATCTGGCAGGGAATCTTTTGCGGTCCCCACCACGGTTCTATATATACACCGCCGAATCCATTCTCAGGCCATCCCTGCCGTTATTCCCCTCTGATTGAGCTCTCACAAGGCCTTGAAGATGCGCACCAATCGTTCCTAAGAACCACTCTCGCAAGAACTTCAAGCTCGACTTACTGCGACCCAAGCGCGGGCTCGCGCCAACTGCGCCAAGGTAGCTCCTTGGCTGATGGGCAAGAGGCCAGCCGATGAGACCTCCCGCCCAAAGAAAAAGAATAAGAAGAAGACCAAGTCAGTCAGGCGGGACCGTTCAAAAGAGAACTAAGCCTCGCCTACCTCGACCCCTAACCGCGACGATAACCCTTCTCCCCCGCCGGAGGTACTCTTCTCGCCTCGCCCATTGGCGCAAACTGTTTAAAGAACCGGGTTGCGTTCTGACGTATCGCTCTTCTCACGGGAGATGGTTCCGTAGGACGTTGCCGACTTTCTACTGGCGGATACTGAGATGACCCGCCTTCTCAACGAGGATTCGCCGTCAGTCCTGGGGGCTGCACCGCCAGTCTCAGGGGTTTCTCCTCCGACTACCTCGGCCAATCCCCCAAGTACTCCTGGTATTTTGCCCTTTCGCTGATGTGGCTTCCGCTTTAAATAATCTGTTTTTCTTTCGCTGATAATGCTCCTCGCAGCGCGTGCTCTTGGGAGCTTGAACCTTATTGACCAGAGGACTAAGGCTCCCGCTCCCGAAGATCCTATCAACCTTGTGGCCGAACTCACCCTCCCTGCCGTAGGGGTTGACATCGAGCCATCAGAACTTTCACCAGGATCCCGGCCTCCGGCGGGAGAGGGCGCCCCCCCCCCCACTGGCCGAGACCAATATCTTTGAGCGTAGGATGTTCCGTCCCGGGCTGGGCAAGCCGCTTCACCTGCTCTTTGGGAAGAGTCCTGAGGGGCAGCCCGACCCTTCTCTCCATCCGTCAGCAGAAATCCCCCGCTGTACCTCAAGTGTGCGAGAACCTACTATTTTCCCTTTCACTCGTCCTCCGATCTGACAAACTATCCTCCAGGTCCAAAGGTGCAGGGGGCGGAGGTTGAAGAAGAAGAAGATGAAGTTGAAGATGGAGAAGAAGAAAATGGGGAAGACTCACACCTCCCCTCCCCATGGCGAGATAGAGGACTTTCTTGAGGCCTCCGGGAGCGGCAAGACACCAAGGCAGAGGATTGTGGCGATCCTGTCAAAGCTCACGCGACGGCAGCGAACCAACTCCGCGGCGGTGAAGAGAATCCACGAGACGATGGAACGACGGCTAGCGATTGTCGAGTGGGACTACACCCACCTCATTGGCAAGATGGAGTGCCAGGACACGCTTACCGTCGAGACCTCCCCAGGGAGGTATATCGTGCGGATTCAGGATCAACTTCGCCTGGCCAACCTGGGACTGACTGCCCTGACGGCCTTCTTCAACCCGCGAGTGCCTCCAAGGTAGGGGATACGAGGTTTGGGTCGCCGGTGGTAGGAACAGTACCGAGTCTTGCTGGTTTCGCCTATTCTTTCCCCAACCTCCCAGCCTACCCTTCTCGCTTTGTACCCCTTACGCCACGCGTCGATGAATAATTATTTATATTTGTTATCGTTATTATTTCGCGACTCTCGGTCAGCGAGAGTCCCTTTATGCTTGCCCTTCACTTTCTCTATGTTTCGTGCTTTTATATTTGATGCTTTGAGAATGCTTGACCTTTGCGTAATGCCTATCACTTCTCGCGCACTGCCACAGTCTGCCTATACCCTAGGCTCTTCCCGAAGGCTCTCGCTTTTCTGTAGGTTAGGGGAGATCCGGCAAGACAGGGTGGAAAACGAGGAGTCGGAACATCAGGACTTATTAGCCGTACCATCGCCGCCTTTAGGAAAAAACTCATAACTACTAAATTTTCTATAAATAGGCCGATCCACATACCGCATTTACTTCTCTGCATTCACTTCTATGATTCCAAGCCTTCGTCCTCCTCCTGATTGCTCTCGCCGATCTCTGCAATGCCAAGTCTCTAGCCTTCCCGCCTTTTCTTTCCTCTTGCCTTCCCTTCAAGATGTCTGGCGAGGGTGAAGGCCGATCCAAGTGTGCACAATCCTTTTTAGAAAACAAATTCCCCCCCTATGCCGGCTGACTCTGGACGAGTACGTCGCGATAGCCGCCAACTTCATCCCTGCCGGGTTCGTTGTGCGGAACCCTGGGAACGACGATACGATCAATCTCGTGTCGGCTAGGGAGCTCGCCATCCCCTTGGAGCACTTCGAGGTGGGCTTCCGCCTCCCTCTCTTGCCGGAGGTGCGTCAGGCCCTTCGGTACTATGGGGTAGTACCGGCCTAGCTCAACCCAAATTCAGTCGCAATCTTGGTGGCTTTCATCTGCTACATGCGGGCGGAAAGGATCGAGTTCAGGCTGCCCATCTTTCAGAAGTTGTTCAAATTCCGTGCAAAGGGTGGGGTGGTCTTCTTCTCGGGGCAGTCGGTGAAGACGAGCGGTCTCGCCAACAAGAACCACCACTGGGGGCAGAAATTCGTTTGTTTGTCTCTAGTAACTTTGGCAACATCCCGCTCTCGCCTGTTCAGTACGACGACACGACCTACAAGCCTCCCGCTCTCGGGGAGCACGAGGGCACCCTCGTTCAATTCTTCGGGACCAAGACTTTTGACGTCCCCTTCCTTCGGCAAGACCTGGATTTCCTTCTGCCGGTACCTCCTGACGAAGGTATTATTTCGGTATAACCTTGCAACCTTTTGTTTCGAGATGTAGGGCTAATCAGCTATGGGTCTCGCAGGTGAACGAGAAATCTCCATCCACCAACCCTTTGACGAGACCAGGGCGCTCGCCGACCCCTTAGCTCTCGCCAAGTCTGCCGCCGTCGCCTGCCGGGAGGAGCCGGGACCCTCTTCCGGATCGAGTGCTAGAAGCGGAAACATAGCTCCCTCCCTACCGCCTCTCTCAAAAAACCAAAACCATCAGCAGCAGACAAGGGCAAGTCCGTTGAACTAGCTACCATCGTGACCCCCGCTGATACCCCGTCAGTCGCAGGCGAGACGGGTGTTGTTGGGCAGGGCGCCGAGACCCCTGCCAAGATCCCACTCAAGCCGATGCCGAAAGGGCACCGAAATTTCGGCTGCGGTGAGAGGTTCTTGGATGAGGAGGGCAATTCCTTGCTCCAGTGGGACCGTACCACCAACCGTATCGCGGTCTCAATGCTCCTACCCTCCCGGATGGAGTGGGACACAATTACTGGTGATGCCTTTGAGGTGAGCTTTGAGCTCTATAGTCGGAAGGACGCCGACACATTCAACCGGTCAACTACCCGGGCACTCATCTACGACACCACTAAATCCCAACTTCGCGCGGTCCAGCTCTCGCATATGTCCAGGCATCGCACCCTCGCCATCGAGAGCAATCTCGTCGATATGCAGAAGGCCAGAGATACTGCTGCGGCTGAAGTGGCTATCCTCAAGGCCGACTGGTGGCTTCCCAACAACTCCTCTCCCTTCGTCCGGCCGCCGAGGCAAGCAGGACCCTTCCATATCTCTCCCCCTCTTAGTATATATACATGTTTTTTTGCTTAACTGGATCGCCTCGCAGGACACCGCGCAAGCCCAGCTGCTCCGCGCCAGGGTGGTCGACGTCGAGTGCGAGACCCAGCTGCTGAAAGTTGAGGTGAAGCACCTGGAAGGGGCCCTGGCCCTGGCCCGACCGTTGCTGAAGGAGAGAATCGAGCACCATCATTACTCATTGTACGACATGGATGTGATAGTTTAGGAAAACGTGCAAGCCACCGCAAAAATAGTCATCGAGGTGTTGCGGGAATCAGCGCTTTTGAACGAAGGCGGCAAGACTCTCACGGCGCGAGGGATCTTACCCTGGCTATTTGAGACCATTCCCAAGCCCGCGGGAGAGGACGACTCTCCGATCAAAGATGCCGTCAAAGATGCGACGGGGTTTGACTTGAATGATTAGTCTGGAGGCAGCCTTTCCAGCGAGACCTCCGACTAGAGCCCCAGCAAAGCCTCCAACGGGACCTCCGGCTGAATCTCTAGTGGCCCTGGCCGATAGCCTCTCGCCACTTTTCTCTTTTTGCATTGTAATTTTTCCTTCTTAATTTTTCATGTAATGGGCGAGACCCCCATGTAACCTTTTGTGATACTTGTATGTAATGACATCTTTTCTACTTTTTGCCGGTATGGTTCTGTGCCCTTTTTTTCCTTGCATTTTCTCGCGGTAGACTTCAGCGTTCTCGCTAGGGACTTAGGCAGCCGGGATCCCTTCTCAGGATTCGTGCCGACTACTTGAGAACTTGCTGACGAAGTACTTCGTAATTTTTGTCATAGGCCCGACTTTCCCGTCAGCTAGGTAAGAGTCTGACGACAGATGCGGATACAAACCTATTTATCCCAAACATCTTGCGACGTGCCATCGAGTGGGCCCTTGGTTCTGTAAACCCCTTTTTCCTTTCCCCCAAGCGAGCCTACAGCCATGTCAGCTAGTGAGAGTCTGGTAGTGGGTCTACTCGAGGCCGAGTGTGCCTTCCAGCCCTGCCATCTAGTGAGAGCCTGCGCAACGAGATCCTCTCGGGTATCAACCTCTTTTTCTTTCCCCCCAAGCAAGCCTATGGCCCTGCCAGCTAGTGAGAGCCTGACAGCGGGTCCACTTGGGGCCGAGTGCACCTTCCAGCCATGCCAGCTAATGAGAGCCTGAGTAGCGGGATCCTCTCGGGGTATTCCCTTACCCCCCCCAGGCAAGCCAACAACCCTGCTAGCTAGCGAGAGCCTGGACAGCGGGTCTACCGGGGCCGAGTGCGTCTTCCAGCCCTGCCATCTAATGAGAGCCTGCGCAGTGGGATCTTGTTGGGGTCTTGCAAATTATCAACCTCATTTTCTTCCCCCCAAGCGAGCTTACGACCCTACCAGTTAGTGAGAACCTGGCAGCGGGTCTACTCGGGGCCGAGTGCGCCTTCCAGCCCTGCCAGCTAATGAAAGCCTGAGCAGCGGGATCCTCTCGGGGTATTCCCTTACCCCTCAGGCGAGCATACAACCCTGCCAGCTAGTGAGAGCCCTGATAGTGGGTCTACCCGAGGCTGAGTGTGCCTTCCAGCCCTGCCAGCTAATGAGAGCCTGCGCAACGGGATCCTCTCCGGTTCTTGTAAATTATCAACCTCTTTTCCTTCCCCCCCCCAAGCGAGCCTACGGCCCTGCCAGCTAGTGAGAGTCTGGTAGCGGGTCTACTCTGGGTCGAGTGCGTCTTCCAGCCCTGCTAGCTAATGAGAGCCTGAACAGCAGGATCCTCTCGGGGTATTCCCTTACCGTCAAGCAAGCCTACAACCCTGTCAGCTAGCGAGAGCCTGGATAGCGGGTCTACCCGGGGCCGAGTGCACCTTCCAGCCCTGTCAGCTAATGAGAGCATGCGCAGCGGGATCCTCTCGGGTTCTTGCAAATTAACATCGTCCTTCCTCTAGCCACCGAGCGAGCCTTCGGCCCTTCCATCTTGAAGGGAGCCTGGACAGCAGGTCTACTCGGTGTCGTGAAAACCAAAAACATATCACAACCTGCCAAGAAACAATTCTTAAATAATATATTACAAAGGTATATACAAGTTTACCCCCTCCTACGGGTAGAAGCATTTCAGATCATCGCCGCTCTAAGCATGACTCAAAAATACGCTCTCTACATTCTGGAGGTGGTACCCCCTGACCCTAGGGCCCTTTCAACAATATAGGGCCCCTCCCAATTGGGGTTGAGTTTACCAACAGGGTCCAACCTTTCGGCAGCGTCAACCTTCTTTAGGACTAGATCTCCTTCGGCAAATTGTTTGATCCTTACATGCTTGTCAAAATACTTTTTCATCCGCTGCTTAACCTCCTCTTGCCTGACGGCGGCCATGTCGCGAAGTTCTTCTACCATGTCCAATGAGAGCCGCAACTCCCCTTCATTTTCTTCCCTCCATGTCTCATCTCCTTCGCTAACGGCCACAACTCTCGGGGACCGAACCTCAAACTCCACGGGTAGGACCGCCTCGCATCCATGTGAAAGCTTGAAGGGGGGTCTCTCCAGTGGCCGTGTTTGGGGTCTTCCGCAAGGCCCACAACACTGAGGGGATTTGCTCCACCCAGCTCCCCCTTAAGTTCTCTCTCTTCTTTTTAAGCAAGTTCACAATGATTTTGTTTGCCGCCTCCACCTGATCGTTGCTCATAGCGTAGTGGACGGAGGCAAACCTGAGGTCTATCCTCAGCTAGGTGCAAAAGCTGATGAATTCTTCGCTGGCGAACTGGGGGCCATTATCTGTGACTATGTCCTGAGGCAACCCATATCGGCATATGATCTCTCCTCAAACAAAATTCTGAATGACTTGGGAGGTCACCTCAGCCAAAGTCTTGACTTCCAACCACTTCGAGAAGTAGTCGATCAAGACTAGGAGGAACCTTCTCTGCCCACTAGCTGGAGGGAAAGGTCCGATTAGGTCCATCCCCCAGATGGTGAAATGCCATGGCGCCGTGATGCTTCGGAGCCTTTGGGCAGGCAAGAGTTGGAGGGGAGCATGTAGTTGACACTTCTGGCACCTTCTTGCGAACTTAGCCGCGTCCTTCCTCAGGAATGGCCAAAAGTACCCCTGTTTGACTACCCTTGCTTTTAAGGTTCTTCCCCCTGAGTGACTGTTGCACTCGCCCGAGTGCACTTCCTCTAAGATCTGAGGGACCTCTTCCTCTTCCATGCATCTCGCTAGGAGCACTGACAGCATCTTTCGATGCAACCCTCCTTCATGCATTAGATAATGAGCCGCCTTATGCCTAAAGCCTTTTGCATCCTTGGTATATTTGGGAAGCTTGCTTGTAGCGAAGAAGGCTATAAAGGGATCCACCCACGAGGGTCGCCGATCAACTTCCATCAACTCCCCTTCCTCAATCGCTGAATGAAATAGCTCGGTCAAGGTTCCCCCGCCCCGGGGTCCAAACTTGGCCAACCGATCAGCCGCTTCGTTCTCCTCCCTGGGGACATGCGGAATTGAGAACGCTCGGAACCCACCAATAATCACTCTCACCTTGGATAAATACCTCATGAGGGTAGGCTCTCGGGCTTCATACTCACACTTAATATACGACGCCGCCACCAGCGAATCCGTGAACACTTCTACATCATGAATCCCGAGTTCCTTGCTCAACCGTAGCCCGACTTGACGACCTCATACTCCGCTCGATTGTTTGTGACGGGGAAGTGCAGCACCACTGCTTGCTCTATGGTGACCCCTTGAGGGCTTACTAATACCACTCCTCCTAGAGAGTGCTTCCTCGAGGCTCTGTCAACAAACATCCTCCACGCCTCGTGCGGTAGTGACTTCTCTCCCTCACCTCCACAACGTAGTCAGCCAAGAAGTCGGCCACTGTCTGTGCCTTGATGGAGAGTCTTGGCACGAAAGAGACATCAAACTCACTGAGCTCAATTGGCCAACCGCCCTGAGTGCTCCACCCCCTCGAAAATCTTACGCAACGGATGGTCTGTCACCACCTTAATTGAATGAGCTTGGAAATACGGTCTGAGCTTCCTGGCCGAGATGATCAGAGAGAAGGCCAACTTCTCCAAGATGGGGTAGCGGAGCTCCGCTTTCTTCAGGATCCTACTGACGTAGTAGATTGGGAGCTGTTTCTTCCCTTCTTCCCTCACCAGAATAGAACTTACAGCCTCTGTCTCTACCCCCAAGATACAAGGCTAGGTCCTCCCCTTCCTTCGGGCTCTGAAGGAGCAGTGCTTGGGATAATTGAGCCTTCAATGCCCGGAAAGCCTCCTCATATTCCTCCGTCCACTCAAACTTTTGATTCCCCCGAAGCGTTTTGAAGAAAGGAAAACATTTCTCCCTGGCACGGGAGAGAAACCGACACAACCCGGCGAGCTTGCCTGTCAAAAGCTAAATCTCTCTGGCATTGCGGGGTGATTCTAACTCCACGTTGGTCTTTACTTTATCTGGGTTGGGCTCTACCCCCACTGGGGTTAGAAAATGTCCAAGGAATTTGCCTCAGCTTTCCCCGAAGACACACTTCTGGGGGTTTAGCCTTATTTTCAACTTTCGCAGGATTGCGAACGTCTCCTCTAAGTCAAGTAGGTGAGAACCCACATCCCTGCTCTTTACCATGAGATTGTCAACATAAACCTCGAGGTTCTTACTCCTTTGGCCTTGGAAAACCTGATCCATCATGCGCTGGTAGGTTGCCCCCGCGTTCTTAAGCCCAAAGGGCATCATTTTGTAGCTGAAGCATCCCTCCTTAGTGATGAAAGAAACATCCTTGACATCGGGGGGATGCATCCGGATCTGGTGGTAACCTGAAAAAGTATCCAAAAAGCTTATAATAGAAAAACCAATGGCTGAGTCAACCAGCGCGTCTATCCGAGGCAGGGGGTAGCAATTCTTAGGGCGTGATTTATTTAATAGAGAGAAATCAACACACATGTGCCACTTCCCATTACCCTTTTTTACCAATACTACATTGGAGACCCAGTCTGCATACTGGATCTTCGAGATAAAACCTATGTCAAGAAGCTTCTTGACCTCCTCGCGGATGGGCTCCTCCAGCTTGGTGGCGATGGCCCTCATCTTCTGGTGGATAGGACGTGTCTTGGGGTCCAAGTTTAGGCAGTGGCAGGCCACGTCCGCATTGATGCATGACATGTCTGTCACTCTCCAAGCAAATATGTTGACGTACTTTTGGATGCACTCCCGCATCCTTGCTTGGTCTTCAAAGCTCAAGCCGTCGTTGATTCGCACCCTTTGTGCCTGGCCTGCCTTGGTGACGACTTCCATCTCCATGACCTCCTTTGCCGGCTCAAGCCGGGACTGCTCCCTGCCGGTCCCCGGCTCCTCTTCCTGCCCCTGCTCTTCTTCCCCTCCTGCCTCATCAACCTCCATCGCCTCCAACAGGCACTCCATCAACCACTCCACTTCTCCTCCTCCCTGGGCCTTGCCTCCAGCTTTTCCTTCTCCCTCCTCCTCCTCAGCCTTTTCTCCTGCCCCACCCAGGCTCCTTGCTCTTTCCCCCGCAACTTCCTCCTGCGTTGCTAACTCCTTTTCCAGCTCTTCTGCCTCCTCCATCCAAAAGATGGTGTTGACTGCTGTCACGTAGTACAGCCTCGCTACCTTTGGATCCCCCCTGATCCGGACCTGCACTCTTCCACTGCTGAACTTCAAACATTGATGGAACGAGGAGGGGACACAACAGAAGGCGCTGATGAGGGGGCGCCCAAAGATCGCGTTGTAGCTGCTCGGAGCATCAACGATGACGAACTGGCAGTTCCTTGATCCCCCCCAACGTCACATGCAACCCTACCCCTCCTCCAACTTCCTTCTGCTCCCCTGAGAACTCGAACAATGGCCCATCAGAGGCCAGCACCCTCCGAGCCTCCAACTTCATTTCGACGAAGGCCTTCTTGAAGATCATATTTACGGAGCTCCCTTTGTCTACCAAGATCCGGGAGACCATGAAATTTTCTACCGCCGTTTGGATCACCAAGGCGTCGCAGAACGGGTTTTCATAGTCTGACATATCCTTCGACGAGAAAATGATCCTTTCCTCCTCCTGGTGGGGGGGGGGGGGTATGGGAGGTCGAGGTGACACCCCTTCGGTACATGGTCTGGAAGCTCTCCTTACAGGTGGCTTCGATTCTCACTCCTCCATGGATCACCCTGATCCCTCCTCGAGCCCCCACATCTGCCCGATCTTCGCATCTATCCTCTCCTCCTCTTGGCTAAACCTCTTCAATCCTCATGGGCGGCTGCTAATGGACTTGCCCCCTGGCCCTTCTCATCTCCAAGAACTTTGGATAGGTGATCGTTGCATGACCCCCTCCTGGTGGAAGTCACAAAAGGGCAACTCCACTCTGCCTTCTCTCCTCCTTGCTCCTCCCCAAGCTCCTCTCCTTCCTCCTCTTCCTCTCACGATCTCCATGGCCTCCTGCTGCAACGGGAGGGGGCCCAATAATTTCATGTTGTCGCCGCCACGCCGTCGTAGATGATGCCCATTATCTTCACCAATTCCGCGAGTCCAAGTGGCACAAGTCAAAATCGCCTCCACGCTGCCAAGTTGCTGCATGTCACCTTTGCAGTGCAACCCACTGCCATAAAGTTCCACTCGACGCCTGCCTCATCAAGGCTGCACAGAATGCCATCGCCGCCACCTTCCCCATGCATGTCGCCGCCAACTCCAACTTTCCATGCAAAACCATGCATGCTGGCCGACTCATGCAGGTCCTTTGATATTGCCGCCACCCATACATCCCGACCACATTTCTCCTTCATTTTTAATATCGCCACGTCTTTCACCTCACTCCCATTTAATTTTACGCCGCCCTTGCACTAAACTCTTCATTCCATTCACATTAAAATGATTAAACACAAAAAAATATTGTCACCGCCCCCTCCTATTCCCCTATAATATTGTCAGCCCACTTCAAAGGCTCATATCCCTCCATCACCTCATATTCTCCCATTTAATATTGTTATGGCCCACTTTCATCTCACTTATTAGCACCGCAGTTTTGGTTAGTAGCACCGTATTTTCTCCTAATTTTTTGCACCTTTTGGAAACACGCTGTGTTCATGCATTTTTAGGAAAATTGTTCAACCCAAAAAATTTTCGCACATTTTGTGTTGAACATTTTTCCTAAAAATGCATGTACAAGACCTATTTCCAAAAGGCGTGAAACCTGGGCGTATTTCCAAAATACATTTTGTACATACATTTTTAGGAAAAGTGTTCAACACGAAAGATGTTATACATCGCTTTGAGATATACAACTTTCGTGTTGACCATTTTTTCCTAAAAATGCATGTACAAGACGTATTTCCAAAAAACATGAAAAATTAGAGCAAAGTACGATACGGCTACCCTAATTAAACCGCATAGCTAATAACAACGCCCTTATTTTATCAAAACTGCCGATCACTCCTATTATTTAATGTTGTCATTAATTGCTCACATTACATGCAAAACACTGTTCATTCTTTCATGGCAGCACACCCTTACTCGCCCCCTCTTATTCCTATATTTTTATAGCCGCCAACGTACTCCTCATGCAGCCCGCCTCCTTTCCTTCTTAATTATGTACTGGCCCTTTCTTCCTCTCTCATGCATGCACACCACCAATATTCAAGTATTATAGTCATTTTCATCTCATCATCAAATCTATTAAATTCATAAATCCATTCAACCGCTCCCCTAATTGCATGCAAGCTACTACCTCATCATATTCCTCCCAATGATTTCATGTCCACTTAGGCTCCGTTTGGCGGGACTTATTTTCACCGGTCAAGCGGTTACGATCGCATGAACCGAATCTCAATTACGGTCCGATTCATGCGGTCGTAACCGCTTGACCGGTGAAAATAAGTCCCCCCCCAAACGGAGCCTTATTCTCTCCCATCTTGGCCGAATTGAACTCCTCTTCAATTCATGATGTCACCTCTATTTAATCTCATACAATCCTTCATCCTCCCCCTTGAATGCTCCAAATTTCAACCCTAAATATTCATCTATTTAAATTTTCCCCATTTCCAACCTTTCACATTCTCGCTCATTCATCCTCTCTTTTACCTATATATAGAGGCTTAAGATTTTTCATATTTTCTCTCTCAATCTCTCTCTTCCAGTGCATTTTATTTCTTGTGTTTCCTTTTATTTAGCATAGTTTAATTTCGATGTAATTTTCATTTAAGTATTTTTTTTATTTCATGTAATTTCCTTTTATGAAATATAATTTAGATTTTTTTTCTTATGCAAATGTCTCTTTTTATTTCTCGTACCTTTTTTTTTTATTTTGTAGCAAGTAGTTATAATTTTAGTATTGCTCATTACAAGCTTTGAATGGAATTTTTTCTCTCTTTTATATTTTTGATCCTCCTTTGATTTATTCATGATTAATATCGGGTTCATATGTCAATGTGTGAACTTTCGTATTTGTTTCCGTCGATTAACCGAGAGCCTTGAGTACGAATTGATCACTTACAATTAAAGAGAGTCGAACACAACCCTTGAGAGAGGATGACGTGAATCTTCCGGTTTTTCGGGATTCACCTCGTTAAAATGAGTATTAGGTTATCGATTATAGAACGAGAGTTCGATTGATATTCTTAATCTCAGTTGAGCGAATTCCCCGAGAGAGGTGCGTTCATAATTTAGGAATCCTGTGTTTTGATCGAGTTTTAGTTTTCTTGTTTTATCTTAGTTTTAATTTCTTTTAATCTTTAAGTTTTCATCGGTAAAATAATAGTTAGTTTTCTTGAAGTAGTACTCGACAAATCCGAGTTTTAATACGACCTTGATATTGTCATATCCTATGCTATATTTCGATAGGTTCACTTGCCTTAATCGAATATAGATTAGAGAACATGATTTTTCTCTATAATCAGCTTAGTCTGGTGTCTTGGTGACATTTTCCTAATACTTATCTCTTAGCTGTTAAGACTGGTGGATTCCAGCATTGGGTACGCAGAGATTTTAGGTACACCAGAGATGGGTATAAAGGCGCATAGAGGGCTTAGGCCTAGTAATGTGTATACCCGCCTAGGAGTGAAGAGGTGCCCGCTCCCCAGCCACCATCCATTTGACCACAACGGGGGTGTTTGAGAGGTTAGCTACCTCCTAAAAATGGGAACAAATGGTCTGTGCACACAAAATCGATTGGTGTGTGTGTTGCACTTGTATGTTGCATAGCATAAACATTATGTTGCATAACATAATCATCATTTTTCGTAAACCTTATTCATATAAATTAACATGGACACTTTTATATGATGAGTTATAATTCTGAAAATCTTAATTTATAAGTTTGTATTGACATTCATATAAGTTAAAGAACTCTTTTCTGATGATAGT
This sequence comes from Platanthera zijinensis, assembly GCA_039513925.1. Lineage (NCBI taxonomy): Eukaryota > Viridiplantae > Streptophyta > Magnoliopsida > Asparagales > Orchidaceae > Platanthera > Platanthera zijinensis. Next base: position 18,700,858 of record CM077085.1, on the reverse strand, counting down.
AGATAGCTTACTGTACTTACTTTACCTGCGATGTACCTTTCTTACTATTTTTACTGTTTAATAGTTTACCTGTTTACTCTAGCTTAGTCTTTACACACTGTTGTAGTGTATTCATATATTATTGATAGCTAGAGTCACGCCACCTGTTTTTATTATACTGCTTTATTGTCCTCCGCCTTCTTCCTCCCATAGACCTAGGAATCGTGGGGGTGAAGCGAGGATGAATCTACTTAGTTTTTTGAATAACGGTCGGTGGACAATATCATTTTAAGAGTGAGTGAAGATACAACAGCAGCATGACCCGGAGCACCAGCAACACAAGGAGGCAGGACATGAGGAGCAGCTACTGCGTACTACTATTACCTCTACCAGACACTAGGTCGATGAGTGTTATTTACTCAGCTTCCGCATGATTACTATAGAGTGAGAGAGATATTTTATATTTAGATATATACAGCTGCTGTGATTGTGGACTTGTTTACTTCTGTTCTTATTAGCACGCGATATGATTGCTCTAGCTGACATTATAACCCGTAATTCGTTGAGATCGGATGCAACTGATGATGACCTAGAGGTTCTCGCCCAGTTAGGAGGAGTGCAGTAGAAATCACCTCCCATGGGCGAGATCCAGACTTCCTGGGGAGAGTGCAGCCCCCCGGGGGCGAGTCCAGGCTCCCTAGGGCGATTGCAGCCCCCCAGGGGCGAGTCTAGACTCCCTAGGACAAGTACAGCCCCCTAGGGGCGAGTCCAGGATCCCTAGGGCGAGTGCAGCCCCCCAAGGGCGAGTCCAACCTCCCTGAGGCGAGTGCAGCCCCCAGGGGCGAGTCTAGGCTCCCTGGGGCGAGTGCAACCCCCCTAGGGGCGATGTACAAGTTCAGGGGCGAGTGGCGAGTCCTAACTTCATCAAACACTCGCCCACCCCACGATACCTCTTTAGGTCTATTGGTTTCCCCTCCAAGCCACGGAGTTACGTTGTTGGCAGACCGTTTTGGGCTGTATTTAGTAAAAAACCAAAAGAAGGGATTCTGCTATTTGCAGGCCAAACTTGGAAAACTATAAATAGACCCCTATGAGCACCTTGGTAGGGGGACTGCTTCTGCTTGCTCCCCCCAAGAATGACTCTTGTTAGTGAGTGCTCTTAAGGTCCACCAGGGTGCCCAGCTCAGCATTGATTAGGGAGGGGAAGCTCTCTTTGATCTTCCGGGTGTGTGGCGGGACCTCCTCGCTGAAGATCGCGGTTTGTCTCTTAGTTCCAAGCAGCTAGTCAGGTGCTTTCGCTTGAGAGAAGTAGGTGCAAGCTACCCCTTTGGGTCCGAACTTTCGTTGAGACCCAATTTTTGTTTCAACACCGACAGGATTGGTGTCTTGTGATGACGACTAACTCGTGAGTTGGTGTCACCGTAAGGCGACGGTTCTGAGCATAAAATTTCCTTTGACCGTGCTTAAATGCTGGGAGGGGAATTTTACAACGCGCAAGCCGTGCGCTCTTGCGCGACCTAGCCGTGCGCTGGCGCGGGTTCTACCTTTTTCTCAGGTGCTTCCCGAACTTAGGGAAGCGCGACTTCATGCATGTGACTTGGCCAGTTGGGTTTACACGTCCTTGCTCAGAGTCTTTTCGGTTTGACTTAAAAATTTTAGGGGAAACCCCATCAGATCTCAAAAGAGAAATCTGAAAGCAAAACTATTCTTCAGGATTAAAAAAAACATTGCTCTACTTACATTACTTCAATTTGATCATATGAAAGTTCTCTGAGAAGTATTATCAGAACAAATGTGTACTGTTGATAGTACTTTATTATTTTTCAAGAATCTAGAATTTTTTTTATCATACACCACACAACTGTTTCGTCAAACAGTTAAACAACTTTGTCGTTTGAAACAACACTATAAATGCTATTCTTCCAAACAGTTTCACAGATTTTATCATCATTCTGCAAAACAACTGATTATTCTACCAATGCTTCTCCAGTCGCCCTTACCGTCCCAAACATAGCCTAAACTTGTAGCAAAAGACTAGGAGTAAGAAGTCTAAAAGCAGAAAAGATATTTTGTGCGACGAGTCCAATTTATATCGGACCGCACGTGCCTACATGGCCATACCCATATGTTATAAGTCCGAATGAGAGCAGCTTTGAGAAGGGTGTTGATATTAGCACCGCAGTTTTGGCTATCCGCAAACAATGTTTTTTAAAATCGGCTACCTGCAGGCACAAAAGCTATCCTCACTCAAAAAAATGAAAAAAAGGGAGGAGCATAACACCACCGCCTGGAGGAAGAATGAATGCATGAAAATTACGGAATAGAGGAGCACCAGGTCCAAAAAGAAGAGAGATCGTCAGATATTGAAAAGATAGCCGTCAGATAATGGAGGAGAACGCATCAGGATAAAGAACATCGCTCGGTAAATGAAAGAGGAGCACTTGACGGATTTGAAGCTCTTTAGGCTGGATAAAAAGAGAGGAGGAAGGATCGTCAGCGAAATCACGGTTTGGAGAGGAGGAAAAAGCATGAAGCAAGTGTGAATAAAGAATAATGTTTATACAGTGTTTGCTAATAGAAATTCAAAAGGTAAAAAAAAAGGCGTTTATATTGGCAGCCCGTATATCGATATTGGCAGCCCAATTATAATGGCAGCCAAGTAAATTGTTATTGGCAGCCCAATGGCAGCCCAAAAAATAGGTTTTTAAAAGTCATTTTTAGGAAGTGTTCAACATGAAAGTTGTAGATCTCGATGAGATCTACAACTTTTATGTTAAATATTTTTTCTAAAAATGTAATATAGGATGTCTATTTTCAAAAGGCACGGAACCCGAGCGGAACTATGTGAGTTCCGCCCGAGTTCCGCGCCTTTTGAAAATAGACCTACTATATGACATTTTTAGAAAAAGTGTTCAACATGAAAGTTGTAGATCTCGTCGAGATCTACAACTTTTATGTTGAACACTTTTTCTAAAAATGTCATATAGTAGGCTTATTTTCAAAAGGCGCGAAATCCGCATTTTGGGCTGCTATTAGCGGTCATATTACATGTGTTTTTCATTAATTTTTGGGCTGCTAATATCGATATACGGACTGCCAATATAAACGCCCAAAAAAAACTCCTGCCCCTATGAGAACCTACTTGATTTGTTGGGCCCTTAATTTAGCATGCGTTGAATTAAATCAATTAATCCCAATTACCTCTCTCTCTCTCTCTCTCTCCTCCTGTCCCTCTTCTTGTCTCTCTCTCGACCGACGGAAGTCTCCCGCTTCCGTCACCGGCAACAATACACCGTCCGCAGACCCGCGCTCGTCGCCGCTCCTCCTCGTCGCCAACCATAGCTTCTCCCGGTTAAAAGACGGGGAGATCTCCCTCCTCCGGCGCATCCTCCTCTTGATAGGTTTTCACGAGATCTCAATCTGAAGCCCCCAACAGAAGCCTGCCTGCCTGCCTGCCTGCCTCGCTCTCTTTCTTTTTCTCGGGGAGCACTCATGGCTTCGAGTCCACCGGATCTACTCTTCGGCCTTCGCAATAGCTTCTACCTCGGCGCTTTTCAAGCAGCGATCAATAACAGCGACGTCCCTAACCTTTCCACGGACGACGCCATCGAGCGCGATTCTCTCGTCTACCGATCCTACATCGCACTCGGATCCAACCAGGTTTCACTTGATCTTCAGATCTCATCTCTTTCCGATCATTTTCGGCTCTTTTTATGCTTAGTATTTCCTCTCCTTGATCATCCGCAGCTTGTGATCGATGAGATCAATTCTTCCGCTCCGACCGCCCTGCAGGCCGTCAAGTTACTCGCTCTCTATCTGTCTGGAGATAAGGTTGGTTGAATCCCTTTTTTTTCTTGATCCGAATGATCTTTTATTTGTCTGATATGCTCGGATCTAGCATTTCTGTACCCTAAACTGTATTTTGGTGTAGAAATTCGTTTTGATCATTAATATTTAGATGTCATACAATGGTATATTAATCAGGAAACCTTGTGTGTTAAAAGGAGTGTTTGATGATAAATTTGATTTAAGAATGCTGATTAGCAACTCAATCTAAAAATGCACCAAAAATTGCAGCTCTGATCCCAATTTAGGATCGTATAGAAGGGGCCAAGATAATCATTGAATTTCTTTTTCAGAAGCCTGGAGGAAGCCTATGGCATTACTAAATCAATAAATTTGTTACACTTATGTTTATGCCAATACGGATTTGTCTCAAAAAAGTTGTTGAATTCTGTATATTACTGATTTACTGTTGCTTCCAACCATTTCTCTGTAACATATTTGAGAATAACATCCATATACCACCTTAATACCAAGAATTTTTGAACCTGTTATCCGTTTTTGTTCATTTCAATTTAAAAGAATCTATTGTTCGTAGGCTTTGTTCTTCTTATAGCTAAAAGGTATTCTCAAAGATTCAAAATGAGTAGAGAAATATTGGATTGTGGGCTTTGACCTATGTTTGTGTGGCATTTATCCACATTTGTTTAGGGATCTTATCAAATAACTGTCTGAATTTCATCCTTTCCTTCCATTTTATTTTGTTGGTCCAAATTTTCAGCTTTTACATTCCACGTATACATTTTATGCTATTTTACTTCCTAAACTTCATTTTTTTTAGTTTGTAGAGGCCAGTAGACAGTGGAACTTCAGTTATTATCTTCTGTTTTTTAAGAATCCAAATATTCAGCTTACACTGCTTTATTGGATTCTGTATTTTTTTGCAAAAAAATTCATGATCTTTTATTTTCAATTTGCTTTTATTGCATTAGGGATCTGCAATTTCAAGTCTCAGGGAGTGGTTGAGTGATGCAGCGATTGGAAACAATCCAATTTTGCGGTTAGTTGCTGGGATTATATACATGCATGAACAAGACTACAACGAGGCTTTAAAACACACTAATACTGGAGGAACAATGGAATTGTAAGCCTTATCAGTTAACAACCCCGTGGATTATTATTTTTACTCCTTCCTTACTATTTGTTACATTTTCTAGTTATTTTCTTGTGATTCTTTCATGATATATGGTGCTAAGGGTTTATTACTCTAAATATATTGCAAGTTTGCAACTCAAAGAAGCTGATTGCACATAGAAGAACATTAGCATTGAACCTTGAGTGCCATGCTCCTTCTCGAGATACATTCAATGATTGTTTTTTTTTTCGCCCAGGTAAGGAGTCTACGTCTGACCCACCATTGCAGATTAAGGGACATAGCATTGCAACCGATGCAAATGTTTCTAAGAGAGACGACACTACTTTGAAGTGCCTAATACCTACGCCTAGTCTGGTTGAGGATGAGATTCTGGTGAGATATTTGTCTACTAGTATAGGATCTTTGAAACCTCTTCAAGGTATACCATTGAATCACCCCTACCTCTTGTCAGTGTATGAGTGGAATGATGGAAGCAAGAGCCACTCATTGTGGTGAATTTAGTTTCCCCAAAGTGAGCTTGTTGCACTTTGAGGTGAAGGACAGAGCTGAACAAAATTGGTAAATGGGCAAAGATCAGAGCCATAGAATGAGAACATCAATAGCGCTAGGAAGTTATTCAGTAAGGGAGGGGAACATCAGTAAATATAACAATAAAATGAGTAACATATGGTTTAAATGAAACAGAACAACACCACTAAAGATAACATAACACATAATAGTAAATTAGAAACAAAAGAACATAATAGAACACTGATGACTGAACATTAAAACATCGTAAAACAAATCAAAAAACATCAGTAAATCAATAGAGCTAACCAAAAAATATGAGTAAATCATAACCAAACATTATTAGTTCGCTAGGGACAAAATCAGAAATTCTTCATATTTGAAACATGAGCTAGAGCTGAAAGGCCCGAAACAAAATCTAGGGCACAAAGTGGGTAGAGGAGATAGTACCTCCTAGCTAGGTTTGAGAAAAAATTACTCAAAAATTATAGTAATTTTTAGCAAAATAACTTTTAGTCATTGTTAACTAAGAGATGTGTCACCCGAGAGAGAGGCAGAGAAGATTGAGCATTGTTCCAAAGAGTCTTTGGCTGACAGGGACAAAAAATACAGAATGTTCATCAAGAGAGGGAGATAGTAAAGGGAATCATCTCCTGCAGTTGGAGAGAGAGAAGGTTATCTGAAGAGAGATCACTAACGTACTTGGGAAAGCACATAGTCAGATTTTAGATCAAAATGAATAGGTTTAGTTTTTGTAAATGATGCACAATATTGATATATCACACAATATTTCCATATCGCTTTTGAAATGTTGCGTGATATTTCAATATCGCTTTTGAAATATTGTGCGATCATGTGATATAACCCGATATATTGACCGCTTTTTTCCTAAATGATTTTTTGAGGAATTAAATCATTGTTGTGCAATGCACCTTGTAAGGGCGACAATTGGTCATCATGTCGGTTATGGCCGTCGATTTCCACAACATTTGTCACAACGATATGTTAAACCATACAGAGATGTCAACAAAGGTGACAACATTGTTATGTGTAACCAGAGACATCATCAATAGAGTATTAGAGTATCAGTTCACTGGAGATTAGACCCTTATCTTTGAGATTGTTCTATAACCCTCCCTCCTCTTTCGTTCTCTCTTTCAAGTAATGAGGATTGTGGCCAATTGTAAAATTTTTTGAATTGCTGGAAGTATTTTCTTCTTTTCTTCCTTGTTAGGTAAAAAAAAAGAACCATAGTTTTAATATTTATATGTGATATCCTATATTTGCTGCCTATATCAGTACATTTGTTAGTTTTTCTTAGCTTTGCCCACAAAGTTCGCTTAAGAAAATGATTTGAGTGCAGGCTTGCGTTGAATGTTCAAATATACATCCTGATGCACAGATCAGATTACGCGGAGAAACAGTTAAAGGCCATGCAACAAATCGATGAAGACCATACATTAACGCAACTTGCAAATGCATGGCTTAACCTGGCAGTTGTAAGTCCCAACTCTTTTACTTCTTTGGAAGGATATGTTGTGTTTCCTGTAGCTGATTCTATCATGCTGCACTTCTAGGGTGGATCTAAAATTCAGGAAGCATATCTTATCTTCCAAGATTTTTCTGAGAAATATCAGATGACTGGGTTGATTCTTAATGGAAAGGCTCTATGTTGTATGCACATGGGACGCTTTGATGAAGCTGAAGCACTGTTGCTTGAAGCACTAAATAAGGTAAGCCTTATCATGTATATGTTTGTCCTGTTATAGAGAGAGAAACTTCTTTGACATGATTCAAATACAAGAATGTGTATTTATGAAAAACACGTTTTTATTGTCCATAAAGGATGCAAAGGACGCAGAGACTCTTGCAAACCTTGTTGTGTGCAGTCTTCATGTTGGAAAATCTGCTTCGCGATACCTTAGGTCAGTGATTGAACATATCTTGATAAGCTACAATTTTTTGTTGTCTTTTAAATTCTGTTCAAATAGATTTTACCCATGATATATGGTTATTTGAAATTTGTGCCACTCAAATCATACTAGCAATCTCAACCTGAGTACTCTCTATTCGAACATGCTTGAGTCACCCTATAGAAAAATGAAGGTGAGTGGAGTGATGTTTCTTATCAGACGAAATCTCATCCCATAGGGGAGAAGAAAAAGACTATCATTGTCATTTGAAGAAAGAAATGGAAGTATTTTGTGTTGCCCAAAGCTGTCATGGAAAATATTCTTCTAACTGAAGTCTAGAGCTAGTTTTTGTTTTTCTTCTTATTTTAGGCTATTTTCCAGCCCATTTATACACAGGCTTCCGGCTTGGGGTTTGTATTGCTCTTAGTAGGATCACTGTAGAAGGTTTGTGTGAGCTATAGACATCTTCAATGACCCCTTAGCAGTTGTCTTAATTCTCTGTTTTTTGTTCTTGGAAAAAAACTTCTTCTCTAACATCCAGGTGAAGAAGAGCTATAGCAAAATTGATTGGGATTTTTTCTATTGGTGACCAATGAATTGAGATTCATGTCAATAGGGGAGCATGGTACCTGTAAAAGATTGAAAAAAAATTCCGACCTGAAAGATTCAGATTCCTAATGTTAATAATAGTCTTTATTTCGATTTCACTCCTATTTCATCCTTCTTAGGGTTGTTAAATCCATTTTTTATTTCATTATCTGGAAGCAAGAATAGGCTGACTGACTCTATTTTTATCGATCTCTATACTCAGATACACTAAACAAATTCAATTTCCTTTTTTCCCTAGGTAAACAAGCGGAATCCCCCACAACCCATATGATGTAATTAGATGGTGTCATCTATCTTTTATTATCGAGGCCTTAATTTGGATATTTACCTACAAAGTACCCTTTCTTGGGTCTTCAATTATTTCAAAATGCAGCCGCAATTCATATATTAAATGTTGCGTGCTTATCGTAATGATTTAATTTATCATTCAAACAAGCATGAAAAAGATGTATATATTTTCTCTAAGATGTATATATTTTCTCTAGTTGTAATGATTTATTTTACAAGTTCTCTACCAGCTTTATATTTATTTTTCAATACTTATCCAATATATCTTTTCTTAACTAATTTTACGTTGTCCTCCGTTTCATGCTCGCCCTCTTAAGTGTTACTTTTGTAACTCAATCACAAAATAGATCTTAGGATCTATGTTCTCGTTAATCGTAGATGCATGAAATCTTAACTAAATGGTTACATCAGCATTAAAATCACACTTCTGATATCTATTGTACCATATAGCCCATTATAGAGTGTTATATACGGTTTATTGACTTTCCTAGCACAATGTTTTTCAAGTCCTTTAATTGGATTAAATTCAGATTAATCTGTTCATGCCCATGAATAGGATAAAATCATTTTATTCATGAGGTTGAAAATGAGTTTGTTACGCCGCGGGGGAGGGGATAGATTGCCCTAGTGGGGCTCCCAGAATTTCTGAGAAAAGATGGGGGAAAGGGAGAATAGAAAGAGATGAGAGAAACAACCCTAGGGTTCCAATTTCATATTACTCTAAGATCACTCTCATACAAGGCAAGGAGGGTATATAACACACTCTAGATTGTAACAAATGGGCTTACAGTAAGTGGCCAAATTTTCCCAAACATAAAGAAAATATATATATATTTCCAAATAGATGTGCTCACCCTAATGTCCTTCTTCAACCAACGTGCCTTCGATGTGCCTTTCGCCACCATATAGAAAATTTGCCTTGTCCTTTAGGCTTAAATCCTACAATTGGGTGTGCAATGTAGAGCGGTCAACCCAGCCTCCAATGGGGAGAGGCCCTGCCAATACGCCATGACCTAATTGCCTTGTCGGCCCTCTTGAGTGAGAACACGTGTGTTTGTGAATTGTGACGAGTTATGGAAGGAAATCCTGTAAGGTGACATCGGGAACCGGCATAGGGGGAGTTTTTTCGATCGTATGGTCTCAAATGACCCCATTTCAGCTGAGAGACGTTAAACACCGGGTGAATGCGACTAACATATTGGTGGCTGAGGCAATAAGCCGAGGTTCCAGTCCGTTCGATAATTTCAAATGGTCCATAAAACATGGCGGACATGATGTCGCCTTTAGTAAATTGCACATTCCCGCAATGATGGTTAGCAAACACAGCTATCCGATCATGCTCACATTGAAGATGATGACATAACTAGAGAAGTATGATGTCACGATCACAAAGTAAACTAGCTGGGGCTGACACATGACATTCTCCTGGAAGATTGCGTGTGAGGGATGGTGGTGGCCTACCATAGACAACATCGAATGGAGTGGTGCCGACGCTAGTATGGAAGGTGTTGTAAAAATATTCGACCCAGGATTGCCAATCCATCCAAGCTCATGTGTGATCACACACTAAACAATGGAGGTATGTCTCTAAACAACGATTCATTACCTCAGACTGCTCGTCCATCCGGGGATGGTAAGTTATTTTCATACGAAATTGAGTGTCCTGCATCTTGAATAACGATTGTCAAAAAGAACTCTGGAATAGTGGATCGTGATTGCTCACAATGGAGCTAGGAAACCCATGTAGGTGATCCACCATCGATAAAAACCGAGGCTACAACTGGTGCGATAAACATGTGTTTGGGGGGAAGGAAGTGGGCAAATTTGAATAGACGATCCACAACCACTAATATGCAATCAAGTGTATTGGACTGAGGAAGCCTAAAAATGAAATCCACGAAAATCCCAATTTCGAGTTGGAATGGGTAATGGATAGAGGAGGCCCTCAGGAAACATGGCTCGTATTTGGCGTGCTAACACGGAAGGCAGTCTGCCACAAACTCCTTGACTCGTTCGAACATGTCGGGCCAATATAGAGATGTCGTGAGGCAGCAGTAGGTATGGAAGGCAGCTGTGTGGCCTCCATCCAAGGTCAAGTGAAACTTCGCTAATAGGCTTAGGATGAGATGAGAAGACGCCAAGAGAACAATGTGGCCGCGATGATGGAGGGAATTCCCCAGTAAAGTATAGCGTGGTCGGGTGGTGGCGTGCGCTCGTAATGCAGTGAAAATCGCTGGAGGAGCGGATCAGCAGAGAACTCGTGTTGGAGAAGGTCCACGCCGCCCGAGACTTGTCGTGAGATAGCTACCAAGCTAGCAGGTTACTGTTGTCGAGAGAATGAGTCAGTCGTACGATTGAAAGAACCAGAGCAGAATTCAATAGAGAAGTCGTAGCCCAATAGTTTCGCAGCCCAAACCTATTGTGCGGGTGTGTCATCTTCTGGTTCAAGAGATAATTGAGGCTATGATGGTCAGTGTGAACCACGAAATGACGTCTTAGTAAGTAAGGGAGACAATGCTGTACAACAAGTACTAACACCATAAGCTTAGACTCATAGGCGGACGATGGACGCATACATCCGATTGAAGCGATGACTGTCCCACTTGTATCAGTGCGATTCCGACACCAGTACTCGACAGGTCACACTCCACAACGAACGGTTTGGAGAAGTTTGGTAGGGTCCGGACCGGAACGGTGCCAAGGGCTCACTGAAGGACCTAAAAGCTTGTGGCCGCCTCTTGTGTCCACTGTAATGTGTTGGTGTCTGACTTCTTCAACTTGCTGGAGAGGAACTTTGCAATTTTGGCATACTCCTAGTAAACTGCCGATAGTATCTTGTGAGGCCCAAAAAGTCTTGAAGGTCGCAAAAGGAACATAGTGTGGGCCACTGAAGAATGACCATCACCTTGTCTTGGTCCATAATTACACCTTGAACGGAGATCGTGTGCCCCAAGTAGCTAATTTTGGACAGGCCGAAAGTGCACTTTTTGTGGTTGACAAGAAAGCCATGTTCTTGAAGGGGCGTCGTCTGCACATAATGAAGGTGATACTGCCAGGAGAAACTGCATAATAAGATGTTAATGTAACCAAGGGTTAGGGTTTTGAAAATATTTTATTTATTATGCATTTTGATTTAATTTAAACAAGGCCGAGAGTGCCCAAATCGAAGCTTTTACGCTTAAAATGACTCTTACCGATAAACTTCAGCAATTAGTTCGTTTTTATTTGAGTACGACCCCTCAAGCGTTTTTATGAATTGAATCGTAGCGAAATCCGGTCTTCCACAAGCAAACACAATCAACAATTTATGAATAACAACAACAATAGTAATTCGAACGTTCGGGCAAACTCTTAATTATTTAAGGAGGGCATAAATTTAAACATTAACAAACAGAGCAAGGAAGTGGTGAAGTTACCACAACAGAGCAGTGAAATTAAAATTTAGAAACATCATCGGGTCAATTTCTGCTCAGCGGTGAGAACAACAGGTTGTCGTCAGGGTGAAAGGTCGGCGACAGAGGGTGACTGTGTCGCCGAATGGCGGCTAGGGCAGAGGTGGAGACAACGTGTTGTTGTAGTCGACGGCCTGACAACGACAGAAATAGCGCCAGGATCCAAAGGAGTACCAGCAAGGGTAGAGAAATGATAGGATTTTTCTCCCAAAGTTTTTTCAATTGATTCTTTTCAAACAAGATTTACCTAATGTTAAATGTTCTTTTTTTTCCTCCAAAATATTAGTTTCGCAAATAATCTTTTCCAATTGTTTATAACTTTTTAAAATTCATTCCAAATATAATAGTTTCTATTTCTTCCCATAATTTAAATTTTAAATCTATGCGTTTTAAATAATTTTAAGCTTGCCCGTTACGTTCTAACTAAAATTTCCAGACCTATTTATTCAAGGTCTCATCGAGCGGTCAACCCGATGAGCCAACCATTCTTCGAAAGAAAATGCGCGAAAGAAATACACACTAATTTATAAATGCTGAAAAATAAAATGCGCGACTTAGGATGCGACGAAGGATGCATCAGATGTCCTCAAAGAAAACCAGTATATATTTCTGCAAGGCCGATCAAAATAAATTATTCACGGTCGCGTGAATTGTTACTGGCCCATTCATCAAGCCGAAGGACATGACGATGAAATCATAGTGGCCATAGTGTGTAGAATGCTTTCTTCAAAGTATCTTCCTCCCGCATATGAATTTGGTGACAGTCAGAGTGGAGATTCAACTTGGAGAAGTAGAAGGCTCCCTGTAACTCATCCGATAGCTCATGTATATTCGAGATGCGATATTTGTCTGGAATGATGACTTTGTGGAGCTCCCAATAGTCCACATAGAAACTTGGGGGCGGAGGTCACCGATAACGCCAAGTGATCGACTAGACACTGTGAACTGAAGTTGTGGCTAGCCCCACTATCAATCATGATGATCATCAGGGCCCCCTTTAGTGACCTGGGAAGCTTCAGTGTTTGGTGGCCGAAGATCCCACCGGCGACAAAGAACGGAAGGTCAAGATGGTGTAGTGTTGCGGACGGTCATTGTAATTGGCCTCACCCTCCAAGGCCTTCGTCATGGATAGCCTCGGGTCCTCCTCTCCAATGATGACATGCACTTCCTTCATGTGTCGGTGAGTAAGGTTGCTTGTAGCGGAAGCAAAGACCCTTCATACAAAGATCATGGTACTGATTGGACAATCGTGAGAGTGCGGGGCCCCTTGAAGGGCACCATCTTCAGGGGAGGGTGGGATGTGGGCCTCCATTTACGGTGGGCAGAACAACGTTGCGTGTTTGATAACTTAGCAAGGAGGGGTGATATGGGATGGACATCCGGTTCATCGGCCTGATGCTGAAGTCAGCTTCGACCAAACGGGGAAGGTCAATGGCCTCAACATTGGAAGTAGTGTGTTGTGCAGACAGGTGCGGATGTACGGTAGCAGACCATGCATGAAAACTGGCGTTCGTCACAAAGATGCTCCACCACGGTTTCCGAGCAGCGTATAATGTAATGACAGATTAGATCCTACTAAAATCTGTACTTGAGAGGGAGGGCTTGGATTGATGGAGCCAGTGAACTTGATGGAGGGTCGACCCCTCCATGCCGTTGAGAGTCGTGGGCTAGGAAGCACCGGTACGGGTACGATACGTATCCGATACGGCGGTACGACAAAATTTTTAAAACAAAGATACGGGTACGGCGGGATACGTTGTATTAAATATAATAAATATGTATATATATCTCACAAATGTAATTAAAAGTCCTCAAAATAATATTCGATCTAGTATAATTGCATAAATCATCAATTTTTATACCTTATACATACTAAACAACATGAGTATGGAGAAATAACAACGCATGTATATAGTAAAAAAAATAAAAAAATAAAATTCAAATGAAATTCTCTATAATTTTAACGAAAAAAAAGATACTTAAATCTGAAGAGAATTTTGTTATAAACAAACACCGCTAAATGCATTTATGGTTCATAAAATTTTCTTTTCTAAAAGTCACACAAAAGTCTTTTGTTTACTTTAGAAAACATACTCTATCACAATATGCAGAACGATCTGGCAAGTCCAAATGTATCTACAGATAGAGTAATAGGTGTATCCGCCGAGTATCGGGTACGTACCGGTAGCGGATACGTATCCGGTACGGGTACGCGACCCTCATGGAAGTATCGGTGTTTCATAGGTCGTGGGGACCTTGTGTGGCTCTAAAGTCTTGTCGAATAATTGTTCTGCACGGGTAATCCACCCCATGAGGTTGGGGGGGGGGGGGGGGGGCGCACTGAGAATCGGCGGGACTCCGCATTGAAGGTAGAGGAACTACTCATGCGGCTAGGTGGACATCAATCTTATCATTTGTCCTCTGCATTAGGGCTTGGAGGGAAGCGGTGGGCTCCTCATGAGCATCAAGGCCGCATGACATAGCCAGATTCATAGGGGGTTGAGGTGCAAGTACATCTTAGTTCACAACAGAGTGGAGTCTAGAGGGCATGCACGTAAGGGAAGTAACCAAAAAAGTAACAACCCAAGTTGAGTTGAGGTCATGTTGTCGACACTGGAATGCAAGGGACTCGAGCGAGGTACAAGCAGAAGTGCTGGAGCACAGGGTCGCGAACGATAATTTTGGATTGTGTTCGGGTTGCGAAAACATCGGCCAAAAGAGGCAGGTCAGACCAATTGTTACGGTGCCAAGGGAAGGGGATTGATCGCCCTACACTGGAATTTCCAAGAAAAGGAGAAAAATAGAAGAGGAAGAGATCAGAGAAACAATCCCTAGGATTCCAATTTCTTATCACACTCCAAGATTGCTCCTAGACAAGGCAAAGAGGGTTTATATAACATCCTCTAGATCGAAAGAAACTGGTTAACAGTAAATACCCAAACTGCCTCAACATAAAGAAAATACCTATAGTTCAAAGTAGATGCATGCGCCCTAATAGCTTTCTTCTGCCGACATGTCCTCGACATTTGTTTTACGGCGCCGATTTTCTCGCCACACCTGTGGGTGCCCCTCCCCCTCCTCGACATCCGTAATTGAGCTTCAAAGGAAAGGAGAGCGGATCCACATAATAATTTCTCAGTGGAAATCTCCCCTTTGTGTTATCTTGAGGTAATTGAATTAGCAGAGTTTTTTTTATAATTGTTAGAAAACTATTTGTAAAGGCCCATTTAGAGGCACATTATATGTTTTTTACTTTCTCATGTATTAATCCCACATCTTGTATAAGAGATGATTCTCTCTCTCTTCTCCTAATATATTTGTACTCATACTTGTAATTTGTAATTCAAGAAGTATATACAAGGTTTACTCCACTATTCTACATGGTATCAAAGCCAACAGATTCGTCTACGCGGCCTATTTTTTTTCTAACCACCCACCTCATGCGACCTGTTTTTTTCTTCTCTTCCCGCCCACCTCCCACGACTTGTTTTTCCCTAACCGCCCACCTCCTGCGACCTCCTGTGTTCAGCGGATAGCTGTGTTCGGCGGATTGCAGTGTTTGCAGCTTTCTTTTTCTCGGTCTTCAGGCGGACTGCTAGTCCTAGACCGCCGGATACTCACAGCGCTGTCCACCCTTATTTTTTCGTAGGCCTTCTCTTACTTTTATAGTGTTGGCTGCTAGGTCCCACCATCCTGCCCTGACGCGGTCTGCTTCTCTCCACCGTGGTCGCGCGACCTCGCGCTTTACCCGTAGCGGTCTGCTCCTTTCTCTTGCGGTCTGCACACCATTATGCTACTTTTATCCATTGCGGTCTTCTCCTTGCTTGGCGAAGTTTTTCCTCTGGCCGCTGGCATCTCTGCGGTCTCTCATGCCGCTGCTCTCTTCGCGCGGTTTGCTTGCCCCAAACGGGTTGCGTCCTACGTCGGTTGTCCGCCTGTTTTGTCTTAGTGGTCTCTTGCGGCCTATCCTCCCGGCTCGGTCGCGGGCTCCCGCTCTTCTTCTCCTCTAGCTGGAACTTGCTTTTGCTACCAGCCTCTTCCTTGTCGCAGACTGCCGTTCTTCTTCTCCTCTAGCCGCAACTTGCTCTTGCTGTCGGTCTCTTCCGATGTCCGCAACTCTCTCTTGTTGCTGCCGGTCACTGCCCTTACCGTGCTTTCTCAACTCTGTATTCGTCTGTTGTCTCCGCTTCCTCTCTTGTCGGCTTCTTCTGCTGTGCGGACACTGCTGTGCGGACTGCTTCTCTCCTTAACCGCTGCCCTCTGATTCCTCAGAATTGTCGCGTGGATTGCTTCTCTACCCGCTGTGCTTGTCGCGCGGACTGCTCCTCTACCCGCTCTGTCGTTAACCGCAACTTCGTTGCTAGGCCGCCCTCATTGCTTTTCTCCTTAACCGTTGCTCTCTACTTCCTCACTACTTGTCACGCGGATTCCTTCTCTACCCGCTGTGTTTGTCACGGAGACTGCTCCTCTACCCGTCGTGCTTGTCGCGCGGATTGCTCCTCTACTCGCTGTACCGCTAACCACAACTTCGTTGCCAAGCCGCCCTCTTCTCTTGCTACAATGAACTCCACAACGGCCTCTTCTCTCCCCCCTCGAGCCGCTTCCCCTCTCCTGAAGTTCGTGATGAGCTTCAGATCACCACTATCTCTCTCAGCGGGAAACACAACTTTGTAGAGTGGGTGCATTCTGTTTGTCGTGTTCTACAAACTAAAGGTCTTCTTCATCACCTTACCCGAGACGTTCCCATTGATCGTACTGACAAATGGTTGCGTGATGACGGTCGGGTCTAATCTTGGATCCTCAATTTCATGGACACTGAACCCTAGCGCATGACCACCATCCACTGTTGCTCGTCCTGCCTTTCCTGTCACGATTCCCTCTCTACCCCCTACTCATGTACCTCTCCCGATCCCTTCTCTACCTCCACTGCCTCTCCGTGTTTATACTCGTCGTAAGTCAAAGACTACTTCCCTGCAGTTAGAGCTGTCACGGTTCCGGTTCTACTAAAACCATGAACCGAACCACTAAGTAACGGTTATTCAAATTAGAACCAAAACCTTATTTGGTTTGACCGATTCCGGTTCTGGTTCTAACTTAATTTTTGGAACCTTCGTGTCAACGGTTCCGGTTACTGTTCAACAAGAACCAAAACCAAACTGGCCACTAACGGTTCGGTCCGGTTCTATGCGGTTTGGTCCGGTTCCAATCAGTTCCAACTAAAACCAAAACTTAACGGAATGAAATAAAAGCGGGCTGCAAATAGTAAAACTCAAAATAACATCGAAATAGAAATAATAATATTTCACACTTCTCGACGGTCTTTTCCACGATCGGTGGGATAGTATTCATCGCCTTCCCACCCATGTAGCTTTGTCACGACGTGTAGTTGGCTTGCGCACGTTTCGTTGGCATGCTCAACCGTAACAATTGGCTACAATTAGTTGTCTTTCATGATTACTAATAAATAGTAGCTGTATATCTTTTATATTTTTTAAATTAAATATTTCAAAAAAAAATGCAAGTAAAATTGAAAATATATTATATAACTGTATAAAAATCAAAAGTGCACTACAAAAATTGACTCCAAACCGCAGCAATGTCAAACCTTAAAACACGGTTTTTATGCGGTGAAGTTTTGTTCGGTCTAAAATCGACCCCCTTTAATGCGATTGTGGTTTGAGTTTAAACTGCATCAACTTCACTTGTAATAGTAAGTATAAATATATAGATAAATTATAAAATAATAACAATATAATAATAATAATAATAATAATAATAAACGGGTTGCGGTTCGGTTCTGATCAGGTTTAAAAATTTTAAAACTGCTTGAGACTTGTATGTTGCGGTTTCGGTTCCGGTTCCGGTCCGGATAATAAAATGTAAGAACCACACCCGGACCAATGTTGTTCACGGTTCCAAAATTCAAACCGGAACCCGAATAATTTGCGAACGGTTCGGTCTGGTTCTTTACGGTTCCGGTTCGGTTTGCGGTTTTCGGTTTTAAGTGATAGCTCTACCTACAGTAGCTTCCCTCTACAGATGACATCCCGCGACTTGTTGATTCTGCATCAACCTCTACGGCTCACCCCTTGGCGAATTATGTGTCTCTACATCGCCTATCTCCACCACTCCACCATTTTGTCGTCTCTCTTTCCTCCATTTCTATTCCTAACTTTGTGCATGAAGCGC
The DNA here is from genome assembly GCA_039513925.1 of Platanthera zijinensis. Taxonomy (NCBI): domain Eukaryota; kingdom Viridiplantae; phylum Streptophyta; class Magnoliopsida; order Asparagales; family Orchidaceae; genus Platanthera; species Platanthera zijinensis. Next base: position 18,682,982 of record CM077085.1, on the reverse strand, counting down.
TTCAACACCCGGGGTGGCGGGCGGCCATGGAGGATGAAATGATTGCCCTTTGGGCAAACTAGACCTGGGATTTGGTTCTTCTTCCTCCCGGCCAGTTCTGTGTCAGCTGCAAGTGGGTTTTTGTTATCAAACATGCTACGGATGGAACTGTTGACCGCCTAAAAGCTTGCCTTGTGGCCCGCGGGTTCACTCAATAGCAATGCCTTGAATATGATGAAACCTTCTCCCCAGTTGCCAAGTTGAATACTGTTCGGGTCCACATCTCCTTGGCAGTCCATCGCCAGTGACCCCTCCATCAGTTGGATATTAAAAATGTCTTTCTCAATGGTGATTTGCAGGAAACTGTCTATATGCACCAACCTCCTGGGTTTGAGACCACGGGGGAGTCTCATGTATGTTATCTCCGACGGGGGAGTCTCATGTATGTTATCTCCGAAAGTCTATATATGGTCTTAAACAATCCCCACGTGTTTGGTTTGAAAAATTCAGCATGGTTGTTCGTGAAGTTGGTTTTACACGTAGCTCGACTGACTTCTCTATCCACTCGTCATCAGCCAACAAACACAGTAATTCTCCTTGTGTATGTTGATGATATCCTAATTACTGGCGACGACTCTACATGAACAACAAATCAAGAAACATTTGAACTCGACATTTCCGACAAAAGACCTGAGAAATCTTTGCTACTTCCTTGGGCTTGAGGTCCCCAGACGACTTGATGGACTCGTCTTATCCCAGCGGAAGTACTGTATTGACCTCCTTCAAGATGCCGACTACTCAAGGTGGAAACCTGCATACACCCCCATGGATGTAATTCACAAGATCCCTGCATATGGTTCTGATTCTGACCAACTGCATACAAATCCAGAGTACTATCGACGCTTGGTGGGGAAACTGATTTATCTTACAGGTATTCGACCTGACATCTCGTTTGTTGTGGGAATTGTGAGTCGTTTTATGCATGTTCCTCGGACATCTCCTTTCCAAGCCGTTGAGCTCATCCTCAGATATCTAAAGACTGCTCCGGGACAAGGACTTGTTAAAGCACAGTCCCTGAACCTGAATGTTATGGCCCCGGACGAGTTGCGGTTCCGAGGATTCAAATACACCAGAAGACCCAAAGGAGCGCCGGATAAAGACCGGGCTGAACCATCCGGTTCAGCCCGCAACTAATCAATAAGAGGAAGGAGGGCTGAACCACACCGGTTCAGCCCTCATTGGGGCCGGCCAGCCCTAGGGAAAAGGGGGCTCCATAAATACCCCTTTTCCCCCCTCTTTGGAGGCATGCAAATTATCATTCAGGTATTCCTTCTTCTTCCTTGAAACCCTAGCCGTTTTTTCCTTTCCTAGTTCCTTTTCTGCTTAGAAACCTAGCGGTAGCATAACATTTGGTATCAGAGCCTCCTTCCTGCGACCATGGTGACGCGTACGGAGGCGGAGACGGCGAGATTGGCCGCCATCGAGGAGAACTATGTGGCGTTGACGGACTCTGTAGCGGCAATCGACGCAAATATGAAAAACTCGCAACAACAAATGGAAGAACGCTTCGATGAGAAGATGGAGGAGTTGAAAGCCCTCCTCTTGCAAAATCTGAAAGGGAAGGCCGTGAACGGCGCGGGATCGGACACGGAGGCGACAAATTCGGCTCACGGAGGAAATCCGGGAGGCGGAAGTCACGGAAACGGAGCGTCGGGCTCGGGATCGGGCGCGGGGTTACCGCCCGACGTCGTTCGCACGACGACTGCCCCGACCCGGACCAGCGGGCTTCCAGGCGGACAACCGGAGTGCAGCGGTGGGTTCAGCGGGGGTTTCGCCCCTCCTGGTCGAGCGGCGGACAGCACGGGAGGTTGCTGGGGGGCCGGCGATGAAGAGAGATGTAGTTTGCCAGTGGATGAGCAGTGGAAAGCGATACCTGATCAGTTGGACGCGGAGTATCCATGGTAGAGACCGACGACAGAGGAGCAACGGAAGTGGTAGAGCGACGAGGGTAGACGCGGATAACTGGTGGTTTGGAGGGAACGACAGTCGGAGGAGTAGTTGCGGGAATGACTGGGCGGGGGATGGATGGAGGAGTAGGTGTGGGTGGTAGATGGTCAGGTAAGGGAGCAGGAAAGAATGGTTGATTCTCGCGGAAAGTGACATCAGCAGAAACGAAGATCTTGCGTGTAGCAGGAGAATAACATACATACCCCTTTTGGGTGCGTGAATATCCAATAAAGATATGCTTGGCTGCTCGAGGATCCAACTTATCCGAGGAAGGCCCCAAACAGTGGACATAGCAGAGGCTACCGAATACACGAGGTGGGAGAGGAAAGGCCGGAGTGGAGGGAAAGAGTATGCTAAACGGAGTAGCATAGTTGAGAATAGAGGAAGGGAGACGGTTAATGAGAAAACAGACGGTCGAGACCGCAAAGTTCCAATATGGTTTGGGGACATGCATTTGAAGCATGATGGAACGAGCAACATCGAGTAAGTGACGATTCTTACGTTCGGCAACACCGTTTTGTTGCAGCGTGTAAGCGCAGGAAGTTTGATGTAGAATCCCGAACTAAGAACATAAAGCAGTAAATTCGTGACTAGTGTACTCACGAGCATTGTCAGTTCGTAGTACTTTGATGGTCGTGTGGAATTGCGTACAGGTTTCGAGGACAAATGCTCAAAATACACGGGGAAGCTCGGAGCGATCATGAAGTAAGTATAGCCAGGTAGTGCGAGAGTGATCATCAATAAACGTTATAAAATACCGGAAACTGGAAATACTAGTAATTTTAAATGGTCCCCAAATATCTGAATGCACTAAATCAAAAGGAGCAGCGCTTCGAGTACAATGAGAAGAAAAAGATGAACGAGTCTGCTTGCCGAGGATACATGAGTCACACTGAAAGGGGGTAAAAGAAATATCGGGGAGAGCTCGCTGGAGGACCGGTAGAGGAGCATGCCCAAGTCGACGATGCTAATCAGTTGAAGAGACGAATGAGAGGATGGTGGGAGAGTCGTCGAGAAGGTAGAGCCCATTCTGCAGCCGGCCTTTACCAATAGTAGTCTGCGTTCGCCGATCCTGTATAACAAAAGAAAAGGAAGTGAATATAACAGAACAATTCAGATCATTAGTAAGCCGTCCAACAGAAAGTAAATTGAACGGTGAACTCGGGACGTGACGAGCCGAGCGAAGGGAGATGGAGGAGGTGAGAGGAAGATCTGCCGAGCCGGAGACGGGAATAGTGGCTCCATTGGACACAGTAATAGACTGCGGATAAGGGGAAGTCAGGTACTGGGCAGGTCGATGTGGAGTAATGTGATGAGTAGCGCTAGAGTCCACAATCCAGCCCAAGCCGGTGGAGAGACAAGCGGTACCTGTGTTAGAGACGGAGGCAATGGAGGCAGATGGTGGGTGGAGCAATCCCTGGAGATGCTGGAGCTGAAGACGGACACTCTCAAGATCAGGAGGACCAGCATCGGTAGCAACAGAAGCCGTCGGGTGAGGAGGATAGCCAATTTTCTTGTAACATGTTGCCTCGAGATGACCATCTTTCCTGCAGAAGGAACACTTCGGCCGACCCCGGCCACCACGACCACGGCCGCGAGATCCCGAACGACCCCCCGAGTAGAAGGAGGAGGAGGGAATGGTAGAAGCGGAGGTGCCTGCTGAAGAAGGGCCGGAGGAGCCGGAGTATCTGGAGGAGGTGATACTCGGAGAATCATGGAGCACACATCAGAAAAGGATGGTGTGGTAGAGGAAGCCAAGACCTGAGCACGAATGCTCTGAAGGTGAGGGGGAAGACGGGCCATGATGATGGCAGTACAGGCGGCTTCCTTCTGAGCGCGCTAAGCAGCAACATCATTGGTGAAGGGCTGATGCTGGATCCATGCTTCAGCAAGAGTCTTCGCACGAGCAACAAAGGAGGTCATATCTGAAGCCCCTCCAGCGTCAAGAGCAAAGAGGTCAGTGAGGATGTCGTAGAGATGCTGGAGGCTGTCCCGTCCAGAATATAAGGAGTGTAGCTCAGTCCACATATCTTTGGCAGTCTCATGATACATAGCCATTTGATATGGCTTACCATCTAAAGAATTCAAGATCCAGGTTTGAACTCGGCCATCATTGCGGAGCCAGTCATCGGTAGGAGGGGTGAGAGGAGCCAGTCATCGGCATAAGGGCAGACCGCAGAGGCAGCCGGCTGAGGTCGCTGCGAGAAGGGCAGGAGGCCGCTGCGAGAAGGGAGCAAGGCCGCGGCGAGGAGAGGACAAACCGCCTGCGAGAAGACAAGGAGGCCGCTGCGAGAAGGGAGCAAGGCCGCGGCGAGAAGAGGACAAACCGCCTGCGAGAAGACAAGGAGGCCGCCGCGAGAATGACTGAGGAAGACCACGACCAGAATGCGGATAAGCAGCAGTCCACACGGTCAAGCCGGCCACCAACGAGTAGTCAGTTCGCGACCAGAGGGCAGAGACAAAAGAGAGACCGCCCCGGTCTAGGTGAAGCCAGCAGCGGTCAGAGAGCGGAAGGAAACCGCGAGAGAAAGCAAGCGAGAAGAAGGAAACAGAGAGAAGGCGAAGCCGCAGCGGACAGACGGCGAAGCCGTAGCGGACAGAAGGCGGAGCCGCAGCGGACAAAAGACGAAGCCGCAGCGGACAAAAGGCGAGGCCGCAGGAGACAGAAGCCGCAGTGGACAGAGAGAAGGCGAAGCCGCAGCGGACAGAAGGCGAGACCGCAGCGGACTTGCAGCGGACAAGGAAGCAGAGGCCGAGCACGAAGCAAGAGGGAGAGGAACTCGCAGCGGATAGAAGGGGAATCCGCAGCGGATAGAAAAGAAGTGGACCCCACGAATTAGAGAGAATGGTGGCTATAAAAGGGCTTGAAGAGGGTGGAACCACTGAGAGGGAGAGGAAGGCAGAGGCAAACCGCAGAGCCTGCGGATAGGAGCCCGCGGATAGGAGACCGGAGCGGGTAGGCTCACAGTCCGCAGGAGAAGCAGAGAGGGGCGGGCGGGGGCGGGTTGGGCGGTTAAAGATAAGGAGACCGCGCCGGAAAGACCGCTCCCTCTGATACCATGTTGAAAGAGCTCAAAAACTTGTATGTATTGCTTGTGTGTCTAAATACAAGGAGAGAATACAAATATATAGGAAGAAGAAGAGAGAAGAAAATCCTATACAAGATGTGGGACTAAAGGAGGAGAGAAGATAAAACAATAAATGAGCCCAATAATGGGCCCTTTACATGGGCTATTTTAACAGTTCTTAACCGCTTTGATCTCTTAGAAGCTCAATTTGATCACCTAAGATCTACATTACAAAGAAAGCTTAGGGATTTAGGTCAAGCCACCGATGCGGCGAATAGTGCTCCTACCGAGATAAGAGACCCTACACTTGATTTTGATCCTTCTCAGTTTGATGAGATTCAGTGCTCATGTGATCTTGAGGTTGAATCTGATCATGATCTTATGATACAGATGGAGAGTGACACTTGGTTTACTATTGCTGATGTTCTGCTGCTGCTTGGGTTCCAGCCACTTGTTGTTACTTCTAATGCTCTTCCCATTTACTCCTTTCTCTAACCTCTGCTCATCGACGAAGCTCCAGCCGTTGTAGCTGCTTCCGGGGTGTTGATCTCTCGCCGAAGTTGAAGTTTTTGTGCTGTTTTTGGTATTTTAATGTGATTTTTTTTAGTCTTCTTGTTCGTATTTAGTCATGGTCTTATTATGCTTGTATTCACGCGTGTTCCACGTTATGGTGAGTGTTCGAAGGCGATTCAGATGATCTTTCCTGATTTCGCCTTAGTCCCACACGGCCCTCCATGTTTTTATGTTGTGTTGTTTGTCTCCTCTCGTTATTGGCTAGGTGTTGTATGATCTTTGGTGGTTGACACTCTCTTTTCTCCGCGTTCCCGTGGATTTGTGTGTGCAGTTTATACCCGTGGTCTTGTGGATTCTTGCGTGGGCCTCTTTCTTTTTAGTGTATCCATGTTCGGTGCATCCAGCGTGTTCATGGAAGTTTTGTGGACCAACGTCGTGTGCCTTGTGTCCGGTTGAATTATCCCCGGTGACACGTGGTTGGGCCCCGGCTGTACGCTTGTTGTTTTTATTCAACATATCCATGGTCGGTGGGACCGCTATGTCGAAAAATCTCCGATCGGAATCTCCCCTATGACTTGTCTGTTGATTTTCTTCCCTTTATATCATTTGTTGTTTTGCCCCACATAGCTTACCACCATTACCTTTCCTTTTATGTTGTTTTCAAGTAGGAGGTTTTTTGTCTTACATCTTGTGCCGGTCTTTGTGAGTCGTTTGCAATGCGATAAAATACTCCCTATATGAATGAATGAAAACACACAAAAATATTTTCTTTTCTTCCATTTTCTAACAGACCAAATAGTAGGTTTGTGGTGTTCCGAAATATTAAAGCTTTGTATGGGGCATCATTTCGCCTCGCTCAAGCGCCGGCGCTCCGCTATCTCAAAAAAACATGTACACCGCTGACCATTTATGGCGTTCGTGGCCGACACCCGGCGCATCCACCTCTAAAATCCCCGGAAACGAAACCTAAGAAGTTGCATCATTAAAGTTTTCGCATTTGGGATTTCTGTGACAATGTTTAGAACTTCAGGGTTACATTACGCCTGACCACACTTGGATGAATGTGGTGGTATTTTTGGCCCACCGTTTAGAGAAAACAGCCTTGGTGACCACATCCACCACTGCATTGGCAGCAGCAGCCACTCACAAATAGAGCTTCCCTGGTTCAGATATATATGTATTTATATATGGCTATTTACTGGGACCTCCTCTCTAACTTTGTTAAATTACTGACAGCATCCCTCTTATTTTCGAAATTACAAAAATTTTCCCTAAAGTTTTCATTTCATTACAAAAACCTTCCCTGAAGTTTTAATTTCATAACATCCATGCACAAAAACACCTCCCTCAGTGAACAGTGTCCAGGGGATATTTTTCTTCGTGGATGCAATGAAATGAAAAGACGGAGGTTTTGGTAATGAAATGAAAACTTTAGGGAAGTTTTTTGTAATTTCGAAAATAAGAGGGGTGCTCTCACTAATTATGCTAATTTACAAGGGAGGTTTGGGTAATTATTTCTATATATATATATATATATATATATGAAATTAAGCTATCACTACAAATGAAGCAAGGAATCCTTTTATAGTTTCCTTTTAATTTTTGCAAAGCTTAGTATTTTATTGCACTTTGAAATCTTCTGATTTCCAAATTCTCTCTTTTTATTGTACATTTCTGCAGCCAATTGAAGCTCATCTGCTGATTTCAAAATTCTCTCCTTTTTCTTTTATATTTCTGCAGCCAATTGAAGCTGGCACACCCGAATCATATACTCGTTAAACGTGTATCTTCTGCCGAGGATAGCTTTGATAGGGCGGTTCAAGATTTCGCGTTGCGGCGGGATTAGCATGGATTTTCTTTCTGGGATTTCAATCTTCGAGTTTGATGCTTTCAAGGAATTAAGAGTTTTATTAGGGTTTTTTCAATGTCTTGTGTAGAATGATAATCAAGTTCCTGCTCCTCTTGTTTTCGGGGCAAATACTTGTTGTATCCTTAAAAAGATATTATAAGCTATTGATTTCTCGAATTAAACAGCTTCTATTTTTGGTGTTATTATATTTCCTGGGGATTTATATTAGCAACCTCAATAGCAGTATTCGTAGCCCCCTCGAACACAAAATAAAACCTAATATCGCCTATTCTTACCATCTAACCTCAGCCCCCTCCTTTCCGCTCCCGCTCGCTAAACCCGATACCTGATCGCACTTGCCGCCTGCCTACTCCATCCGCACCTTGATGCTGCCATCTTAGCTGTTTGTCTTGCTCTCGCAAATGGAATGGCTTGGGACAATATGACACACATGGTTAAGAGAAGAAGTCCTGACACATTGATAAACTCTCTATCCCTCTAATCCATTAGAGGAAGCTTCTCCTCTCTCTCTTCACCTCACTGGGGTTTCATTTCCGCTCTAAAGTGAAACTCGTTTTCATTGTTTTCTTCGCACCGTTGTGGTGATTTATTTGCAGTGTTTTTGATGTCGAGAAAATCGTTTTATTTGTGCAATAATGTTCATATATTGTGCTTCATAATTGTTTTTCTCAATGCAAAGAGAAAAGTTCGGAGCAAGCAAAACCTTAGCAGATAATAGGTTAAGTGGTTAGCAACTGATTATGAAGAACCATGCAACATTTTATTGGAGCTTGTATACAACCGAAGGAATTTCTGTGTTTTTTTTTTCAATGACAATGAAGTTTAAACGCCCAAACAAGTAGAGTCTTAGTATCACCTCACCATTGGTGACCCGTCTTCTTCATCGCGATCCTAGTAGGACTCATTTGGTCGCCTTTGAACCCGCAGATTAATTTGACCCCTTTGTTGTTGTTATTGCTTAACCTGAATACTGGTTTATTTCATCATCAGCATGTTCATGCCTGATCCCGAGATGTAGAATGTGTTGAGATGCTCTTGAAGGCCACTTGATTGAGAAATTCATGTGTATGGCGCATTCATGTTCACCGTCTTTCGGTAGGCATCCAAGTATATGTGCGGAGATATATAGGTCTTGTCATCCGTTTAAAATACGCTCGAGTATACTTGTATTTTAATGTTCTCAATTGCGAGACCAGTTAATTTCTTATACACCTTATCACTATCACTCTCAACTAATTTAAGTTTTGCCAACTTATCGCAAGTAGATCCATCATGCTTAGTAGAAAGAAATTTAAAAATATTTATTAAGGAAAAATTGATCATACTTTCAAATTTGAGCCCTCTCATGTCAATGTTAAGATAAATTTTATATTTAGACATGGCACAATTAAATTTATCACAAATTCCATTTTTTATAAATGATAAAACTCAATTTAATATCATATTTAGACTCATTTTGTATTCAAAATACTTTTTGGTCAAAACAAGAAATTTTTGATATTTACCCAAAATCCAAATTGATATAGAAGTGAAAATAGATGATCATGAAGATAATAAGTCGCACTGCGTATATATTTCAAAAGTAGTTAAAATCTCAGTGATCTTCTCAACATGTCAACCGACAAATCAAGAGTCAAGAGAGTGAAAATGATGAGATTCCCCTTCTTCATGCGAAGATAATGAGAATGTGTCTCTGTCGCCATCATCTCAAACTCAAGATATTGATATGAACTTTGTATATGATAAGGAGTTGCTTCCACATGATTTAGGAAAAAAATATATCGACCTTTCAATTAAATGAACAAGATGCAATGAGAAAATCGTATATACTATAGTATTAAGAGGTTCGTATCAACCAAAAGATCATTCTTTTTCTCCGAGAAAAATGGGAGATCATGATCATTGGTTTATGTTTGCAAGGTTTGATATGTTTAATTGGCTTGAGTGTAATGTTGAAAAGGAACCTGCATTTTATATTTTGTTGCTTGTTAAAAAATGATACTGTAAATAGTGATGTTGGGGTGTTGTTTTTGTCACTGGTTGAGGGATATAGGTCATGCAGCAAATCTGGTGGATTAAAAAAAATATCGTCAAAATTAGTAGTGTTCATCAACTACCATTACAAAAAATCAAAGCCCTAAGAGAACCCAAAGTCTATCATCGTCACTTTGTTTTAATGGTTCGCGTAATGATCATTATATTTGGGAACACTCATGAGTAAAATTTGTTATGCAAAGAAAGTATCAAGATATTATAAATGCTACGTCTTTTGTTAGTTGACAAAAAAATAATTGCAAATCTTAAAAGATGATGAACATGCACTCTATTTAATAATATTTTGTTTTTTGTGATAAAAATGGTATTCATATTTCCAATATGAACGATCAATATATAGCTTGAGGAAAATTAAGATAGTTTGTTAAAGACTAAAAGATTACACAAATTTGCATCATTATCGAATTCAGATATTCTTAAAAGTCATCGATCTGCAACTACAAGAGTTTAACATTCGGTTTGAAGAGTTGACTACTTGTTTTATTATATGACTTGCTTGAATCTCATTAACTCATATGATTGTTTTGACAATCAAAAGAAGCTTATACATGCATAGTTTTATCCTAATGACTTTTTAAGTTCGGGATTGTTTAATTTTGATTTTCAATTCGACAACTTCATTGCCGACACGAGAACCTATGAGTGATTTTTTTATTTGAAGGATATTGTTCATCTCTTTATGAAGTTTGTTGAAATCGATATTGTTCATCTCTCTTCATGTGGCTACTACAATTGTGTAAAAATATTATTAGGCATGAACTATGTGAAGAACATGTTGCACAATAATTTGAGCGATCAAATACAAAAAGATGGTCTGTTGTTTTTATTGAAAGAGATGCAAATTTGAAAATTTATGAGGAGGATGTTATCAATTTTTTTCAAAAAATGAAAACTACTGATGGACGATTGTAATTTTAAAATTATTTTTTTGTACTTTTCAATTTAATCAATTAAATGTAATTTTATATGACATTGTAATGACCACAACTTAACATAAGGCTGATGTTTCATTTTGGAAAAAAAAATCTATGCACCTACATTACAAAATTTCTGAATCCACCATTGTCCGTATGCATTTTTTTATAGTAACTCGATCATCACTCGTGCTAGGACCTTGTACTAATACAAAAAAATAGTTTGTTACTTCAAATCAAAGTAATTAAAATTGAACGACTGAGATTCATTGAGCGATCCTATATATCTTTAACTATATTAAAGAAGTAGTTTGACATTGTAGAATTAATTTTAACCATCCAACAAATGTCAAGGATTTGATCCCAGTCATCAAATGAAGAGAGAGAAAAAAGCGAGAAGAGAGTGAGAATCTTTATAGCTAGACCTCCTCATATACCTACATTTTGGGATAGGAGGGAGAGGGGGAGAGAGGTAGAGAAAATGATTTTTTAGGTAAAAATTTATATTTTTTTTACAAAATAAAAAAATGAATATTGATTCATATTTTTTACGATTATTTTAAGAACTCATATGTATATATTTTGAATAAAATTAAGGGCTCATATGCGTGCGCAGTCCGTTAAGAATTGGCGAGCATGGGCTTCACCAGTGTGCAGTTGCTCGTGTATATATCTATGCTATATACAAAAAATATGCTCACTAAATCAGGTGTCTTGCTGTAACGGATGGCCTCCAAATGATTATAAGTCGCTCGATCGAGTGAGGGGGTGGACAACAAATAGCAAAAGTCCCGATTTCGAGAAATCTGGAACTCCATTTCTCCTGATCCCCCGGCAGCCTATACAGGCTTCTTCAACGCCGTCGGCGGAGCCGTCGACGGAGCCGTCGACGGCCTTACTGGAAACCACCGATAGTTTCGCCGGATCCTGACAAACCTGTCGGGAGTTTTCCGGCGGCGAGCGCGCAGGGCCACCGCCGGCGGTGGCCCTGCCAGTGATACAAAAAATATCCAAACTTGCTACTCTCATGCTCAATGCTCTCGGGCGGCCTTCGGCTGCATCCAGACAGGCTTCGTCCACCACCGCATGGACTTCGCCTGTGTTTGATGCTCCAAGTGACATTCAAACACATATAAGCGAACTTCACCCGCTTCCACGCAATCCTCCAGCTAGACGTCACACCCACCACTCGCGGCCTCATGGAGCATGGATGCAGCCGAAGGCCGCCCGAGAGCATCGAGTGAGGGCGTAGCCAATGCAAAAATGCCCGTATACAAGTGGCACACACACACACAAGCTTACGCCTGTGCTCGATACTCTCGGCCGGCCTTTGACAGCATCCAGGTGGGCTTCGCCCGGGCTCGTTGACTCTTTCTGGTCTTCGCCCTCACTCAAGCAGGCCGCGCTCACATTCGAGTGGACTGCGCTTGCCTATAAGCAGGCTGTGCCCACACCCTTATTTTTAGTCAAAACATATAAATAAGTATAATAAAAAAAATATGAATTAATATTTCTATTTTATTTTATAAAACAAGCACGTTCTTACTTTAAAAACTAATTTATCTCCCCTCTTTTCTCCCTCCTCCCTCTCCCTCTCTCTTTCTCTCTCTCCCCCATTCTTCCCCCGCCCCCTCTCTCCCCCTCTATTTCTTTATTTATTTTAATATTAATTACTCTCATCCTTTTTTCTCTTTTTTTCTCTCTCTTCTTCTCTCATGAATGGGTTATCAGATATGATCCAATGATCCAAATCAAAAATTTGTTGGGTTCCAATTGCTTTACAATATATAAAAAATATATATATATATATACAAATTAATTATTAATTGGATAAAATTAGGAAGAAGGATTTTTTCCATTGTGTACGTACGTATATAACTAAAAAAAGATATAGGAAAATTACTGATTTATTTATTTCCGAACAAGCAAAATATATAGTGTTGCAAAACCCATCTAATAATTAAGCATGAAACTATATATATATATGATATTAATACGGAGGCATTCTTCAGCAGCAATTTTGATACATTAAGCTCCGTTTATTTCCTCACACTATCCAAACCCTCAGGCGCCTAAAACTATTAAATCAGAGCGGGACACGTGTAATCCGCCGGCAGATGCTTGCCGCAGTCAACGAGGACCTCCAATGCAATGGGAAGCAGCAGGTTGATGCCGAGTAAATGGGCTCTAATGGCCGTGCAGAGGCAGAGGCCGGCGTCGAGGTCGGCGAGCCCCGACAGCACCGGACAGCAGGCCTCCTTCGCGCCGGAGCTTCCGATGATCGCGTGCAGCAAGCCGCCGAGAACGTCAACACAAGCGTCGAGTTTTAAGACGTCGATGGGGCATTGCGCCGGCTTTGGAGGCGCCGGCGGAGTTGGTGGCTTATTGGGCTTTTGAGGCGCCGGCGGCGTTGGTGGCTTATGGGGCTTTTGAGGCGGCGGAGGGCAGGGAACGGGCGGCGGAGGCGGTTTGGTTTGGGGACAGGTGGGGCAGGCGAGGGAGGGAACGAGAAAGGTACTCAGTGTTAGGAGGAGGAGGAGTGCGGTGGCGGTAGCGGTAGCGGTGGCGCCGGCGGTGAGAAAATGCTTTGCCATGGTTGAGAGGAGAATATGAGCTAGAGATAAGAGTGCAAGGTATGGTTTTATAGGGAACTGAGAAGGGCATTTCTGTCTATCTTAAGTAGATAACATTATTTTTAGTACAAAATAATATAATATAAATATTTCAATATGTTATGCATGCGCGTGTGTGCATGTATATATACACATGAATACCTATAAATTAATATACATATACATAGCTATTGATAAAGATGTGGCACATAGAATTCAAGTGGGTTGATTGAAGTGGGCAGATGCTTCAGGGATCTTATGTGATCGTAAAATATCATTAAAACTTAAGGATAAGTTTTATCGTACTGCAATTAGACTCGTGAAGCTCTATGGTTCTGAGTGTTGGGCCGTGAATTGTGTGCATGAGCAAAAAATGAGAGTTGCGGAGATGAGAATGCTTAGGTGATGGTTTGGACAATGGAGACCATTAGAGGCTCCTGTTAGGCGTTGTGAGAGTCGAGTCACTAGACATGTTAAACGAGGGATGGGTGGACCAATAAAGACTTGAAATAAAACTATGGCGACAAAAGATCCATATAGCCGGCCCCACTATAATGGGATAAAGGCTTGAGTGTTGTTGTAGTACATATACATAGGTCAGTGACTTCACGGGTGGGCAACAGCCCCACATACAGCTAGTTATTTAATTGTCATTGTTATCATGCATGTGGGGCAAGCTGATGAATTTTCTATGCAATTTTTATTTTGTTATAATAATTATGTGTAATGACAATGAAAATAATATGCAAATTATTTTTAACTTTGCAATTATCATCCAGCATAGAAAGAATATGCGCTGGAATATAAAGGACATGCTTAAGAAAATATATTAATATCTAATATTTATTATATATATATATATATAGACACACACGTGACAGGCACGCAGAAGCGGATTTAGAGGGGGGCCCGAGGGACACTAGTACCCCCATTATTTTTAAAAATAGCTAGTGTATTTGGATTCTTCTCATCGAGGCAATAAATTTTGACTATTTATATGTCAAAAACGGTGGTCAGATGAAGGAGAAACAACTCTGATAAGATTGAAAGGCTCAATTTTTTTTAATTTAAAATTTATTTGTAAATTAATTAAAAGTTTAATTAAAATTTTTTTTTAAAAAAAACTGTTTTAATAATTAATTTTTAATTATTAAAAAGATTAATAATTGAATTTTTTAAAAAAATTTAAAAAATTAATTTTAAAAAAAACCCGTGAGCCACGGTCCTCTCCACCGCCGGCGGCTTGATCGGAGAACCCCGGAAGGTTCGCCGGCTCCCGGCGAACCCGTCGGGGCTTTCTGGTCAGGCCGCCGGCGGCAGCGAAGATGGTCGTAGCTCACGATTTAATTAAAATCGTGTCATCTTCGCCGCCGCCAGCCGTCTAATCGGAGACCCCCGGCGGGTTTGCCGTGAGCCGGCGATTCTTCTGGGGGTAATCCGGTGGCGCTCCGGCAGGGCCCCGACGGTGGCCCCACCGGAGCGCCACCGGATTACCCCCGGAAGGTACGCCGGCTCCCGGCGAACCCGCCGGGGGTCTCCGGTCAGGCCGCCGGCGGTGGAGATGGTCGAGCAAGAGGGGGGTGCTTGTGCTGCTGTCGGGTTTGAGGAGAGAGAGGGAGGGATTTTTTTGGTTTTTTTTATTGGCAGTCCAAATAGTATATGGTGATTGTTATTAGCACTGCACTTTTGGATATTCGCACTTTTTTTACTCTTAATTTTCCGCGTCTTTTGAAAATACTCCTTGTACATGCATTTTTAGGAAAGGTGTTCAACACGAAAGTTGTAGATCTCGACGAGATCTACAACTTTCGTGTTGAAAACTTTTCCTAAAAATGCATGTATAAAGCGTATTTCTAGAAATACGCTCAGATTTCGCGCCTTTTGAAAATACTCCTTGTACATGCATTTTTAGGAAAAGTGTTCAACACGAAAGTTGTAGATCTCGTCGAGATCTACAACTTTCGTGTTGAACACTTTTCCTAAAAATGCTTGTACAAGGAGTATTTTCAAAAGGCGCGAAAAATTAAGAGTAAAAAAAGTGCGAATATCCAAAAGTGCAGTGCTAATAACAGTCCACCTAGTATATTTGCAGCCCTAAATCCAACGGTTCTGGATCAAATCTTCTAAATTCGACGGCCACCTAATTTCCCCCTAATTTTGAACTCACGCTATTGGCAGACCACCATATACTTTTTTAATATAGTATAGATATAAGGGAAAAATCACTTTTGATTAAAAATTCTTTTTTCGATTTTATCCATGCACACCACACGTGCCTACATCCAAAATGCATGGGCTTTAAAGTCTTTGCGAAGATTTTGCGCGTATGATGATATGATAATCTTGTCGTTTCAATTCCAAAATATGATCCCAAAAAGCTCTCCAATTATTATTCTCCTAAAGAAATGTCGTCATTCAATTATTGTATATCAATTAACAAAAGGATTTATTGTTGGAGCCATCACACATTATATTGTCATGATAAATATTTGGCTGGGCTGCAGCTTTAAAAAAATAATGGTGAGAAACAGTAGTGAAAAAAAGTTATTGTTTTCAGAGTTATATGACATCTCAAAAAAATTTTAGGTTGTGTTCGATCGTTTCGTGAGTTTTGAATGAAAGAATGGGTTTTGGGTTACTCAATGTCATTCACAATCACAAGTGTTCGTTGGGTAATTTATTGGCGGGGGCGTTTGCAGCTTGTCTGGCGGTTGAGGTGGCGTTGGAATTTGATTGCCCGATGTATTGATTGAGGGAGACTGTTCTACCATGATTTTCTACTTGGCGATTGGGGTGGTGCCGCTCTAGTTGGACCGATTATTTATATTTGATTCATTGGAATTGGTTCGGGGGATCCCGAATTCCCCAGGAACGATTTCATCTTCTTTGGACGTCTGTCCAACGGGATTGCGCATGAGCTTTTTCCGCTTACTTTTTCTCTGTCATCGTCTTTATCGTCCACTATATTAGACTTAATATGCTCAGAGCTTATCAATGAATGAAATTGCCTATTTCCATCATCAACAAAACCCCAAGTACACTAATTAATGAGAGCTTGCTCATCATTTTGAGATTAATAATAATAATATAAATTCTCAATATTTCACCAAATATAAATTTCAAATAGGATGAAAGGATAAAATCAAAAAGTTAAATATTTTATAACGATTGAATTTTTTAAAGAAGAATATTTTTTTCCTTATATATAATATAGATATATCTATACTATTTTAAAAACATTGAGCAGTCATTGATGTGTTTGTGTATTATCTCTCATAAGATATTATTACGGCTCCGTTTGGGAGGGCTTATTTTCACCGGTCAAGCGGTCACGATCGCATGAATCGGATCATAAATTGAGGTCTGATTCATGCGATGCTGACTGCTTGACCGGTGAAAATAAGTCCTCCATAACGGAGCCTACATGAGTAAAGCCTATGTACAACCACTTTGAGTGTTTATGGATAGAGCCAATCCGCACCAAAAGCATACATAGACAGGCATACATGAAGTGACCGAATTAGATTTTTTGTTGTCCGAGAACAAAAATTAAAATTAAAATTAAAAATAATTGTTGGAATTAGTACACCATTTTGTTATAATTATTATTTCAATGTATCAATACTCAAAATTAAATAACACCAGCCCATTGTGTCAAAATCAATGTACTAGAACATGCAAGTTCAACAAATGTTTGGATAATAGATCATAACTAGTTCAAGTGTTCAACTAAAGTAAGGATTCAAGAGGCTCTAATTTCCGAAACACATTCAGTTCTCACATAATCAAAGGCTAAATTAAACAAATAATTTTTTTCGAAAATTTCTTAGATATTAAACAACTACTTTTTTACGACTAATTAAATTCAGATATTATTGAAAGGGGCCCGACCCATACTTTTGGAACCAAGGGCGCCACAGCCCGACTGCAGTCGGTGCACTCCAACCCAATCTCCCAAGGGCCCATTTTAGTTTATCCCGGGTAGGTTGTTGAGGTCGGGACTTGATCCCCATTTTGATTTATCCCGGGTAGGTTGTTGAGGTCGGGACTTGATCTCAAGACCTCCTTTATCAAGAGCTTTTATGCAAGCTTGATAACCAATTGAGCTGCAACCCGACTGCAGTTGACGCACTCCAACCCAATCTCCCAAGGGCCCATTTTGGTTTATCCCGGGTAGGTTGTTGAGGTCGGGACTTGATCCCAAGACCTCCTTTATCAAGCGCTTTTACGCAAGCTTGATAACCAACTGAGCTGCACTTCAGTTGGTTATCAAGCTTTTTACGCAAGCTTGATAACCAACTGAGCTGCACCTCAGTTGGTTATCAAGCTTGCATAAAAGCGCTTGATAAAGGAGGTCTTGGGATCAAGTCCCGACCTCAACAACCTACCCGGGATAAATCAATATGGGGATCAAGTCCCGACCTCAACAACCTACTTGGGATCGATAAACCAAAATGGGCCCTTGAGAGATTGAGTTGGAGTGCGCAGACTGCAGTCAGGCTGTGACGCCCTTGGTTCCAATTAAAAATATGGGCCGGGCCCCTTTCAACAGATACAAAACATTGATTGATACTTAATATTTTGCAAAGCAATTAACAACCTCTATGAACTATAAGGAGAGTAACAACCAAAACCCAATAAGATCGTCAACCCATAGTATTGAGATAAATAAAGCACACCAAGGCTAGCAACTGTTAAGTGATACTAGATACATGATATTGAGATCATGATTAAGAGGTATTTCTATATTGTATTCTAAAAAATTTCCCTACTTCATTGATACATAAAATTACTTAGAAGCATTTTAATCAAACACCTAAAATGCACTTAATTGACTCGAGCAAATCGGAAAACTCACTTTGTAGAATCAGTGGCCGAAGCCTGGTCGGAACTTGGGGACTGGGAGAGCAGCTCAGAACCAATGGCGGAAGCGAAATCGGAACATGACAGACGAAAATAATCTCGAAGAATCGTTGTCGCCGACAGAGAGAGTAGGGTACAACACTCGCCTTATCCCACTATAGTGGGGTCGGCTCAGAGAGAGTAGGTAGAACGGAAATATGACCTAGACGTAGTCTGCATTCACTAGGGTCCTCCGATCCATTTAATTTCGCAAAAGCGCACCCGGGCACATGCCCGGGTGTGTGTCTAAGCATGGGTCCGCCCTTGCGTACATGCATGCATATATGTGTACACATATAAACATAAACAAATAAATAAATACATATACATGGATGAGTGCCTTCATGAGTGGGCAACAACCCCACGTAGAGTTATTTAGCTGTCATTGTCATCATGCATGTGGTGCAAGTTGATGAAGTTTTTAAAGTTTTTTTTAAAATTTTGTTTTCTTATGAATTTCTAGATGACAATAATGACAATGAAAATAACTTCAATTTGTATTTTTCAACTTTGCAATTATCATCAGAGTATGCGGGCTGGGCTAAACGTTACTTGTGCAGGAATATAAACGACCAAGTGCTTAGATTTGACCTTTGGAAATTAAAATAATATTTAATTTTAAATAAGCTACAAGATATGAATAAGTTTGTATGACTACAAGTCACTAGCTAGTGACTTTATATAATTATAAAGTTTATAAAATGTCACATTTGTGCCGACATAGCTTATGAAAACATATCAATATCTTATATATATATATATATATATATATATATATATATATATATATATATATATAGATAAGGGATAAGACCTACTTGTGATATTAGCCAAATTTGGTTGTGAATTTTGGTGGAGCCCAAGTGAAGACATATCAAGTGAGCCTATAATCAATCATGTACACCACACATGCCTAAATCCAAAATGCATGGCTTTAAAGTCTTCACGCGGATTCTGTGCGTATGAGGATGATAGTGTCATTTCAATTCCAAAATATTAACAAAAAAGCTATCCACGCGTATCAATTGACAAAAATGATTTATTGATGGCTCTCACATATAAAATTATAGTGATTTTATGTTTGACTCGACTGCAGCGATGGAAAAAGTGGTGAGAAAATTTAGAGTAATTTTATGTGCAAACTCATTTTAGCTACGTGCAAACCACGGTTATGTGCAAATCGAATATTTTTAGGTACATTTATCTAAAATTAATTTGCACTTAACAAAATTGGTTTGCACTTATCTAAAATTGATTTGCACTTAACACCACTCAAAATTTATTGTTTTGCGAAGTTGTGGAAAATCAAAAATGATTTAAAAGAATAACAATTTCAAAAAGAATTATATAACTTTTTAAATATACTATTAATTTATATATAATTAATATATACTATTCTTAAAATGATTTTTTTTAATCTAAACTGGTTGCCTTTGCAACCCTTTTTTGATAAAAAGGCTGCAAATCAAACCCTTTTCTAGGAAAAGGGTTGCACCTATTGCAGCCCTTTTTAATAATAAAAAGGGCTGCACTATTTTCCTGCCGGGGTCCTCACCCGCGGTAGGAAAAGATATCCATATTGCCACCGCCGACCCCTAAATTATTTGTTTGGTTCAATTTTTGTGGCTTCAACGATGTGCAACTCTCAAAAAGCTGCGCCAAACAGAGCCATGGAGGGCAATATCACTTCGACTGAGGAGGGTATTTGTGTCGAACCGGTTAGATATATCTCCAAGCTTCCTAATTGCATTCAACCATGCCAGACCCAACATTTTTGTTAGAGAAGGTTGGGGGCAAAAACACTTAGAAAACTGATTCAAGCATCTATTACCATTACTTCCCTTACACAGTTTGTACATAGATACATTTATATATTATAAAGATTGCTGCTCTCACACATTTGTTTATTACCACTTAAGTTTCATGAGTACATTTCATTGGGCTATACACATTACATTCCAAATGATTTTATTTAACATTGTTACTCACACTGTTATTCCTGCAAATATGTTGACCTGGGGGTTATTTTACAACATTTCCCTTTGTAATATCTAGGGCTTTTATCTGCACACGCGACCGTAGTTCTTCAAAACGTCCCTGCGCTAGGGACTTCGTCATTAGATCCGCCAATTGATCTTCCGTTCTGCAATAATTTAAAGCAATAGCATTAGATTCAACTAATTGTCAGATAAAGTGGCATTCCAGATCAATGTTTTTGGTCCTTTGATGTTGCACTGGATTGGTTGCGCTCAAAACAACTGATTGATTGTCACAATGCAGGCATAAGGGTTCTTTTTTGGGCTTCTTCTTTCGAAGGAGGTTATGCTACCTGCTTTCCTTTTATATCTCTATTCATCAGCTCTTTACTTTATTTTGGGCTCAGATGCGCGGAGATTTTTTGCAGTGATCATTGAAGCCAAATGACTTTTGAGGCTGCATGTGCGATCGCCACATACTTTGCTTTAGCAGATGATAAGACGACAACCTTTTATTGTTTAGTACTCCAAGCTATTGGTTTTGAATCGTGGAGGAATAGATAACTGTTTGTGCTGGTTCGATCATCGAAACTTCCTCCCCGATCACTATCGCAGTAACCTTCAAGTTTATTTTCTGTTTTTCTATTATAAAATAGCCTCAATTTCTTAGTCCTTTTCAAAGAACAGAAGATGCGTTTTACATCCATCATATGAATTTGTGAGGGATTGTTGACAAAACGAGAAACAATATTCACGGTGTTATGGATATCAGGGTGAGTTGCATACAAATAGATCAAAGTGCCTATAATTTTGGGATATAAGATTGTATCTGCAAGCTGAAGCATCTCTTTTCATCAATTTTGCATAAGTCACCATTGGTGTGTTTGCGGGCTTAGTATCGATCATATTGAAGTGCTTCAATAGGTCGCTGGTATATTTTTTTAATTCAGAAAAGTATATGTTGGCTGTTGAACAACCTACATGCCCAAGAAATATCTCATCATATCCAAATCTATCATTTCATATCTAGCTATGCATTATCTTCTCCTTAAAGTTCTCCACCACAACTTCATTAGTACCGACATCTATTATATTATCTACATAAATGGCAAGAAATAAGTGATGTTCATCATCATACCTTTGTAAGTAAGGAGCTGCTTCAGATGGGCACTTAAGAAATCCTTCTTGCTATAGATACTTATCTACTGGTATTGGGTTTGGCTCATACCCGGTTCAAATGGACCGGACGCATTAGGAGTAGAAAACAGGTTGCAACTCAGTATTTGAGGTTGCAACCTTTTCTGTGTTGTTTTTGAAATCTGTCCAAATTAAAAATTGTTTTTGAAATCTGTCCAAATAAAACAGTTTTCAATTTGGAATGTGGCCCGGTGGTTTTATTTGGGAGGTGGTAATGGGAATATAATATACCCATTATTATATTCCTTTCTCTCTCTCCCATGAATGGTAACCGCAGCCCCCCTCTCGCATTTATAAAACCGCCGCTGCAGCCCTCTCCCAACAGAACCGAACCCGAGCCACCCGCCCCCCTCGCTCGCTCTCTCGGCTTGGTGCAGGAAGCTGCTGCCTTGGGATCTCTTGCCGGAGTCGCCGCTGGAGGAAGGCAGCCGCCGGTGTTTGCCGTCGCTGACGTGAAGAGGAGGGCAGCCCGCCGTCGCCGTCCGGTCGGCCGTTGCCGTGGAAGGAAGGCGGAGACGGGGCTGTTTTAACCCGGCTATTTGTGGAGGCTGTGGAGAGGAAAAGTTTGCGTTGAGGACGGGCTACACGTTCGTGGCAAGGTCCGGGTCCGAACTTGGAGTTTCTCTCCGGTGGTGGTGGCGGTTGCGGTTGAACGTCGGAAGTTGACGTTGAAGGTTCGGTGAACCTTGTGCGTCCGTTAGTCGGATTGCAGTCCCAGATCTTCCATTTCCTGCGGATCGTGCGTGTCCGGCGCATCCGCGTGCGTTTCACCAGACGGTTATTTCTTCACTTGTTTCCTCATTGTAATTGATTTATAAATTATATTATAAATTGACATTATCTGTGTTCGTGATTTCTCCTGCAATTATTGGCTATCCCATCAATTTGTTCATTATATGTCTGTGGGGATTGTTTTAAGTCATAGATGACCTTTTCAATTTGCATACTTTCATTTCAGCATGTGACTTTATAACTTAACTTCTTCTGATTGGGATACATAAACTTCTGTGATTATGTGCTCATTTAAATAGGTTGTTTTAATATCTAATTGATAGGTAGGTAGCTAATGCTGAAGTGCTATAGCTAAAAACAGGCGCAATGTTTCCATTCGTGTATAGGTTCATAAGTTTCTGTATAATCTCTGCCTGGAACTTGAGCATAGCATTTGGCTACAATACATGTTTTATACTTTGATATTTCACCATGCATACTCGTTTTTCTTTATTTTATATAACCATTTTAGTCTAATGATCTCTTTATCAGATGGCGAAGCCCGGTGCGCCGCATCGAGAACGGGCGAAACCCGTTAGAACATTGTCGCTGCATACGAACAATGTCGACGCCCACGAACAATGTTGCCGCCCACGATCAATGTCGCCGCCCACGGCAAATGTCGCCGCCCACGACAAATGTCGCCGCCCACGACAAATGTCATCGTCCACGACCAATGTTTTTGGTTTGCGGGCGCAACCGCAACGCCGCATCGAGAACTGACACTCCTAACGAACGTCGCCGCCCCCGAACAATATCGTCGCCCTTGAACATTGTCGCCGCCCCCGAACAATATCGTCGCCCTTGAACATTGTCGCCGCCTCCGAACAAAGTTGCTTGGTTGCGTGCGAAGCCCGTTCGAAGATGCTAATATATACCTTATATATATAAGGGAAAATAGATATTTGGAGGCACACCATAAATTGCATATTGGCCATTGGATCATGAGAGCGAGTATGAGAGGGGGGAGATTTGGGAGAGAGAGTGGAGGGAGAAGGAGAGAGAGAGAGAGGGGGAGAGTGATAAAGAGGGAGAGATTAATTAATTTTTATAGATTAAAATTTGCAAAATTGTATAAAATAAAAATATGAATAGTACTTCATATTTTTTTTGCGGTCATTTTAAGTACTCATATGTATATGTTTTTGAAAAAAAAGATTTCAGGTGCGTGCGCAACCCGCAGTGAAGCCCGCCCGGATGCGGGCGAAGGCCGCCCGAGAGCATCGAGCACGGGCGTAGCCCGTGCGAAGATGCTCATGTGTGTGTGTGTGTGTGTATATATATATATATATATAAGAATTGATTTTAGTTCAAAATAAATTTGATGAAATTCATTGAAATTCAAATTCTAGCATTTAAGCGTGCAAATGAATAACAAAATTGGAGTTGGACCTTCATGTTGGGAAAAACATGTTCTCATGGACCTGAGTGCACGCGAGAACGCGAGTAGAGATGCCTGCAAAAGACGTTAGCGAAATACGCAAAAACAAAAACAATCTCAAACTTAATGTCGTATATGTGGGAAATACCCCAAAACAGGGTAAAATCACGGGACGATCGGAGTTCAATATATCCGGGAAGCCTCCACGATATGATATTCACAATACAGCTAACACAAAATATAGGCAATAGGAAGATACAGATATACCGACAAAGACGATCAAGTTCGAATCAGAGTGACTCGCTCCAGACTGATTCTCTGAATCCACTGCAGTCTTCTAAAGTCTTTCAATATTGTGTCAAGCTGTCCACTTACGTTGATACACGACATCACTGGCGTACTCCGATCACTCCACAACTGTTAGTAGGTTGCCCCGCTTGATGCTCAGATGCTTCACCGCCAAAGTACACTTGAGGTAAATATACCTCTTTGCACTGACCGCCGCTAGCCCCGCAATGCGACCCAAAATACTCGCCCAAGTAAATACGACGGTTACACACCGTCGTTCTTTGTGTCAAGATGTGCACTCTGCACCACTGCACAACTCAAAACGGACAAAGTCTTTTCATGTTTTGCTTTGTTCTTCAAATATATATAAATATATTGATATATATAATATCAGTCAAATTATATATATAATAATTTATATAAACTTAATAAATTCCAACCGTCCATCATATAAGTGATTGTCATCGCCTCTGAAATATGTCATGATTTGATTAATTCTGTTACGGACCTCTCGATACCGTCACCGTGGGCTTTGTCCACCTAGAATAGAACTCGAACCCAACACTTCAATTCTCATTCAAGCTAGTATCTCAATTCCATCCATACAAATGAACCCTAAAGAAATTCCTCAAAACTATTGAATCAATCAAATCGATGTTATCAAATTATTCTAGGCGACTGTTATCCGCACTACAGTTTTGGTTATTCGCACATGTTTTTTTCCTAATTTTTCGCGCCTTTTGAAAATACGTCTTGTACATGCATTTTTAAGAAAAGTGTTCAACATCAAAGTTGTAGATCTCATCGAGATCTACAACTTTCGTGTTGAACACTTTTCCTGAAAATGCATGTACAAGACGTACTTTGAAAATACACCCATATTTCGCGCCTTTTAGAAATACGTCTTGTACATGCATTTTCAGGAAAAGTGTTCAACACAAAAGTTGTAGATCTCGATGAGATCTACAACTTTGGTGTTGAACACTTTTCGTAAAAATGCATGTACAAGACGTATTTCTAAAAGGCGCGAAAAATTAGGAAAAAAATATGTGCGAATAACCAAAACTGTAGTGCGGATAACAATCGCCTTATTCTATCCACACAATGCTAAGCTCTCATGTCCCCCATGTTATGTTTATTCTCAAAACCATTGACAAGTGTAAAGCGAGATTTTTCTAAATGGATCGGACGGTGGGCTGGAGAATTGAAGCTTTCCTCTAGTTCAAGAAATTTTGAAGGCCTCTTTCTATGGGAATTGGTATTCAAGCATTTATTTGAAAAGTATTTTGGAATTTCCTGTCTACTTCCCATTCTGGCCTTGAATATATTCGAAGTAAGTGTTACAAAGCTAAAAAAATAGAGGTGTTTGGGAAATTAGAGTGAACGCGCATGAACCTTTAAGTACATGAAGGAATTAATCCATCTTTTGGATCCTGCTATCGAAGTTTTAAGCCGTGAGATAGTGATCATATATTCTTCTTGGTCGCCATCTTGTGATAGTAGTCAAGTTAGTGTCCCCCATGTACCATGCTCGGTCATTCTTGGTTGTGAATAGGAAGCTTGTTCTAAGCATCCGTGTATGCGGTGGGACCTCCCTGCCGCAGCACGTGGGGTTCACTTAGTGTTCTCTTTGTTTCTGTGTCCTTGCCCGTCAGTCCGTTAAACCCGATCGTTGAATCAATAATCTTAAGTTGCACTGATCCGAATTTTGAAGTGCGCGCAGGATTTTCCCGGCTTTAACAAATAGGTTTTTTTCACAATGAAGAATTTAGGGAGATTGGAGAGAAAATCATTAGATTGGTTGACAATATGAGTGAGATTCACTTGTTCTCATAATTTCAGGGAAGGCAATATGGTTGGGGGCGAAGTGGTCAAGTTTGCAATGGTTCATAATGTCATTAATTTGCGACTTCTCCAAGAATTTCGCTCCCATGTCTATTCGCTCACATGGTTTGCGTAGATTTTGGATAAATTTGATCCATGCATGCAGTTTTTGATAGCAACATTATCATCACTCTAGCAACGACCGAGCACTGTCGACCCATGGTATTATAATTAAATAGTTTTTTCTTCGTATGAGAAAAATTAAAATTGAACGGCTGAGATTTATTTGATGGTTCTATTTTAAGGTCATGATCATCCAATTTTTTTAATAGGTGATTGTTAACCGCAAACCTGCTATTTGTTAGTGGCACCCCAAAATCTCATTACTTTTCGCGTCTTTTCGAAATACGTCTTGTACATGCAATTTTAGGAAAAGTGCTCAACACGAAAGTTGTAGATCTCGTCGAGATCTACAATTTTCGTGTTGAGCACTTTTCCTAAAAATGCATGTACAAGGCGTACTTTGGAAATATGCTCAGATTTTACGTCTTTCAGAAAATACGTCTTGTACATGCAATTTCAGGAAAAGTGTTCAACACGAAAGTTGTAGATCTCGTCGAGATCTACAACTTTCGTGTTGAACACTTTTCTTGAAATTGCATGTACAAGGCGTATTTTAAAAAGACGCGAAAAATTAGCAGATTTTGGGGTGCGACTAGCCAATAACGGATTGCGGTTAACAATCACCTTTTAATATAATATAGATATATATCATGCATGCAGTCGGGCACAGGATTTTCTAGTACCCTGACTTCATGTTGCATTTGTCATTTGTTATTCCCATAAATTTTTTTTCGATCAAGTACAAAATTTAATAAAAAATTAAAAGACGAGAACTTTTTTTGTAGACAAAATAATAAACAAATAACTTAAAGTTAATTATAAGAAGTTGTACAAATGGGATAAAATAGGAAAGAAGGATTTTTCATTGCACAATAGTATATATGTGTGCTTATGTATATAACTAAAAAAGAAAAATTAAGGCTTTATTTATTTATTTATGTATTTCCCAACAACAAAAATAGTATAGAATTTAAAACTAATAAGCATGGAAGCAACAATTGCAATATAGCCATAGCCATTATCACACTTCAACAGCAAACTTGATTTATAAAAGTCAGGCGCAGAAATTTATTTAATCGGAGCCGGACACGTGTAATTCGCCGGCAGACGCTTGCCGCAGTCGACGAGGACATCCAGCGCAATGGGAAGCAGCAGATTGACGTCGAGAAAATGGGCTCTAATGGCGGTGCAGAGGCAGAGTCCGGCGTCGGTGCCGGCGAGCCCCGTCAGCACCGGGCAGCAGGCCTCCTTCGCGCTGGAGCGTCCGAGCACCACGTGCAGCAAGCCGTTGAGAACGTCAACACAAGCGTCGAGTTTTAAGACGTTGATGGGGCATTGCGCCGGCTTTTGAGGCGCCGGCGGAGTTGGGGGATTGGGCTTTTGTGGCGCCGGCGGAGTTGGGGACTTGGGCTTCTGTGGCGGCGGAGGGCAGGGAACGGCCGGAGGAGGCGGTTTGGTTTTGGGCTTGGGAGGAGGAGGAGGTGGTGGTGAGATGTTGGGGCAGGTGGGGCAGGCGAGAGCCGGCAAGAGAGTGGTACTCAGAGTAAGGAGGAGGAGTGCGGTGGCGGCGGTGGCGGCGGCGGTGGCAGTGGTGGCGGTGGTGGCGGTGAGAAAATGCTTGGTCATGGTTGAGAGGAGAATATAAGCTAGAGATAAGAGTGCATGGTATGGTTATATAGGAGAGATGCATTTATCTAGGACTGAAATTTTAAAAACTAAACCAACTTTGCACCGCATATTGTACCGTTTTTAAATCGCATCGAACTATTTGGTTGTGGTGTGATTTTGATTATTTAATAATCGCATGATTTGTGATAAGCTTTGATTTTTGCCTTGACAAAACCTAATAAATCGCATTGCTGTGATTATAATATTATTTTATTTTATATTTTTATACTTATAATATAGTCCTGCACAAAAAGACTGTCGGGCCGGTCCCGGACCAGTCTTTTAAAAGATCAGTCTTTTGGCCGACCGGTCCAGGACCGGTCCCGCTCAAATCGGTCCCAGTCCGGGACCGGTTTTCCTCCTCTGGAGGAGTACTGGCAGGGACCGGAGGACCGGTCCTAACCGGTCCCGAACCAGCCTTTTTTACAGGTCTTTTGTCCTGTCTTTTACTAAAATGACTAAAAATGATCGTTCTGTTACTAAAATTACTAAAATGATCGGTCTTTCACCAGTCTTTTGATTGGTTCCGATCCGGGACCGGTCTTTTACCAGTCCCGGTCCGAGACCGGTCTTTTACCGGTCCCAGTCCAGGACCGATCTTTGATGAAAAATGGGGACTACTTGGGACCCCTGGGACCGGTCCGAGACCGGTCCTAACCGGGACCGGTCCCTAGCCGGTCCTAACCGGTCCGGTCCCAACTGGTCCGGTTAGGACCGGTTTTTTTGTGCACCACTATTATAATATATCTTATATTATATCCTATAATATATCTTAGAATCAACGTTTTAAAAACTGGACCGGACCGATCGGTTCAACCGGTTGAACCGCCAACCAGTTTTCTGGCCGGTCCGGTCGGCTTCTCAAAACCGCCCCAGCAGAAAACCGGCCCAGAACCGGCGAACCGGGAGGTTGGACCGGTGAACAAGAAACCGGGCCGGTTTTCCAGAAACCGGGCGGTCCAAAATACCAACCATTTTCACCGATAGATTTCAATCGGGCGGTTGAGATTCACGCTGCTTTTGAGTTTAGGGTTATACGGTATTCAGGGTTTGCTACTTTGCTTCCATTCATTCCAGACGAATCACTTCTGATAGATTTCAATCGTGCACCTTCTTCCTCACGCTCGATCGCCGGCTATATCTTCCTCACGCTCGATCAGATCAGCGGCTTCTTCCTCACACTCACGCGCGATCGGATCGGAGGCTTCTTCCTCACGCTCGATCGGATCGACGACTTCTTCCTCATGCTCACGCTCGATCGGATCGGAGGCGTCTTCCTCCCCACGTCCGGCATATCCGAGCTCTCTCCTTTTAGATCTTACAGATCCTAACTTCCATCTAAACTTTTGATTCCTGTAGCCTTTGAAGCCATCAACACTCTGCCTGCTCGCTTGCCTTTGCCGCTCCCGCTCATGCCTTCTAACGACCGCCACACACAGATCCGTGGCCAGGTATGTCTCTCTTTCTCCCTTGACATTACTGATTTCCTCATATACTCCACCGACCTTCTCCCTCCTCGCTCCACACGGCCACACAGAGGAGCAACATTACTGAAATTTTACACGTTTTCTAGGGGCTGCTGTATATATCTTAAGGTTTCTTTTCCACTTGCGAGTGTGTTTAGCCTTTCTCCTAATTTTAATCATTTTTATTGCAGATCTCTTTATTAACAAGTGTATCCAGTTTATGATATGTTTGCATTAGTTATTTTATTTTTGATATATTGATATCCATAGTATTTTATAGTACATACATGATGATATAATATTAGTTACTTTTGTCTAAACGGTCTAACCCCAGTTCAACCGATCCAACTGGTTGAACCATGAATCTCTCCTAAGACAAGTTCCATCTCCGGTCCGGTTATCAAAACTTTGCTTAGAATTATATAATATAATATATTAATATATTTTAATCTAACTATCTAAATGTATAAAATAAATCTAGTTGTATCGCACTAGTGCACCACGCCACTAAAGCCTAGGTCCGTGGTCCGCTTCTGCCTTTTTTTTCGGCGAATCGGTGGTCTTAAGCTGCTGAATCGTTGAAAGCTCAAAGGCTGAAATAGTGAATCAAACCAGCGCTTATTTTCATTCTTTCGGTTTTTTCATTCCCAATAACTTAGGTCATACTAATAGAAGTCGTAAATCATCGCGCAAACCGTTATAAAATCTATTAATCATAGTATGTTCGTCCTCCAACACAAACTCTGCATAACGCCTTATCATGATAAACGCATGTAAATACTCATCAACTGAGTGTGCTCCCTGCACCAGATGCATGTTCAATTGCTGATCTGAGGCTCTTCTTATTGCAGTTTGTTCCATAGTGCCAACAGGCATTGACACCACCTCAGGGACAAGGGGACATACATGCCTCACATGATAGGCATTGATCATTACAAACACCGCTTCAGCTACCGTACAGATGGTTTCAGCAGAAAGAGGGGTCGCAGGCGCGTCATTGGGGCACGACCGAAGAAACCTTAACGGTGGGCGTCGACATCCGATTGCGGGTTGCATCGGCAGCGAAGAGAGAAAGTGTGTGGGTAGTGGAAAGGCGGTTGATTCGCGGGCTGCGAAAAGGTGTGCGGTGATCGATGGTTGCATGCTCGTAGGCAATGGTGATTGTGCACAAGTGGTGACGTTGGCAGGCTGCACGTTCGTGACAAGGTCAAGTCCTGACTTGGATCTCTTCTCGGCGGTGATGGTGGTTGGTCGTCTGACGACAAAGAAGGTTCGTTCTTATACGAATTTTGTATGTCCGTTTTACGGATTGCAGTTAAGTTCATATTACTCATGCGGATTTTCGTAGTTCGAGTTCTTCTGCAGTATAATTTCAGATTTGTATCTCTTAATTTTGAGTACTTACAAATTTTATTGTGGTAATAAAATTGTGTAAAGTACGTTTTTTCTTGTAACTCTGTATTTAGTTGTTCTTGGGGATTGCGCTTCAGCGACCGGAAATCCCAACATCTTTGTGGTGCTTAAAAAGAACCAAAAGTAATTGAGCGTGAAGGTGGTAAAGTTAAATATGCAATGTGGGAATGATTTGTTAAATTAAAAATTTTGAAGGAAGAGAAAAAGCTAAATGTAAACATTGTTCAAAAGTATATGCATAAGATCCTAGGAAAAATGGTACTAGTGCTTTGAGAACACATACATATGTTAACGTCATGTCGTTTTCGAAAGGTAGCTAACAATAAGAAGATGCTATCTAAAGAAAGGGGATGATATTGTTGTTGGGTCCTTTAAAGCCATTAAGTTTGCAGTGTCGAAAAGATTAGGCAAAAATAATTGTTATTGACGAATTATTGCTTTGATTTGTTAAAAGTGAAGGATTTTGACACTATTCTAAACAATTAAAACCACGATTCAATGTTTCTTCTCGAATCACAATGGCTAAATATTGTAAAAAAAAATATGCCGAACTGAAGAAAGAATTAAAGTTAGAGAGGATTTTTCTAACAACCCATACATGGACATTGAATCAAACATATGGTTATATGTGTCACACGGAACATTGGATAGACAAAAAATGGAGGTTACAAAAATGAATTCTTAATTTTGGCAATATCATTGATCATATGGGAGAGGGACTAGGAAATGAAGTTATGAATTGTTTGTTAAAAAAATCTTCACCGCAAAAATCAAAATTGCCTGCAAAAATCGACTCTGAACAACACCATTGTCAAACCGCATTACACGGTTTGGATGTGGTGCGGTTTTGTATAGTCAAAAACCGATCTTCGGTGCAGTTGCGGTTTGGGCTCAAACCACATCAAACCGCACTTGCTTCGCAAGATTTGCGAGCGACAGATGCTAACTAATCAAGATGGTTAAGTAAGAATTAAATTAAATAGACTACTCGAAAGATTTGAAAAAATACTTTTATCAATTGGAGAAAATAGTCTTGTATTTAGATTTTCTATGAGCGTCTAAGTGGTGCGTAGAAATAATATTAGTTAAGAGTGTTGAATGAATTATCATGCGGCGATTTTTATAGAAGAAATCCTCATCTCTCAAATCTCGGAAATCCCAATGTCCTAAATTCTCCTAGTCATCTCTAACTTAAGAGGAATGAAGAATATTGCTTAACATAAAAATCGAATCGCTACCAAAAGGAGGGAGTCTCCTTCTCTCCTCTAAACTACAGTGAACTAATGAGCGATTGCACTTCTCCTCTCTCGAATCTCGAAATACAAGGCGAAAATAGAGATCTTTGGTTAAACGTTTTACACTACTCGTCTCTCGAATCTTGCGGTGTAATAAAATAGTCGTCAAATCAATATTACGTCGCTCATCTATCGATTCTCGCAACGAAATATAAGATGAAGACAAAGCAGAAAAATCTCATAAGTGGTGAGTATTCCCGCCTGTCGCGGGGTGACCCGGGTTCGATCCCCGGCAACGGCGCCAAAAACTTGATACACGGAAAATGATTTATGCTTATTGCCGCAAGTGCACGCGTCGTAGCAAGTAATAAAGTGTGAGTGTGATCGTTCCCTCGGAGAAGTGGTTAACCTAAAGCTTGCAATTACTAGCTACATCGTTCTTCAAATCCAAACAAGTCGAAAGAGATGATTCTTTTGTTAACTAATCAAGATGGTTAAGTAAGAATAAAATTATGTAGACTACTCGAAAGCTTTGAAAAAATTCTTTTATCAATTGAAGAAAATAGTCTTGTATTTAGATTTACTATAAGCGTCTAAATGGTGCGTAGAAATAATATTAGTTAAGAGTGTTGAATGAATTATCATGCGACGATTTTTATAGAAGAAATCATCATCTCTCAAATCTCGGAAATCCCAACGTCCTAAATTCTCCTAGTTATCTCTAACTTAAGAGGAATGAAGAATATTGCTTAACATAAAAATCGAATCGCTAGTAAAAGGAGGGAGTCTCCTCCTCTCCTCTAAACTACAGTGAACTAATGAGCGATTGCACTTCTCCTCTCTCGAATCTCGAAATACAACGCGAAAGTAGAGATCTTTGGTTAAACGTTTTACACTACTCGTCTCTGGAATCTTGCGGTGTAATAAAATAGTCGTCAAACCAATATTACGTCGCTCATCTCTCGATTCTCGCAACGAAATATAAGATGAAGACAAAGACAAAAAATCTCATAAGTGGTGAGTATTCCCGCCTGTCACGTGGGTGACCCGGGTTCGATCCCCGGCAACGGCACCAAAAACTTGATACGCGGAAAATGATTTATGTTTATTGCCGCAAGTGCACGCGTCGTAGCAAGTAATAAAGTGTGAGTGTGATCGTTCCCTCGGAGAAGTGGTTAACCTAAAGCTTGCAATTACTAGCTACATCGTTCTTCAAATCCAAACAAGTCGAAAGAGATGGTTCTTTTGTTAACTAATCAAGATGGTTAAGTAAGAATTAAATTAAGTAGACTACTCGAAAGCTTTGAAAAAATTCTTTTATCAATTGGAGAAAATAGACTTGTATTTAGATTTCCTATAAGCGTCTAAATGGTGCGTAGAAATAATATTAGTTAAGAGTGTTGAATGAATTATCATGCGACGATTTTATAGAAGAAATCATCATCTCTCAAATCTCGGAAATCCCAACGTCCTAAATTCTCCTAGTTATCTCTAACTTAAGAGGAATGAAGAATATTGCTTAACATAAAAATCGAATCGCTAGTAAAAGGAGGGAGTCTCCTCCTCTCCTCTAAACTACAGTGAACTAATGAGTGATTGCACTTCTCCTCTCTCGAATCTCAAAATACAACGTCAAAGTAAAGATCTTTGGTTAAACGTTTTACATTACTCGTCTCTCGAATCTTGCGGTGTAATAAAATAGCCGTCAAACCAATATTACGTCGCTCATCTCTCGATTCTCGCAGCGAAATATAAGATGAAGACAAAGCCAAAAAAATCTCATAAGTAAATTCAAAAGTTCACAATATGAAAAATCATTCAACAAATCTCAACAACCAAGAAATTTGCACCATGAAAACACACATAGTACTCTCCTTATACAAGACTTGGAGAGATTAGTTCATAGCGAGAAAAGGAACACACAAAACTATAAAGATCTTACAGTTCATGCCTTCAAAAGTTCAGATCTACCCTTTTTCACGACCAGAATACGCTTTTCCACCGCCATGAACCCTAAACTTGGCCTCCTTCACTCCAAAATGACAAAGATTCTTAAAAGATCTACAAATCCCCTCTTATATAATAATGGGGCCTCAAAAGATTTCCAGAATTTATAAAAGGAAGGCTCCTTTTATATTTAAAACTTCCAAATTTGAATTATTTCAGAATTTGAAAATTCAAATTCGCAGGTTTGTTGCAACAAATATTTATTTGTTGCAACAAATACTGTTTTCTGCTTCCTGCACTCAAAAACTGCTCCCAACAAATTCTGTCTTCGGCCCGTGATGTTTCCTGAGTGTAGTAGGTGTGAGGTCACCCCTCTTTTGGGATCTCGAACTCCACGAGAGACCAGTTTTTGGTTTCAACATTTTGGTGCGGTGAGCGTGGAGAGTGACTAGCACAGAAGATCTCGAGAGAGAGTCATGGCTGGAGATCAGGGAGGTGGTGATGATCTCGGCGAGATGCCCAACCCCGGGCCCTTTGTAGGAAGGGAGGATTTCATGGCTTCCATCCAAGGCATCATGGAGATGCTGAGATACATTGCCCCTCGGCTGACAGCTCAACCCCCCCCCCCACCCCCACCCCCCAGGGACTGGCTCCCAGGGGTCTCGGCGAGCTGAACCAGAGTGGTCTCGGCGATCTGCCTCCAGGGGTACAGGCGAGATGACCCCAGTAGGGGGAGAAGGAAGTGCACCAGATAGGCGACCTGAGAAGGAAAGGATGGGAAAGGGGGTCAAGCGAGACCTCCTCGGCCGGGAGCTGTTCCCCAGCCCGGTGAGTGTTAGCCCTCTAGGCGAGCAGGTCACGCGAGAAGAGGTGGCGAGAGCACCCCTCAGGGGGTCACCCTTCAGCGAGCTGATCATCTCAGCTCCCGTTCCCGAGGGGTTTAGAGAGCCCGACATGGCTTACTATATTGGGAAGGATGACCCCGTTCAGCACCTGCAGTGGTTCGAGGATGCCATCTCCATCAGCCCGATGACGGATACCTTCAAGTGTCGCCACTTTGCGATCACGTTGAAGGAGAAGGCAAGGGACTGGTTTCATCAACTCCCTCCGAGGTCAATCTATAGGTTTGAGGACTTGAGTCGGAGCTTCCAGCTCCGTTTCTCTACCTCCAAGAAGAAGAAGAAGAGTCATGAGTCCATCTTCCTGATAAGGCAGAGGGCTGAGGAGTCTCTAGCCCACTACGTTGACAGTTTCCAA
The DNA here is from genome assembly GCA_039513925.1 of Platanthera zijinensis. Classification (NCBI taxonomy): domain Eukaryota; kingdom Viridiplantae; phylum Streptophyta; class Magnoliopsida; order Asparagales; family Orchidaceae; genus Platanthera; species Platanthera zijinensis. The sequence continues at coordinate 18,648,516 of CM077085.1, read as the reverse complement.
GAAGAGATCCTGGACATCCAGGTGATGTCGGGGTATGCCCTTCAGATGGCGTTCACGGTGGGGTTGCATGAGAGGTTCTTCAAGATGAGCATGACCCGAAAGGCCCCCCTTTCCTTCGAGGAGCTGATGGAAAGGGCGACAGAGGATATAGCCATGGAGGCGGCCAACCCGGGATTCATCAAGAAGTTGGCAAAGCTAACAGAGTTGGAGCCGAAGGAGCAAGGTGGCTTAAGGCATCATGAAGGAAGAAGGAGAGATGAGCAGAGAGCTCAGGTGTTCCAGGGACAGGAGGGTCCGGAACCAGGCTCGAGGCAGCGGGGAGGACCTGCCCCGGGTCTAGGAAGAGCTCTCATCCAGTGTGGGGGAAACTTTTACGGGGGCCAAGGGAGGTTCAACTTCCAGAGGCAAGCCCCGAGACAGCTCCTCCCCCCCCAGTAATCCTTTACAATAGGTGAAGGAGGAAGAGGTAACGAGAGAGACCGCTGAGTCCGCCGTAGGAGGGGAGATAGAGCATTGTTGTACTGAGACTTCCACCATGTGGAAGGGCACGTCATGGCTACCTACCCCGAGTTCCTAGAAGTGAGGGGGCGAGAGGCCCAGCCCAGCCTCATCCACCGGCGCAGGTCGAAGAGGCTCCACCCCGAGTGGGGGAGGAAGACATATGTGAGGATCGGGTCGATTAAGGACACCGAGGAGGAATAGCAGTGATCCATGGTGGAGTGGGGATCGAGGCCACTCGGAAGGAGAGCCTCCATATTATGTACCGACGGAGCGTCGCTTCGACATCCCAGACCCCGCCCCCGGAAGAGAAGATCAGCTTCTCGGTGAAGGACCTGCCGGACCATGAAGATCCATTCTGCGATGCGCTGGTCATCAAGACAACTATCGAGGGCTACACCGTCTCCCGGATCTTGGTTGACAATGGGAGCTCCATCAACGTCGTTTTCAAAAACGCGTTTGACGAGATGAAGGTGGAGCCAAGGAGAGGAAGGAGGTTGAAGGTGAAGTGGGACTCAAAGTGAAGTTGAGAGGGACATCAAGGAACTGCCGGTTCGTCATAGTTGACGCTCCGAGCAGCTACAATGCCATCTTCGGAAGGCCCCTCATCAGTTCCTTCCATTGCGTACCGTCTTCGTTCCATCAGTGCCTCAAGTTCATCTCTAGAGGTATCCAGGTCAGAGTCAATGGAGACTCCAGGATGGCAAGGCAGTGCTACGTCACGGCTGTTAACATCATCTCTTGGTTGGCCAAGGCTGAGGAGATGGATAAGATCATGGAGAGCCTAAGCAAGATGGAGGTATCCGAGGGGAAGACTGACGACCCTCGTGACTAGGCCCCCTGAAGAAACCTCACCTCGACAGAGTCTTGTACTTTTTCTTATGATGTAATGAGTTCAGCCCCCGACCAGTTGAGTCGGGGGGGGGGGGGGGGGGGGTCATGTAACCCATCATGTTTTCCCCTTTAGAGGATGTTGGATTTGGTAAGGTTTGGTTGAGATGCTTTGTCCCCCCAAGAGAACCTCCCCATGCCAGGCTCTCACTGGCTAGATGGGTTGAGTATACCTTGAGGAAGCCAAGTCCTTTGCTCTGATGACGGTCCCGCTGTCAGGCTCCCACTAGCTGGTAGGACAGGCCTACCTCTCGTGGAAGCCCAAGTTCCTTTGCTCTGATGATGGTCCCGCTGTCACGCTCCCACTAGCTATAGGACAGGCATACCTCTCGTGGAAGCCCAAGTTCCCTTGCTCCGATGGCGGTCCCGTTATCAGGCTCCCACTAGCTGGCAGGGCAGGCGTACCTCTCGTGGAAGCCCGGTTCCTTTGCTCCGATGACGGTCCCGCTCTTAGGCTCCCACTAGCTGGCAGGCAGGCGTACCTCTCGTGGAAGCCCAAGTTCCTTTGCTCCGATGACGGTCCCGCTGTCAGGCTCCCACTAGCTGGCAAGGCAGGCGTACCTCTCGTGGAAGCCCAAGCTCCTTTGCTCCGATGATGGTCCCACTGTCAGGCTCTTACTAGCTGGCAGGGCAAACGTACCTCTCATGGAAGCCCAAGTTCCCTTGCTCCGACGACGGTCCCGCTGTCAGGCTCCCACTAGCTAGTAGGGCAGGTGTACCTCTCGTGGAAGGCCAGTTCCTTTGCTCCGATGAAGGTCCCGCTATCAGGCTCCCACTAACTGGCAGGGCAGGAGTACCTCTCATGGAAGTCCAAGTTCCCTTGCTCTGATGGCGGTCCCGCTGTCAGGCTTCCACTAGCTGGCAGGGCAGGCGTACCTCTCGTGGAAGCCCAGTTCCTTTGCTCCGATGACGGTCCCGTTGTCAGGATCCCACTAGCTGGTAGGGCAGGCGTACCTCTCGTGGAAGCCCAAATTCCTTTGCTCCGATGACGGTCCCGCTGTCAGGCTCCCACTAGCTAGCAAGGCAGGCATACCTCTCGTGGAAGCCCAAGCTCCTTTGCTCCGATGATGGTCCCGCTGTCAAGCTCTCACTAGCTGGCAGGGCAGACGTACCTCTCGTGGAACCCCAAGTTCCCTTGCTCCAATGACGGTCCCGCTGTCAGGCTCCCACTAACTGGCAGGGCAGGCGTACCTCTCGTGGAAGCCTAGTTCCTTTGCTCCGATGACAGTCCCGCTGTCAGGCTTCCACTAGCTGGCAGGGCAGGCATACCTCTCGTGAAAGCCCAAATTCCTTTGGTCCGATGATGGTCCCGCTGTCAGGCTCTCACTAGCTTGCAGGGCAGGCGTACCTCTCGTGGAAGCTCAGTTCCTTTGCTCTGATGACGGTCTCGCTGTCAGGCTCCTACTAGATGGTAGGGAAGGTGTACCTCTCGTGGAATCACAAGCTCCTTTGATCCAATGATGGTCCCGCTATCGGGCTCTCACTAGCTGGTAGGGAAGGCGTACTTCTCGTGGAAGCTCAGTTCCTTTGCTCCAATGACGGTCCCACTGTCAGGCTCTCACTAGCTGGCAGAGCAAGCGTACCTCTCGTGGATGCCCAAGTATTTTCACCCCGAGGATGTCTCGTCACTCATGCTCCCATTAGCTGGCATGATAGGTTGACCCCTCGGAAGGCTAAGTATTTTCACCCCGAGGCTGTCTCGTCACCCAGTCTCCCATTGGCTGGCGTGACAAGTTGACCCCTCGGAAAGACCTTGTAATCTTTCAAACCAAGAAAAGGCCACTCAGCGAATACGTTGGGTTGGATGTTTATTTTCGAGCTTGTGCCAACCTCGAAAAGAGCGGGGATTGTGTACAATCCTGTATTCGCAGAGTAGGGTCCCCTCGGCAGTCGCAGGACCAGCTTTATACTTTTTAAGCTTTTTAGAGATTTTGCACTCTTGGTGGCCAATTTTGGCTTGGCCTGAGAAATATAGTAGTAGGGGGAGGAAAAATTGGCCTCCCCCTTGGCTCCTTCTTGGGGGGTGGGTGCGGTATGTTGGCCGACACCGCCCCCGGCTCGATAGGTGCGAGGTACGAGCAGCGGGATCGGCTGGAGGCAAGGATCCCGACCCCTGCACCTTAGCCTCGAGTAGGGCGAGACTAGCCGGGCGTTTAGCTCGCGGGGGCGGGAGCGGCCTGCGTCCAGGCTCTCGCCCCAGGCGGTTAGCTCGCGGGGGAGAGAGCGGCCTATGGCCAGGCTCTCGCCCCAGGCGGTTAGCTCGCGGGGCGAGACCGGCCAGCGGGCCGGGTCTCGCCCGCGCGGTAAGCTTACGGGGCGAGACCGGCCAGCGTCCCGGGTCTCGCCCGCGCGGAGAGCTTGCGGGGCGAGACCGGCCAGCGTCCAAGGTCTTGCCCGCGCGGTGAGCTCGCGGGGGGAGACCGGCCGGCGGCCAGGGTCTGGCCCGCGTGGTTAGCTTACTCGTCTCGAGTGCCCGGGGAGTTTGGGGGGTTTGGCTTGGCCTCCTCTCGCCCTTGGACCTCTTTGGGCCGTGCTTTTATCGTTGTGTCCCGGGGTGGAGTTACCTCTTTACCCCCCCGGTGTGGAAAATTTTCTATTGGCTCAAGGCAATTGGTCGTAGGGGTATTTTGGACATTTCGGCCCCCAGGATTGGAAAAACTATAAATAGACCCCCTTGGGTACCTTTGGAGAGGATGAGTTTTTGGCTTCCTCCTCCCTGAGTTTCTTCTTCTTGGTTGAGTTGAGAGTGTTCTCCAAGGTGCCCAGCTCAGTCATTGGTGAGGGAGGGGAAGTACTCTTGTGACCTTCCGGGTGTGTGGTGGACCTCCACGCTAGAGCCGAGGGTCTGTTCCTAGTTTCCCAAGTCTTTGGTCCATGACATTCCCCCGAGTGTAGTAGGTGTGAGGTCACCCCTCTTTTGGGACCCCGAACTCCACGAGAGACCAATTTTTTGGTTTCAACACTTCCTCTCTTCCTTGTGCGCTCCCGGGCGCGCCTCTTCTATGCGCGCTCTCGCGCATGCCTTCTTACTTGCGCGATATCGCGCGTGCCTCTTCCTTGCACCCGCGTTAACCTCTTCTTTGCACGCGCCTCTTCCTTGTGTGCTCCCGCGCACGCCTCTTCCTTGCGCGCTCCTGTGTGTGCTGCCTCCTAGCATTCCCCGCACGCTCTCCTCCAGCAAACGCTCTGCGTGCTCTCACGCTCTCCGCCAACAAGCGTCCTACGTGCTCTACGCCAGCAAGCGCTCCATGCCCTCTAAGCCACCAAGCGCTCCGCGTGCTCTACGCTACCAAGTGCTCCACGCACTCTCCGTCAACAAGCGCCACGCGCACTCTCCTCCGGCAAGCGCTTTGCGCCCTCTCCTCCGGCAAGCGCCCCGCCCGCTCTCCTCCGACAAAGCGCCCCACGAGCTCTCCTCTAGCAACTGCTCTGCGCGCTCTATGCAAGCAAGCGCTCTCCACCAACAAGCTCCTCACGCACTCTCCTCTAGCAAGCGCTCTGTACTCTATCCGCCAATAAGTGCCCTGCGCGCTCTCCTCCGGCGAAGCACCCCACGCGCTCTCCTCCAGCAAGCTTGTCGTGCGCTCTCCTCCAACAAGCGCTCTGCGAGCTCTCCGTCAACAGGCTCCCTGTGCGCTCTCCTCCAGCAAGCGCTTTACGCGCTCTCCGCCAACAAACAACACCCCGCGCATTCTCCTCCGGCGAAGCGCCCGACACACTCTCCATCGACAAGCTCCCCGCGCGCACTCCCCCAACAAGCACCATGCGCGCTCTCCTCTAGCCAGTGCCCCGCACGCACTCCCCTAGCAAGCACACTGTGCGCTCTCCTCTAGTCAGTGCCCCGCGCGATCTCCATTAGCAAGTTCTTTGCGCACTCTGCCACCAAGTCCGCTCCAAGCGCACCTACGCATTTTCCGCTCACAAAACCGCTGCAAGTGTTCAGCTCTTTCAGCTCAACAACGAGCTCACTAAACGTCAACGGATCAGCAATTCTCGTCTCCTCTAATTACGACAGGAGACAACCTGCGGAGGATAGGTCGCTCCAAGTGCGTCACACGAGCTTCCAATCCCCAGACATCAGAACGAGTATTATAAGCTGCTCCCGTCTCCAAGAACTATCAGAGAACTCCGAAATACAACGAGCGCACCGCGCACCGCAACACACAAAGAAATAATTAGCTCTGTGAACGGTGACTTGTCACCCTCCAAGTTTTCTCTCTTCCAAATAATTATAACGAGAGTCGGTCTGTCGCCCTCGAGTTCTCAAAAAAGTCCTGTAACAGCGCTCAGATCTAGTGGAGGTTTGGTCGGCACAGATCCGGTCACATGATTTTTCACTCAGTTGAAGGGTTTTTCACGTTAAAAACTTGTCTTGTTAGCTTTCCTTTCTCTCATTAACTGCGTGCGCGCTCAGCCGCTCCTGGGTTAAGGCGGTTCAATTTAGTTCGATCTACCAGAGCCTTAAGCGATCCGCAACAAACCCGTTAGATCAGTCAAAAATAGATTTGGACAATGAAATGGATACTATCCAATCCACCCCAAATGAAGAAGATTTTATTCCCATGAATTTAAGAGAGAGATATGTACATATGTGTATAAGCATTTACTAATCAAGGTGTTAAAGATCCAAGTACACTAATTAATTAGCTTCCATTCATCATTCGGTGATTAATAATAATAATAATAACAATATAAATTTCAAAAAAGATTTGAGGATAACAAGAATTAAGTACACTTTTAAAATATATAGAATATGTAAAAAGGATAGGCTAAAATTGAAAACCTAAATGTTTTATCCAAGAATGCCTTTTGCTTATATATATATAGTATATATAATCTATAGTATTTTTGTTGAAGTCACAAAAATTCCGGACTCCAATGTTTGACTCAAAGGCAGTCTGTGACTACTGATCTTGCGGTCCAACTACTTTGGATGCTAAAGTGAAGAATTGACGAGAGAAAGAACTATAAAGGGACTCCATGTGCTGCAAGGTTCGAGGAAGGCATCACTCGACCATGTATCGGGTTAACGGGGGGAGATGGATGACAACACAGATTGTCTCCCAAAAAAGGAGGCCGTGTTGTTCCCGGTACTTTTGAGTTCATATTTATAGACAAATCTTGAAGGGGATACATAGTAGAGAATATCTAGCCTAAGCAAGATTTGTCTTTATCGACCTGACGACTATGGAAGGATCTCTCCCATACTGACGAGATGTCGCCGATTGTCACATGCCTGTCGAGTAGCTATGATGATACTCGCACTTGACCTCAAATGCTCATATGGGTTGACTTCGTCTTGATATTTGACTTTGAGCTTTGCCTACATGGCATGAATAAGCGAACCCTTGACGAATACAGGTTGTACAATTCTTAAAAAAAAAATGAAGAATCATTGGTGTGTTTGTGTATTATCTCTCAAAAGACATTATTGCATGAGTAAAGCCCTGTGCCACCACTTTGAGTGTTCATGAGTGGGCAACAACCCCACCTAGAGTTATTTAGTTGTCATTGTCACCATGCATGTGGTGCAAGTGGATGCATTTTGTAATGCACTTTTTATTATTTTGTTTTCTTATGAATTTCTAGGTGACAATAATGACAATGAAAATAACATTAATTTACATTTTAAAGTTTTGCAATTATCATCGAGCATTAGATCGAAAGAGTATGCGATAGGCTAAACGTTATTTTCGCGGGAATATGACTACAATATTTAATTGACCTTTAAAAATGAAAAAAATATTTAATTTTAAATAAGATATAATGTTTGAATATGATCGTAAACAAAATATTTAAAATGTCAAAATGACTTTAAAAATCTCTCGTTATCATTAAGGCTGCGTTTGGCGCGGCTTATCGCATCTTATTTATTCCGGTGAGTTTGAACAAAAATGTCATTGTCATACCAAAATCTTATGCCCCAAACTAGTTTCTTTTTTTATATAACATAAGCAACATTTGTCATATCAAACATACATTCTATAGCAATGACGTTTTTGTCCAACCTCACCGGAGAAAATAAGCTGCGATAAGGCGCGTCAAACGCAGGCTAAGTAGTGCATTAGGAAGATTAGTGTGAATCGTGTGATGATACTAGATTAGTTAATCAGGTCCAATGAAGGATTTAGGCTCCGTTTGGGGGGCGGGGCTTATTTTCACCGGTCAAGCGGTTACGACCGCATGAACCGGAGCATAATTAAAGTCCGATTCATGCGGTCGTAACCGCTTGAACGGTGAAAACAAGTCCTCCCAAACAGAGCCTTAGCCTCTTAGCGTTTCGATAATCTTAAATTAGTTTGCATGACTACAAGTCACTAGGAACACTTCATATAATTATAGGGTTAATAAAATCGCACATTTGTGCCGACATTACTTAAGAAAATATATTATTGTTGTGGATCGTTCGAGGTTCCTAGTAGATCGGACTAAATTGAATCGTCTTAGCTCGCGGAGCGGTTGAACGTGCAAACAATCCCAAAAAGTAGAAAACTGAAATACAATTTTTTTTTAATGTGGAAAACCTTCAACTGGGTGAAAAATCATGTGATTGGAACTCTGTCGGCCAACCTCAACTATTTGTTGGTTGTTGTGCAGGGCTTTGTTGAAGAACTCGAGCACGACAGGTCGTCTCTCGTTACAATTTAAGGGAGAGTTGCTCGGGGGGGGGGGGGGGGGGGGGGGGGGTGACAGGCCACCACTCACGGAGCTTAGTATTTAACTTGCTGCTATTGGGAGCTTCACACACTGGATGCTCTGGAGTCTTAGACTATTGTTTGGAGGCGGGCGATGTGACGACCCAAAAATTAATACGATTCATATTATGGTAAAAATCCGACAAACTAAATTAGTGTGTTACGGTAACACTTTTCTCAAAGGTTTTATTCACATGATTTAAAATGAAATAAATTAAATCTCCTATGATGATGCTACATATGAAATCAGTGGCAATATTGACTGTAACATTTCCTCGTATAAGTATACTTGTTGATTTTTGAGCTCAGATATTAATTGCTTATTATGGGATTAAGTGATGTGAAACTATGATTAAAACTTTAGGTTGGATTATTAAAGAGGCGGTGGAAATAAATGAGAAGCCTTCTCTTCCTTACCGTATCTCTTGCCGAGCTTCTAAGACAAACCAAGCTAGCATGAATACATTACGCATGGATACATTACATATCACTGATACCTATTGTCGCTATGATGTATGGCCTTGTACGAAGACATACAAACGATTACTGTTCTGAGGGGATTAATAAATAAACAAACCCTAAGTATATTAACAAAGGGCATATAACTAACATAAATGAAAATGCATCGATGTATGGAAATGTTAAGGGTATAACTGAGAGTGAATGCGCATAAAGGATACTGATGGTTTGCCAAATCAATCGGCCGAAAGGCATAGACACGTGTTGAACGTACAGATTTGGACACGGTAGACCCCGAGGGGTCGGGCCCAAAGACTGAAATACTGAAATATGGATACTGATACTGTTATAATTACCCTTAACATTACCTAATGTAAAAGATAACATAAGAACGTACGGTTTTACAGTCACACTGATACATTGCTAATGAACATGCGAACTGGTATGGTTTTACAGTATGTCACTTTCATGATTACATTGTCACATAGCTTACCTTCTTGCACTGCTATTGGTATACTTTACATACTTGCACTGACACTGTTACATAGCTTTCTTTCTTACACTGATACTAGTATAGCTACTGAAGATTATTGTTCTATAACTACTTATATTGTTTTATGGTTACTAATATTTCAGTTATAATATCGCTTCACAGTTTACTGGTACAGAAACGTGTTACTATAGAGAAAAATGTTTACTGATATGTCTAATCCTTTTCATTTATTTATACAGCAAGTTAAAGAGATATTCACCTTACTTAGTCATATTTTTATGACTATTCCCGTCGCCATTTTTGTTCAGGTACTTGACATGACTTTAGAAACGTAAAGAAACATGAAGTTGATCGTGGAAAGACCGAAGAGACACATGGAATACTACAATTTATGAGGTGCGTCTTATTATGTGTTTTATTTTCTACTCACTAGTCTTACTTCATCCTGGAACAAATGTCTTGAATACAACTTAGATACAGAATTATGCGGAGTCCAAAATGGGGGCCCGACAGACGATGCTTGCTTGGTTTGTCTTAGATCCAGTGGCTTGGAAGTTTGAGCCACTTGTTGTGCGCATCTTGTCCTCTGTGGCTTGTTTCTGATTGTCTTTTAGAGGAGTCTGGTGTGGTTGTCCAGTCGGTGATTGGAGCGTTTGTTCTTGAGAGCACGGGGTGCTTGCTGGCGGAGAGCACGTAGAGCGCTTACTGGCGAAGAGCGTGTGGTGCGCTTGCTGGAAGAGAGCGCACGAAGCGCTTGCTGGAGGAGAGCGCACGGAACGCTTATTAGAGGAGAGCGCGTAGAGCGCTTGCTGGCGGAGAGCGTGTGGGGCACTTGCTGGAGGAGAGCGCGCGGGGCGCTTGCTGGTGGAGAGGGCGCGGAGCGCTTGCTGACGGAGAGCGCACGAGGCGCTTGCTGGAGGAGAGCGCAGGAGGAGTTTGCTGGCGGAGAGCGCGCGGATCGCTTACTAGAGGAGTGCGCGCAGAGACGCGAAAGGATGAGGCGCGCGCGGAAGCACGCAAGGAAAATAAGAGGAGGAGAGAAAAATTTCATAGCTGGAGAGAAAAATTTCATATGATGAGGAGAGAGAAATTCCGTATGAGGAGAAGAGAGAAATTCCATAAGAGGATTTTCCGTACGGTGAAGAGATAAAAATGAAAGAGGTTCTGCCGTTTTGGGTCCTATTTATAGTTTTTTTATGGTGGAATTTCCGTAAATAAGTGGTGATTATGATGGTTATGCGATTATCCGCACATCGTAATCAATATGTGTTATGTACACACCTATTTTTTTAGTTTTGTGTCGATATGACAGATATGGTTCTGTGCACACCATAATCATATTATTTATTATACGCAGACCGTCATGCGTATTTTTGTTATACGCAGACCACCCGCAAGATGAGAAATTTTAATATTTACACCCTCATGATGGGGAATTTTACTATTTGCACCCAATGATGAGTAATTGTACTATTTGCACCCCAATGATGGGGAATTTTACAATCTGCACCACATGATGGAAAATTTTACTATTTGCACCCCAATGATGAAAAATTTTACTAGTTGCGCCCCATGATGAGGAATTTTATTATTTGCACCTCAATGATGAGAATTTTACTATTTTCACCACATGATTGAGAATTTTGCTCGATACTCGCACCTCATGCACGGGGGTCCGTTTAGCGCTCTACGGAGACCGCATCAATTAATATAATTTTTTTGTGTAGAGTACTAATTTATGCGAAAAATGTAATTAATATATATTATTAATGTTTTTTTTATTTTGCATTATGCCTGTTGCAGATCGCCCAGTTTTTCTCCAGTTTAGAAAATCAGACCACCTTATCTCAGAATTGGATTGGGCGCGCAAACAGTCAAAGAAAAGCAGCAAATGACAAAATATTTTTTGACGCGAAAAGCTCGGAAATGGTGAAAAACAACGTGGTTGAATCTGTGCCCTGCCAAAATCCCCTATTTCGCTGGAGATTACAATGGTTTGGGGATGATCCCTCGAAGGGTGACGAACCGCTTTTCTGTTACACGTCTAAAGTACAAAAATGATGAAAAAGAAGCGCTGGCTAAGTCATTGGAGTCTCGATGGAATCACTCCGACTGGGGAAATTTCTAAGGCTCTGTTTGGCGTGACTGCAACAACTGGAGAAATAGTGGTGGGAAATAGTGATGAAATAATCAGCTGTTTTGTACAGTGGTGGCAGGATCTGTGAATTTATTGTTAAGATATTTGGTTAATATGTCCGCACGTGTCAGGACTGACTCGGAACAACCCATTGAGTTTCGTATCACTAGAGTGTAACGGCTCTACGCTGGAGATACTATATAAGGTCATTTCACACCGATGAGCCTTAGTGGACTATCTTGAGCGGAGCCTCAACATTTATTTGAAAAAACAGTATTTGCAGTGTTGTTAAATAATAATATTATTATTATAACATAATAATTAAAATAGTAGTATAATAATTAATTAATAATATAATAACATAATAATAATATTAGGTTATATTATAAATAATAATAATAATATAACGTAATAATTTAAAATAATAATAATATTATAACATAATAATATTAATATATTATTTAAAAAATAAAACAAAAATATTTTCATTAAAAATATCAATTTTTAAAGACCACGACCCCTGCCCCTGAAACGCCGCGCCAAACAATGCATGAGTCCACGGAAACTCGATGAAAGCGTTCTGGTTGGGAAAAATCTCTGTCCACAGAGCCTCGATGAAAGCGATTCTGCTGAAGTGGAGCCTTGGTGGGAGCACTCCTGCAGAGAAGCACGTCGTGTCTAGGAAACTTGATGAAGCCTTTTCGCTAGAAAAGGAGCGGAGCGAATTTCTGAGCGGAAGATCAGTCTTAGTGCACGACCTCGCTGGAAAACCTCAGAGCTCTCTCTAGCCTCTGGAGTTGTTTGTCTTCAAATGAAGGCTTGTGAGCTTATTTATAGTTTACTAGAGGGATAAGTTGGTAATTGTGTCGAGAAAGAATTTGTGTTAGCGAATGACGTCACTCCGTTTCGGTCACCAGGATCGTCAAATTTATAGCGAAATGATGAAAGTGCCCCCGGGCAGTTCGAGCGGCCCAGGCAGGTTGTCCGACGGCGGAGGTGGCCGATGATGGCGGGACTCGGGAGGCGGCGGCGCTCGTCATCGCGCACACAAGGGCCGCGCGCATGTGCGTTGCCTGCGCGCATGTGCGTTGCCTGCGCGCATGTGCGCGCTGGTGCCCCGCCCACGTGCGTGTGTTGTTTGTGCGGGTGCATGTTTGGCTTTGCCTTCTTCTCGAGTGTTTTCGAGTCTTGGGGGGAGTGCGGCTTTTTACGCGGGACTTGCCCCATCAGATCAGTGGTTTTTCCCACATGACTTCTGTCCAAGTCTTTCTGATTTGACTCAAAAATTTTAGGAAAACCTCATGAATGCCCATGTTTTTTAATGAATTTTTTTTATAAATGTCAAAATATAAGAAAAACATGTCCATTTTAAAAAAAATAATTGTGCAATATGTTTAAATACAGAAAATTAACTATATTTTTAAATTATTTTTTGTAAAAAAAAATCTAGCAAAATTATAACATCACAAGTATAATCAAACTCATCATCTTTCAATCAAAAAATAAGAGACAAAAAAGAACTCAACTCTATTTTATTATAAAATTAATGAATAATCAAATTTATAACATTTATCTATATTATATAGAAAGAAATTTTGCGCTATACCATGTAATGTTGGCGGCCCCGTACTAATCTCAGCCGTTCGATTTGGGAAAAAAACTTCAAACCTTCATGATTGAGACCTCTGTCGCCGGCGGCGGATTCGCCATCCTGAGACCCCGCCGGTGAGCACCGGACAGGCCCCGGGTACTGTACTGCGGGCACGGGGCTGTCAACTATCACTAGTGTGCATATATACATATGAATAAAAATTTATTTTAATTTAATTTCTATTAATAAATATTTTTTAAAAAAAATCAGTGTGAACGGCTTTATTAAATTCAATGTGCGCATCCACCCACACGGAGTCCAACGTGAGTCCACCCATAAGATTAAGACCTATTTGTGCTATTTGCCAAATGATTTGCCAAATTATTTTGGAAACTTTGGTGGAACCCACGGGAAGACATATCACGTGAGGCAATAGTCAATCCTTGGAGACCACACACGCTGAATCCAAAATGCATGGGCTTTTTAAAATACTTCAAACAGATTTCACGCCTATTATGTTGACTTGTTATTTCCAATTCCCAATTATATATATATATATACATATATAATAATGGAAAAACTCATAAATCAGTCCCTTAACTTTGATTGTTTTATGAAAAAGGTCCCTAAACTTTATTTCACATGAAAAAGATCCCTAAATTTTACTTGCTTTTTGAAATTGGTCCCTTTAACCATTTTCATCCATTTTTTAACGGTTTTTCGAAGAAAACTAACAGAGGAAGGAACAAGTACAGCAGAAATATCACCGCAAGTGCTTTGTTCTTCCTATTCCTCTTCCATTTCATCTTAAAACACTGCAAGTGTGCCAGAAACTCTCATATTATCTGACAATTGCCGTCTGCAATCTTATACAGAACAGATACAAGAAAAAGATAGTCGCCCAGAGAAGAAGACGAAGAAGAAGAACTGGGTGGTTCGTTAATTTTGTAGAAGCACCGTTAAAAATGGATGAAAATGATTAAAGGGACCTATTTCAAAAAGCAAGTAAAGTTTAGGGATCTTTTTCATGTGAAATAAAGTTTAGGGACCTTTTTCATAAAGCTCTCCACATATTTTTCCCAAAGAAATTAGAAATGCCCTCGTTCTATTATTGCCCACTTGCCGAAGAGGAGGGGAACAAGGAGCTGCAGTGGCCAGCCACATCTTTTGTGTTCTCATATGCCGCTTGACGTGTCTCGTTCATTGCTCGCTGTGCATCCCTTGGGTCGTGAACTTTATTTTGGACCAAGCTTTAGGTTTCGTTTGGCGGGGCGTATATGTGCCAATCGCGCGTATCTCACCGCCCGCCGCCTCCGCTCAAGAGCTGGAATGGGCGAGGTCGGGTGGTTGGACTCCGCCCTGTCGCGAAATTTTCGCGGAAATCAACGCCACCACAAGAACCGTGGTGGCGGTCCGGCGGTGAGGTGGTTTTCGCGGAAGCCCCGCCGCCCCGCCAAACTAAGCCTTAGTCACTTTGCACATTGTCTATTATAATTAATAAAGAACTTGGAGGGTGAACAGTGGAGCAAGCATGTCCATTGCTCATATTTGAAATTCCAAAAATGCCCTTGTGATTCAGCAAAGTAACAATTTTATCCCTATAGTGATGAAAAAATAGCACTTTAAGTTTAACACTCTCAAACTTGCCTTTTAATTATGCCGCTCGACATGCACGCGTCCCTAGGGCGTCAATTTGATTTTCCACCAAACTTTACTCATTTTTGAACATTATTATTGTTGGGCCAACAGCCAACTCAGCCCATGACAGATCAGATTAAATTGAATCGCCTTAGCTCGAAAGTGGTAGAGCGCACAATCAGTCACAAAAAATAGAAAGTTGAGAAGACAATTTTTAAAATGTTAAAAAACCCGTCAACTGAGTGAAAAATCACGTGACCGGATTTGTGCCGACCAAACTTCCACTATTCATTGTCTTGTTACAAGGCTTTTAAGGGAATCGAGGGTAAAAGACTGCTGCTCATTACAATTATGAGAGAGAAAGAGAGTACCGAGCTCGGAGGGTGAAAGGTCACCTCTCACAGAGCTAATTCTTTTTTCTGCTACAATAGGGACTTTCACACACTAGATGCTTTGAATACTTTGAAGGGCTTAGGGTGTGTTTGGCTAAGCTTATTGCCTCTGGTGCGGCAGGATAAAAACAGAGTTTTGATCATAAGCGGTGTTTGGGAATCATAAGCTCAAAACGTCGTTTTCAATTCTCCGCTCCTTTATACTAGGGATTCAACCGCTGTTTTTTTCTCCAGCCCCATCGCCGCCGCAGCTCTTCCGCATATCTTCCTCCCGTCGCCGCGATTCCTACTCTCGATCGCCTCTCCTGCTCCCGTCTCCGGCCTGTGGTCGCGATCTGCTCCCGATCCCACTGCTCCGCTGCTCCCGTCGCCGCGATCTGCTCCTGATCCCGCTTCTCCCGTCGGTAACTTCTTCTTCTTCGCACTTCTTCTTCTTCGCACTTTTATGTGAAGGGGGGTTTTGAACTGCTGCAGTTAAGAACTGTTGCACTTTAACTGCTGCACTTTTATGTAATTGTTTTTCACACTGCTGCACTTTATGAGGGGGGGTTTGAACTACTGCACTGGGGGGGTTTTGAACTGCTGCACTTTGTGTGTGTGTGATTGTAGTTATATAGGATTGTAAGTGTGTATATTATGTGTGTGGGAGTTTGTATATGAGTGTGTGTGAGAGATTGTTCATGAGTGTGTGTGAAATGTATGTTTAGTGTGTTTGTGTATGAGTGTGTGTGTGTGTGAGTTTGTGTATGTGTTGTGTGTTATTGTATTAATATAGGATTGTAAGTGTGTATATATATGTGGGGGGGGGGGGGGGAATACATGTGTGTGTGTGTGTGTGTGTGTGTGTGTGTGTGTGTTGTGTGTGTGTGTGTGTGTGTTTGTATTAATATAGATTGTAAGTGTGTGTATATATGTGGGGGGGGGGGGAAATATTGTGTGTGTGTGTGAGTTTGTGTATGTGTGTGTGTGCTTGTATTAATATAGGATTGTAAGTGTGTATATATATGGGGGGGAACACATGATTGTGTATGTTTGTTTGTGTGCGTTTTTTTATGTGATTGTTTTCAAATTTTATAAAATTGTAGATGGAAAAATCAAAGGATGGAGGGATATCAGCTATATGAGATCAAAATGATACATTACTATTTGTGACCTATGCATTGTCGAAATTGAGCTCGGTAATTTTAAACCTTTTAAGTATTTAAAATTCAAAAAAATATTATATCATTAAAAAAAAAATTGCTGCCAAAACTCCATTTTATAAAACAGTTTTTACAAACAGCTATGGGTAAGCTCTGCAAACTCCCACAAAACAGTAAACAAAACTCTGTTTTAAAA